>JACDJE010000080.1:2031305-2291068 GCA_016647715.1 Pavo muticus
GAGAGGGGCCGGGGCTGCCCGCGGCTTCCTGAGCGAGCGGGGCAGAAGAAGCGGTCAGCGATGAGTGAGCTGACCGACGGCTCGGGAAGGGCAGCGCTTGGCTTACCGAGCGGTGCTGGGGAATCGGCAGCGCTTCGGTTTGTCACGGCTCGGTTTGTAGGGCTTGTGTCCCGCATCCCGTACGGCTGTCAGCCTCGTCTGAGGCGCGGGGAGGAACAAACGCACGGAGAAAACCAATGCCGTTAATACGTCCAGCTTTCGGCTGCCGGGGATCCAACTTTCTGTGAAAATGGTTTTGCTGAGGATCTCTTGGTTAAGGAGCCGTTTACATGGGCCTGCTGTACCGCCTCGCTGTGCCGCTCCATTTCTTTGCTTTTTCATTTGTTTCATCTGTTTTTCTTTTTCTTTTTCTTTTTTTT
This sequence comes from Pavo muticus, assembly GCA_016647715.1. Taxonomy (NCBI): domain Eukaryota; kingdom Metazoa; phylum Chordata; class Aves; order Galliformes; family Phasianidae; genus Pavo; species Pavo muticus. The sequence goes on from JACDJE010000080.1 coordinate 2,031,725, forward strand.
TTTCTTTTTTTTTAAATCTTTTTTTGTACTTTTGTGCCGCTGCTTTAATTTACACAAGTTACCCACCTTTACCGAAGGGGCATCTCAGGCATAGAGACAGTTCAGTTTAGGACTTGACTCGTAAGAAGCAGCCCCTCCGTGCCCGTTTGTAGTTCTGGTTTCTGTCTGCTTGCAGACAGAGCTCCCTTTCGGACGCAGCTCTTACAGCCTTTAAAAAACGCAGAAAATTTCTATTTTAAGAAAGCAGTCGAAGTGCCAAGCTAATTTTACTTCCATTGTATTGCACGCACTTAAAATAGTCATTTGTAGTCCAGCGGGCAGCTTTCCTTAGCACTGCCTTGTTGTTGTGAGGAGGAAATAATCACTGGGAGGCCTGAGACTGTGCCTCGGTCTGAGAGCTGGCTGCACGAGGCTCCGCTCTGGGGTCACGGTGTGCAAATGTGCTTTTGTGAGCCAAGGAGGATGGAAGGAAATACTCTGGTACTGAGCTGCTTTCCCATAGGGTTGGAATTGATTTTGTCAAAATGTCTGCAAATACAGTCTTTCCTATACTGCTTATTTGAGTGACTGAGGCCCACAAATGTTTTACTCTCTCCCCCAACCAATGCTTCTAAAACTTATAATTGAAATTACAATTAAAATGATAACTGTTATCCTGATCTTTTCTGATAATGCTAGAAACAGGCTTCAGAACCTTGCTCTAAGTGACAAGTGGTTGTGTGCTGTCAGAAGGAACCAACACAAACAGTGAGGTGCTGCCGTGACCAGCAGATTGCTCTGTGGCAGCAACTTGAGAAAGAGAGGTGTCTATCTACACAAGTAGATAGACTACTTGTCTATCCATATATAATGGATATCCATATATAATCCATATATAAACGAGTTGGGGGGCTAATGTAATATTCTGGTAAAGGAAGTTAATTATTCTTTGGGAAGCTCACTGTTTTAAGAGGATGCAGGAAGTTTTTGCCTGCTGTCATTTTCCATTGGCTGTGGGAGCCTGGGGCACTTGGAGGCGTTCTCCTGTTGGATCTCAGGAGTGGTCAGGGCTTAGGTTTATCCCAGCAGAAGCAGAAGGCAGCTCACAGTGAGTTGAATTCAAACAAAACTGAGCCCTTAAAATGTACTGTACTCTGCGGTTGTATTGTTGGCTTACATTTCTGGAATAGCCAAAACTCACGCTGGCAACTGTGAAAGATCAGTGCTCAAGGAATGAACATTTGGTTCCGTTTTTAACAGTCCCTTTGATAAATACTTAGTATCTCATGAAGAAGAAATAAAAGCTTGAGACCGTTTTGTTCTTTGAGGAGGTATCTCTGGGCATCAAGCTAGCACTGCACAAGACAGAGACATGTTAGCGCTGTTCTTGACCCCAGTGTGCAAGGAACCATCAGAGCAGTTCCTTTTGGAGGACTTGCTCCTGTTCGTTCTCAACAACTCTCAATTTTTGCTGTTTTGATTTTGTTCAGTTTGTTTCTTACGGTTAAATACTGCTATGAATATTAACTGCAAGGTTTGTCCTTTGGATGTTTAATTGAGCGACTGCTGGGAGAAAATTCTTTTCTAAAACTCCTAAATGTTTTCTGTTTGGTAAATGTAAGCTTGGAACAGAAACAGGCAATTCTTTTATCAGATCTCATTTCTGGAGGGATGCTGTTGGGAGAAGCTGCTCTGGCAGGAAGAGATTTAAACGTATTCTTTAGGAATAAACCTATTCCTCTAGCAGCTGCAGCTCATCAAGTTTGGTACTGGAATGCCACGTTGAGCGCCGTCTCCTCTGCAAGAAGCTGACCATTCTCAGTTATAGTGGCAGATGAACTTGAGCCCTCTTTCTTGCACTGAGATTCAGGCAGCTTTTGGTCTTTTAGAAATGTCAGGAGAACATCTGAACTGGTTCCAGTATGTTTTGAAGGCTGGTGCTCCCCGAGGGCCTAATTCTGTTTTCTTCATCTGCCCTGGGAGGTGCAACACTGTAAACCGTTCCATTAATATTATTTTAATGGAAACATTTACATTTCAGCGTTAATACATGCATCAGATTAAGACTGGTATCATTTACGTACGTTCATTTTTGTATTCTCCCATTGTCTGAATTAAGTATTTATTTATTTTTGCACTGGAGCTTATGATGATGGGATCTTTGCTTTCGATGTCTAAGTTATTTAAGAATATTACTGTAATTAAGAAACAGTTTTAGCTCAGCAATTTAATCTTTGACCTTGAAGATACTTCTGAGGTCAGCTCTTTGCCTTTCTGGGGGCTGTGGGGGTTGTAGAGAAGGCTAAGTCTGAGGTGTGGAAAAAGAAACCCATGTGGCCAAGGAGCTTGGGACTTTGGTGCTGGCATCCTGCACACCCGGCTTTCCTTCTCATTTCTGCCAGGGTTGCATTTTTAATGCCTTGGGCAGATTTCTTCCAATTTTCTGTTCCTCAGCCATGCCTACTTGCTGGCCAGCCTTCAGGGCTGTGGGAGCCAACATCCAAAAGGAGTAAAGTGTAAAGGAGGGCACTGTGGCAAACCCTTGGGCTGTGGCAGGGTTCCTCCTCCTTCATGGCCTTGTTCCTTTGCAGCTGAGGGGTGGTGCTGTGAGAGGTTGTTCTCTCCCAGCCCCAGAGCTATTCCACTGGCTGTGGGTTTTAAAAGCTGCATTCCCAAAGCTTTGGCTTATTATGGGCATCTTTATTGGTATGAAAAGGCTGTTCTGATTTATTTCCCCTATCTAACTACATGGAATCTTTTTGCTTTCCTCTGACCTGTGATTACTCAAGTTTCATGAGGGCTTTCAGGGGCTTAGGGAAAGAGAGTACGAGGATTCTGACTGACTTTCATCTATCACCCCCCATACAACAGCAACAACAAAACCAAAACAACCCAAATAAAGCCTGCTATCTCCAGAGTAGTAACTGTTTGTCTGGAAACTTGGAATGAAAAATCTTGGAATCTGCTGCTGCCCCGAGTGTGCCTTTTTCTTTTTTTCCTACCTCCTTTCCAGATAGGCAGCAGCCAGCTCTTGCTTGCTGAAAGGAAGTGCATCAGGCCTGGGCAAAACAGCTCCACTTGAGAAGCGTGTTAAGGGTGATTCAGCTCCTAAGTGTGACATTCTTTGAAACAATTCTGAGTGGGAAACTGAGGATGGAAGGGGAATCAGTCCCTGCTGGAGGTCAGGCAAGGTTATGTGGTGCAAGAGAGAATATTTGGCAGTAATTCTCTGCTACCTAGTTTCTGAGTTGCTGGTGGGAACTCTTCCAAAACAAATCCAGTCTAACAGTCTAAATGCCTTATTTTCTAGTTAACTCTGTGTTGCTGCTGCCTTTGAATTAGACTTAATGATTTCCCTACTTCTGTCACAAGAGGCTCCTTCAGAAGGTGACCAAAGAATTCTCCTAAAATTTCGGGCACTAATGCTACCGTGCCTGCTGTATGGCCCTTTTTGTGTGGGTCAGTGGTAGAGGCAGGAAGACATTGCTAGAAGGTTCTTACCAATTTTCCTGCTGTATGATAGTCTTACAGATATTTGAATTTAACTCATAAGGCTGATAGGAATCCTGGCACGGACTTGTTTCAACAGAAGGGGTAGGCTTTGCTTTAGACAGGATATTCAGGAGGGAGATGAAGTGGAGGAGCTCAGCAGAGGCAGCAGTACCTCAGGTGAAAGCTGTGCAGGCCCTGGGGCAGGCAGCTCTGTCAGGTGAGCACAGCGGTCCTTTCCAGGGCTGTCTTCAGAAGCGTACAAGGAAAGGTGCTCATCTCTGCTCCCCTGTAGGTGTCTTAGTGGAGACCATCGCTAAGCAGCGGTTCTCACATTTGCAAAGTTAACTGTTCTTCTAAGTGCTACGGAGAGAAATATTTGGTTTACTGAAGATGGAAATAAGAAAATGAAGTAAATGAAAATAATGAATCTAATGAAAACTTCTCAAGCAGCTGCTCTTGCAGAGGTGTCAGATTCAGAGCTGATGAATAGCAACTTGATGCAGGGGAAGAAACTGGTTTTAGAAAATGTGGGAATTGGAGGTAAAGCTTTTAATTAAGTTCAGTGCACAGTCACAATCTAGGTTCATATACATCCCTCAATTCTCAGTTACTTTGATGTCAATGTAAGGCTTGTACAGCAGTAAGAATTGATTTTTCTTTTTCTTGTTACGCCAAAGCTCCTGTCATGATAATTATTTGGTCACTGCCTTTTCTCATATCAAGACATCACTCTGGGAAAATACATTCTCTTTGAGAACCAGCACAGTTTCTATTTCTCCCTAGACCTTTTTAATCCATTCACTCTTCTATCAACTCTTCTTTAGTGTTTGCTTCAAACAGTAACTCCCATCCCACTTTTTGTCTCTATCCTCACTTTGAGTTGCAACACCTAAAATAATTTGCAGTAGGACATTTGTGCTGACACTCAGATGTCACCAGCAAGCTGTATGTGCTTTATTCTACAGAGAAATGACTGGCGGTGGTCATGGTGAGACATGCTAAAAAGCCTTGGTCCTGAAAAGTGAAATCTGTATCGGCTAGTCTTGAAAACGCAAATGATGTAAATCTCATACTTAGGACAACTCAAGGTGTACATCCATTTAAACTGTCTAGCGCATGGTTTTACCTTTCGCGGTGACCAGGTATGTTGTGCAGGGTAAAGACATATTGAGGTATGGCTCTAGCTCACGGGTTCCTCTGCTATAAGCTGACTCTGCCCTGTTTGAATGTCACTGAAGTTTGAGACTACCTTGAATGTGCCACCTTGGCTTTTCTAGGGACAGAACGCTGCATGCTGTGATGTTGCCTTAATTCCCAACCACTCTAACAATCTCTTTTTTATCAGTAAAACCTACTTAAAAAAAAGTGAATCTAGTTTTCATATTTTACCTTAAGGGTTCAAATGTAATGTCTTTACAACTGTTCTGCCTGGCAGTACTTCAGTAAAGCAGAGCAGTGTGAAAAGCTGGAACAGCATGAGGTCCCTGTAAGCATTTCAGGAGTCTAATCATGCAACTCATTAGGACATAAGTGTCCAACCTGTTGGCTTGCCTGTTCTGCATCGAGTGAACAAGAATTGTCTTGGGCTGCATACACAAAGGTTGCTCCAAAAGTAATGCCTCCTATTTATTTCCATGGAAACCACAACTAATATGAAGAGCACAGTAACACTATTTGATTGAGCAAATTCTCAGCTATAAAACACTATCTTTCAATATAGTCACCACCATTACCTATGCATTTTCACCAGCCATGAACAAGAGCCTGCATGCCGTACTCCTAACAATCTGCACCAGTGGAGATAACCCACTGCCATCGCTGCTAAAATGCACCACCCGCTGCCTCACTGTGCTCACATCCACTGTTTGGTCTGCATAAGCGTTCAGCAAGCACTGATGAATGTCAATGGGTGCAATTTTTTTCCACGTGGAGTAATTCAGTTCCACCCTTTTTCTTCCTATGCACTTCCATGTCAGACACCGTTCTGTCAGACTGCCCCTCTGCTGCCATCTGTCACACACAGCAGTGTGTGATGGAATGTGGAAAGGTTCCACCACTGCTGCCATACCACCAACATCCACCTCTGGTGCTGTGGGCCAACATCATAAAATAGGAGTCACTACTTTCAGAGCAGCCTTCATAAAATATACAATATAGTTCACGTATGTAAGTAACACAACTTATTTTAATCTTTAATATTTTTTATTAAGACAACAACAACCAAAAAAGCAAAAAACCAAGAACTAGTGGTATACGTGACCTTGCTTTTGTGAAATAACGCATCGCTCCCTGGTTTGATGGCAGTGGCTGTAATTCTTAGGGAGGTCTCAAGCTGTTTGTCAGAGATTTTTGGTCAATAAGGCATGATTGTGAAGTGAGGAATGTGTTTCTCTGTTAAGAGAGGTCTTATAAAAGTAAAGAGATACGGTCAGATTTTTGAGTTGAATCTCTGATTGTAACTCAATGCATTCAAGGTGAAAATTCCCAGTTGCAAATATTTAAAACAAGCAAACAAACACCTTTTTTTTTTTTTTGGCAGTCTTGAAACCTATTCTCAAATGCCTCTGTCAGAACAGAAAGCATGGCTGCGTATTTTTCTTTGTTCACAGGACTGTGTTAAGCCATTGTACTGGAATGTGAGGGCAGACGGGTCTGGGCCGTGCTGCCAGCTGTGCTGGGCTGCATGCAGCCTGTGGGACAAGGAGATGCTTTCCTGCAGAGGATGCAAGTGACTTACTAGAAGATTAGGTCACCATAGATGATATATGGCATTTGCACCAACTTGTGTGTCTTTCTGGTTTTGTTTTCACTTCTAATTTGTCCTTTGAAGTCCTTAGTCCATCCTGAAATGAAGTGTAACTTACTATTGAGACCATACCTGCTGTTTGGAAGGTTCTGTGAGAGGATACCAGTACAGTGGCCACATTCTTAAATAGAGATTCCTGCAAAGTGCTCAATGTGTTCACACTGGCCCTACAGTACTGGAGGACAGCTTCTGTCTGCTGCTGCATGGGAGGCCTCTTTCAGCCCCATGGCTTTGACAGGAGTGTGAGCAGGCCCCAGCTATGCCTCAGTCCTCTTTCCATAGCCTCTATGTGCATGTTCAACTTATGCATGCTATGGCCGTGGCCATTTTGGTACTTCTCTAGTGCTATTCAGACATGACAATTTCATTTCACTTTCCCTTTTATTGTGTGTTGCTGCAAAACCTGTGGTGTTTTGACTTGTGAACATCCTGGGAGGCTGCAACCACCACGCACAGCTTGCTTACAGTGCTGACCTTGCTAGAGCAAACTCAGCTGTGTCAGCACGGCCTCCGTGGTTAGTTTTTCACTCTCACTCTTCATCCTTCTTTTTTAGAGCCTCCTATTGACTGCTATTTCTTCTCACTGGAAGTAATATGGTTTTAACTTAACATAAATGCTCTCAGTGAGAATCACCCTGCTACTTGAGTACTTTTTCTTTTTACCTCTTGTTCTTTTCAGGGTGCCTTTCTATACAGAAGTATGCTATAGGTATAATTTACTGTAATTTCCATCCCTTTGGCCTAATACTTGCTCTAATGCCCTCGGCTTGTCCTTGTTTCATTGTGTCTCCTCAGCATCCAGGTGTCATCTGCCATTAGGCAGCGATCCCTCTGCTGTGGGACTGTTGCACCAAAAGGCCTTTGGTACTTAGAGGCTTACGAGCCCTTGAGAATGGGAGTCCTGCTTTCTTCCCTGGTCAGCCAGCTAAATCTTTATCTGACGCAAACAAATGTAGCGGAAAGAGCAAAGAACTGAGGCAGCTGATACGGAGGTTTTTAACTGCAGCTCTGAGTCGTTTGGAGTTCTGGTGTAGCACTTTTGCAGCTCCGTGGAGCATTGCTTTCTGGCTGAGTTATAAAGCTCAGCAGTATTAATTCATATGGCTGGCTCTTAGAGAGGCACGGCTTCCAAAGAACTGCAATACAAATAATTTTCTCTTTTCAGACCTTACAAATCATATACTTTATGTAACTGCATATATCTTTCTTATATCCATACTGAAAAGTCTTAGTTTAACGGTAGAAATAGCCTCTATGTACAGAGTGGTCATCCTTGTTGCCTTTTTCTGAGCCTTTTCCAGTTCTACTCTAGGGAAGGGTATGAAATGCAGAACAGATTTATATGGCAACATAGTGATGGTCTCCAATTTGGCATCTTTTCATTTCCATATCCTTGTATACTCCTGCGTGCATAATTATTTTCCCATGGCTGAGCAGTGAGCTGGTGTCTCCATGGAGCTGCCTGTCTAGCAGTGGGACCTTTCTCCTGAGCGGTAGCAATGTGCTTGGAGTTCGTCATCGTGGGATGTTGGGATCGGCTTTCCTGTATGTGTTTGATTTCACTTGCTGTTTTATTTTCCAATCATTCAGTCCCTAGTTTCTTACTTTTCCCCACTGACACTCCCTGGAATAACCCTCGGTTACCAGCACATGGTCTCACCTCGTGGCTCGTACCCCTTCCAGAGGACAGGTGAGTGCTGCAAGGCACATGTCCATGCACAACTCATGAAGACCTGCACTGTGACCTCCTCCCTCCTATGGCAAGAATGGAAAGTTTACACCTGCTGTTTCCCATTTTTGGCCCAACGTTTATCTTTGTAAGCACTCTTCTGGGCTGTAACTGTTCACGGTTCATGTCACGGTTGCTTACCTCACCTATAATTTCAACAACATGTGTGTATATTACCATATCCTCAGGATCCATGAGGATTTCATCCTCAGGATTCTTTCATGTTTAACTGATGAACTCTGGATTGCAGTAAAACGCATCAATATTTATGATGTGATTAAACAAAAAACAAAGACGGCACCACCACCAAACTTTAACTCTCGTATCCGGAGCGTAAGACGTCATGGCTATTGGCCCTTGAATCAATGGTAGCTTGTAATAGATGGAATGCCATTTGGCATAATTCAAGGCGGAGGTTCTTCCAGCAGGCTGGAGGAGTGACATAGCAGTGGGAGATCACCAGAACCTCCTGATGGGGTTTCCTGTACATGCTCCGTTAACACGTGTATTTTACATATGTTTGAATATACCATATTTCCATGTGTGATTTTTTTTTTATATTTCACTGTTGTTTTCTACCTGTGAAAAAATGCGCAGAAAAACTGCTATGCTTCAGCAGTGCTGTCCAAGTGCCAACTTCATTTCAGTGGAACACCTGCATTTCCTACAAGCTCTCATTACCTGGAAGAGTAATTTAATAGATTTTTATGAGTAAAGTTGATGTAAAGTTTAGAATAAACGATTTGAAAAATTTCCGCTTACCATGTGGGCTTTTCTCTTCCTGGTGTAACTCAGGTGTAATATCTTTGCTGAGACCTCTTTTGCTGGATGTGGTCCCAACTATCCAACAGACCGCTGCTTTGGCTCTCGGGAGGCTTGCCTATTTTAACAATGACCTGGCAGAGGCAGTCGTGAAGGAAGGCATTCTTCCACAGCTCGTGTGTTCGTTGTCTGAGCAGAATGTAAGGCACCACTGTTTTCTTAAGTAATCGTTTTTGTTTAAACTGTCGCACGGTTAAAGGGAAATCTTTCTTTATTGGCTATCTGCTGATATTCCTAGCATAGCAAGAAATGTGTGGATGTCAGAGAGTGTGCGTGCTTGAACTCCTGAGAGATCAGTGTGTATAACTTTGAGCTTAAACAAGTTTGACTTTAAAATCTCATCTTGCCTCCAAGTGCATTATAAGAAGTACACTTGTGGCATTGTTATGGTTTTAAAATGCTGAGTGATACATTATAAAAAGTCCCTCTTAAAAAATGAGACACTTGGAAAGCTGTAGTGAAAATTGACTGGGATTTGTCCATAATACCAAACACTTGTAAAATACATAGTAAATATTCCATTATGGATGTTCAGTTTATATCTCCACACATAACCACTTGGAAATCTGTAGCATAAGAAATATCAAACCACTGTTACAGGAAACTACACTAAAGGTTTTGATCTTTGTATTAAAAAATATGTTACTACACAATTGCATTGCAAATAAATCTCATGGTGCCTCTTTCTCCTGCTTGCCATTTTTCCTTCAGCTTTTCCATATATTCTAGTTGTTGGTTCCTAACCTAAATTAATTAAAAAAAAATAAAATACTTTCAGTACAGTTTCTAGTAACCAGAAAACGGAGGAGACAGCTGACAGTTAAACCCATTGATAGCATAGCCATACTTGAGTTGCAATTTTGGCTTATTAGATTTCAGGGATATTATGATTTCAATGGAAATATAGTTTGGAAAAGTGTACTTTCATTTTCAGTCTTTTGAGGAAGACAAACGCAAGTATTCTTTGCTTTCTTTTTTTCTTACATGTCTGGCCATTCCCTACACAGTTAATCAAAACAACAACAAGAAGTCTGAAAAGCCTTGATTCTAAGAAAATTAAGGTCTTAGACAAATTTATGACCATTTTGGTTAATTTATGTTTTTCAGAGAAGGAGGGAAACAGAACTTTTTTTTTTTAAATAATTTGGAAGCCACCCCCCCGCTACAATTCAAAGCACTCACTAAATTAGCTTGAGTACCCTGATTTATCTCTTCCATGTTACTGCCAGTGCTGTTGCTACATCTGTGAGATGGCTGTAATTCAGAATCAGTTGGGGCAGCAGCAAGATTAGTGTGAGGTCATGGAAATCCTACTATGTCTTGGTGACTGAGGGCAAGTGAGGGAAACTCATTATCCAGTTCATGCGGAGTTTAGCAATGCATGCAGTTTGTTACTTCCCATAGGCAAAAAAAAAAAAAGGAAAAAAACCAAAACCAAAAACATTTCCATTCCATTCACTCCTAGTGTATCAACATCTGTATTTAAGGAGCTGATGCTTGGAGCACACAACAAATACTAATTCTGCTGGTTTATGGAGAATAGTTACAGAGTCACATCCCAGCTCAGTGTTCTGTCAGTTAAACTGAGCAAAACAGAGTTTTACAGTATGTACTAACTGTGCCTGCAAATACAGTTTGTTTGTAAACAAATGTGTTTTGAATAACAATAAAAACAAAGAAGTGTCTTTCTTTGCCAGAAGTGTAATTACTTAACAGAAATAATGTACTCATATTTGCACAGATGTAGACTGGTGTAAATTATTCTAGCTTCATTTATTTCAGCAAAACTGAATGTAACTCAAACTAGCTAGGGGTTTGTCCGCTCATGTCTCTACTGTTTCCCTTAACCTCTCTTCTACTAAGAGATGTTTAATGTCTCTCCTGTAAATTACGTTCATTGTATCTGCATGTAGGACTTATCTTAGAAGTCTGGGTTTTTGGCAGTGGGGAATTATATCTAAACTAAGCAGAGACAGGGCATGCACTTGAGCACTAGAGGATGACTGCTCTTTACATGCTGAAATAATGGTGTTTGGGCCAATGCTAGCCATCGAAGAGCTTGGCAATGCCTGGATGTGTTTTAGGGGATGTCAGAGGCAGATCTCTGTTGGCTAGATGAGGCCATTGTGCTTTGAGGCAGGAGAAGTTTAGGTGCCTGCACATGGTGTGCGCCGTTGCTTGGTCAGAGTCCACTTCACCTACCTACAGAGCTGTCACGGGGTTACCTGGACCAGTCTATGCCCGTGACAGGGACAGTGGGCCCAAGGGCCCCCTTCCCAGCCCCCCCCCCNCCGCCCTCCGCCGGGCCCCGCACCTGGGACGCGGCCCCACTGAGCGGCCCGCCCCGGCCGTGTGTGTTGCAGAGCCGCCTCGCCCCGCGCCAAAATGCACCGGACGACCAGGATCAAAATCACCGAGCTGAACCCGCACCTCATGTGCGTGCTGTGTGGCGGGTACTTCATCGACGCGACGACCATCATCGAGTGCCTGCACTCCTGTGAGTACCGCGGCACCGCGGCTCGTCCTGGCGACGGCCCTACGGTCTTTGTTAAAGGCGCAATATATGTGCTCTAAGCGTCGCCTTTTCATGTTAATCGCGGCCGATTTGACTATTTGTTTAGCTTAAGCGGCGCGCTGCTGACAATGGCCGATTCCCGGCCGCATAGTTTAGGAGATCGCACCTCTCTCTGTCTATGCATGCTCGGTGTCACCTCCGACCATCGCTAAAGGCTCCCGTGTTTGCCTTGCAGTCTGCAAGACGTGCATCGTGCGGTACTTGGAGACGAGCAAGTACTGCCCGATCTGCGACGTCCAAGTGCACAAAACCCGGCCGCTGCTCAACATCAGGTAGGGGCGGGCGCGCCGCGCGGGGCCGCGCCGTTGGGCGATCTTATCTCTGCGTCGCGATTTCAATCTGAAAGGAGCCGTGAATTTACGGGCTGCCTCGCGGCCGGGCGCTCTCTTTGGAGTTTTGTCATTGATGGAAGTTGAAGGTTCCGCCGGGTGCGAGCGGAGTCGTGTCGGGCTTTGCGGAGGGAGGCTGCGGAGGGCACGGTGCCGTCCCCGCGCATCGCAGCGCCCGCAGCTCCCGTCGCCGCTTGCCGCTTCCCACGGCCAAACCTCAGTCCCCAAAACTTACCGGAACTCCGGCGGCTGAAAGCCGAACTCTTTCAGCACGCTTCTCATGCCAGAAGCGTTTTCTCCGCGCCGTTCCTTTCTGCCGCTCCTCGTTTTCTGGGGAGGAATTGTAGGCTTAGGCAGAATGATTTTTCGGCGGCAGTGCCGCGGTAGACCCGGCTTTGGTTTTACAGCGGTGCTCAGAGCGACGTTAGTTTGATTTTAAGCTCCTGTAAGCCGCGTTTTATGGGCGGCCTCCCGCGAGGCTGGGAGTCCCGCCTGTTGTTGGCAGAGGTTACACGCCAGGAGCTGCCGCTCGCATCGAAACGCCGCTTCGTGCGCTCAGCGTTGTGCTCAATGCTTCTTTCCAGGTCAGATAAAACTCTCCAGGATATTGTGTACAAGCTCGTACCGGGCCTTTTCAAAAGTAAGTACCAAAATGCAGAAGAAATACCCCGAGCCCAGATCTGCTCTCCCTCATACCCGCCGGGAGCTGCAGGGAGGTACTGATGCCCCACGTGTGCTTTTCCCCAGATGAAATGAAAAGAAGAAGGGATTTCTATGCTGCTCATCCGTCGGCTGATGGTAAAAGCTTCTCGCTCCCGACCCTAATCGATGTCGCGTTGCCCCCGGTGCTCTGCTCTTTCCTTTTTAACTCACAAGCGCTGTGTTGTCGGGGTGGAATTTTAAGAAGTAAATTCAGCATGATAAAAGTTTGCTGCTGTGGCGGTTCAGTAGATTTAATTCGTAATCTCACCGTGGGGATTTTTTCTTTTCCTCCTCACCGAGAATTGCCCTTCTTCCTGATTTGAATTTCAAAATGTAAATGATTGTGGAAATTTCTGCGCAGCTGCCAATGGCTCTAATGAAGACAGGGGAGAAGTGGCTGACGAAGACAAAAGAATTATAACAGACGACGAGATAATAAGCTTATCCATTGAGTTCTTTGACCAGAACAGGCAAGTTCCAGAATGGCAGCATTTTATGCTCACCTGACCGATAGCAGCTCTTTGTTATTTGTTGTAATTGTTTCATTTCTCCTCGCAGACTGGAACGAAAAGGAAATAAAGAGAAAGAAAAATCAAAGGAGGAGGTAAATAACTTTCCTTTACCCCAGAGGAAATGTGGCACAGCCGTGAGCGGCTCCTCGTGGGTTTGTAGCTGGGAAAAATAGCTGGTTTGTGTCCAGGACAAAAGGAGCGCACCTCCCGGCGCTGTGGGCTTCCTGCAGGCCCGCGTGCTGCCAGCTCCTAGAAACAGCAAGTAACAAATGCTGGCAGTGTCACTTTTTAAGTTGAATCTGATTTTTGTGTGTGTGTGTGTGATTTTGTAATAAATTATTTATTTATTTATTTATTTTAGTCAGCCTGTAATGCGTATGCATTATTGAAAGGGATGTAGTGTGAGATGTAAGTCTTTTTGTGTAAGATCAGTTGCTTTTTAATTGTTTTTTTCTGGGGCTGTGATTTACCACGTCCTCCTGTCGTCCCTTAGAAGAGCAGAAATTGCCGTATTGCAGCTCTTAATTTAACAATGTGCATTTTTAAAATATCACCTACGATGTTCAGAGTGCGGCTTTGGTGACCCGTGTCCCTTGTTGTGCCGATAGGTGAATGACAAAAGATACTTGCGCTGCCCGGCAGCGATGACAGTGATGCATCTACGAAAGTTCCTGCGGAGTAAGATGGATATCCCCAACACTTTTCAGGTACCTCGCTGCTCCATCCCTGCTAACGCTGCTGGCACCCTGCATGCTTTGGGTTTCTGGCCGCGTATGTGTGGAGTTGGCAGCATGCTGGTGGGAGCCAGGGCGTTATTTAAAATATCTCACGGAGGGTTTGGCCATGCTGTAGATATAGGGGTGTAAAGAGATTAATTAATCTGTTTAGTATATGTGAAAATTCCCAGTTCCCTGCGTGCTGGGCCCGGTGCTTTGGAGCACTCTGAGGCTGCCTTCAGCACAGAGCCGCACGCTGACACCGGGCTGCATCTCCCGGCAGATCGACGTGATGTACGAGGAGGAGCCCCTGAAGGACTACTACACGCTGATGGACATTGCCTACATCTACACCTGGAGACGGGTAATGACTCGGTGGCACGCAGCGGCGCGGTGGGGCGGTACCCAGGGTTCTGACGAGTTTCTTGCCTTGCAGAACGGCCCGCTGCCCCTCAAGTACCGCGTGCGGCCCACCTGCAAGAGGATGAAGATCGGCCACCAGCGGGAAGGCCTCAGCAACAGCGGCGAGCTGGAGAGCGACTCTGGCAGCGACAAGGCCAGCAGCCCGGCCGGGGGGCTGCCCTCCACCTCCTCCTGCCTGCCCAGCCCCAGCACGCCGGTCCAGTCCCCCCACCCGCAGTTCCCACACATCTCCAGCACCATGAACGGCACCAGCAGCAGCCCCGGCAGCAACCACCAGTCCTCCTTCACCAACAGAGCACGGAAATCCTCCATAAAAGGCTCCTCGGCCACTTCGTCCGGCTGACGGCCTGGCCCCGACCCTCCTCTCTATAGATCTCTCATGCCATTACAGCTTTATAGATGCTAATACACGTGACTCTCGTCCAAACTGCTTTCTTTTGTAGTGACACTGAACTTGGCTATGAAAGGCGAACTAGGTGACATTCGCTGTGGACGTTAATTGCAACGCGAGATTGAAATGTAAATGGTTTCCAAAGGACCGGGAAGCAAACAGAAGTGACACCTGGGTGTGCTGAGTGCTGCGGGGCCCTCAGCCCGACCGAGCTGGTAGAAGCCCTGGGACGTAGCTGGTTAACCCAGACTAACTCCTCCACCGCGTTCTCTTCGATTGTTATTGTTATTATGCCGTTTTGTGAACCTGTAGAAAGCAAGTGCTTTTTCATCTTGAAATTCGACGAAACAGAAAGGATATGCATAGAATAATGCATATATGTAGCCATGTCACTGTGAATAACAATTTTTGCGTATTAGCCATTTTGATTCTTATGTTGCATCCTTAATTCTCTGTTGCTGCGCAGAACCGATCAAACGAAAAGTAAACTTCAGTTTTACAATCTGTATGCCTAAAAGCGGGTATTACCGTTTTATTTACTGACTTGTTTAAATGATTCGCTTTTGTAAGAATCAGATGGCATTATGCTTATTGTACAATGCCATATTGGTATATGACATAACAGGAAACAGTATTGTATGATATATTTATAAATACTATAAAGAAAATATTGTGTTTCATGCACTCATGATATGGTTGTTAAATTTCAGAACCGGTTCGACCCTTGCAGATGCCGCCTGGTTGAGCTCTGCTCGCACTGCCGTAGAGCTGCAGCGCTGAGGAAGCACAACCACTCTGATAACCTGGAGGCGATTGCCTCCCGAAAGCATTTGACTGCCTTTGTCTTTTTTTTTTCCCCCCAAGTGGTCTATTTTTTACTTTACCAAATGTTGTTGAAGTGATGAAGTGAAGGGGAAAAAAAGCAAAANGGCGGCGGCGGCGGCGGCGGCCCGGGCGGCCGCTTTCGTTACGCGCCCACGGCGCCCGATTTTAGTTCCTTTCTTCCCCCCCGAGCCCCCGAGCGGCTTCGGGCGCGCACGGCCCCCGAGGGGAATATTTGTATTTGCGGCCCCCGCTGCCGGCCCGGCCCCGGCGCTCTTTGTTTAAAGGCAGATTTTGACGGAACGGGGACGATCGCGAAGCGCGGAGCCGCCCGGGTCGAGCGAGCGCGGGGCTCTCGGCGATCAACGCGGCCGGGGGGGGCGAAGGGGCCCCCGAGCGCGGCCGTTTTATAGGGACGGGGCCGTTGGGGGGCGGCGGTCCCCGCGCGGGGGCTGTTAGGCTGCGGGCCGCCCCGCACCGAGTGTTATTAACTTAAGTTGGGCGAGCGGCGGGGCAGAGCGGGCGGCGGTAAGATGGCGGTCCCCGGCTGCTCCCGGCGCCTCTCTCCCGGCCGTGCAGAAAACGGCGAAGTTTGGGGTAACCCCGCTGCGAGGGGCGGCGGGGGGGGCAGCGCCGGGACCGAACTTTTTTTTTTCTTTTTTCTTTTTTTTTTCGTAGTTTTGGGTTGAGCTCGCGGTTTTGAGTGTGGGCTTCGGAGCGGTGTGCGGGGTGCGGAGCCCCGGAGCGGAGGGACGGAGCCGCGGACGGGGCCGCGCTCGATCGAGGTTTCCTTCTCTCGGGCCCCGGAGGGGACCATGCGTGCAGCCCCCGCCGGGGCGGCGCCGCGCGTGGGGCCCCCGACGGCCGCGGGAGGACGGCTGTGGAGGTGTGTGTGGGTGCGTGGCCTGGCGGAAAATACACGCGGGCAGGGGCCGCGGGGCGCTGCCAGTATTTGCGAAAAATCAGGTAAAAATAAAGGGGGGGAAAAAGCGCGTTTCTTTGGAAGTCGGAGAGGCGCTTTACAGCTTTTAGAAACTTTGCTTGCTGCTCCGCTCCCCACGAAGCTCGGGGACCTGGCCGGCTGTGCGCCCGTTCCCGGCCGGGAAATGCTGGGAGCACCGCTGCGAGCCCCGAGCGCTCCGAGCAGCCCCGGGGGGCCGTCCCCGGGATGGGGGCTGTAGCCCCGCGCCGTGCCGAGCGCTGCCCCGGCCGTCCCCGGCGCACAGCGAGCACCTCGGGGCGGTTCCAGGGGACACTCTGCGGAGTTAACGCGGGGCCACGGTGGCTGCTTAAAGGACGGGTGCTTTTCCTCTCTGTCCCGGCTATTCCCTGGCTGCAGAGCGAGGACTCGGAGCCCCCGCGGGAAGCCCCGTCCCGTCCCTCCCCGAAGCACCTCGGGGGCAGAGCGGGGCGGCCCGGCCAGGGGCTGTCCGTGGGCTCCGTCAGGGACCGTCGGGCAGAGTTCGGGAGTCGGTTGCGTTTATAGATTTGTGATAATGCCGCTGATCCTGAGCAGGAGAGTACCCTTCTGGTTTTCTTCATTTTGACATCGGCCGTATAAGGCCTCTCGATAATCGGTTGCGGGCAGCGTGTGCTCCCGGCGGGTGTTATCTCCCTGTGTTTGGGTCGGGCCCCTCTATGTGTCGGGAGTAAATACACACGTGTTGTCCCGGCCCGGAGCTGCCGGGTGACCTCGTCAAGCGCTGCCACCGCGAGCTGGAAAAATCCAAAGGGATTTCGCTGCTGCCCAAATCCAGGGCTGAGGCTGAGGCTGCGTGCGCGCGTGTGTGTGGGGCCGGTGCGCGGGGCAGGGACCGATGCCGGTGGTGGTCCTGTTGGGCGGGGATCGCAGGGTGACACAGCGCTGACATGAGCGATCTGTGGGTGATGAATCCCTCGCGTTCGGGGGGAGGGGGGGGTCGACAAAACACATTTTAGGGTTAATTCAATCCTCCTCCATTTATGAAGGAGTGAAATAAACGCGTCGGTGTATTGAAAAGTTGGTCCCAGAGCGCCAGGGATGAGGAGGAATCCTTGCTCAGCTTCCTGCTGAGGTTACTCCGGGCGGTTGGGAACGGCGAGCACTGAGCGGGCTGAGCCAGAACCGGGCGGGCAGCACGGCAGGGCACTGCGTGTCCCCAGCACAGCAGCTCTAGGTGCCGCTTTGGGAGCGCGGAGCGGAGGGTCGGGGACCCTGGAAGCGCCATTCACATGGAACGCAGCGGGGCGGGCTCCCGCTTTGCTGCCCGATGTAGGGGCAGCTCTAAGGAGCCGGGCTCGCCCGGTACTTTGGACGCTTCGCTTTTCTCTATGCCTGCTCGCTCCGGTTTGGTACTGGGGAGCTCGTTTGGAGCTCCTCCTGGAGCAGCAGCAGCAGCAGCAGCAGCAGCAGCAGCAGAAGTATCCGTGCCGAGGTCGCTCGTTGGCGCTGTGCGCTGCTCTCGGGCAGCGCCGTGCCCGGTTCGGGGCAGCGTGGCCGAACCGCGGAGCCCACAGGAGCGCCGCGCGTGCCCTCCCCGCGCTGCGCGGTGCCGGGAGCAGCGCCCCGAGGGGCGGCGGCTCCGCGCGGGGCCCGNGCATACGCGCAGGGCGGCTGCCGGCTGCTGGGCGACCCCCGGCGCCTGTCCCGCCGCGCCTACGCCGCGCTGCTCCGCGCCGCCTTCCGAGGCGTGCTGCAGCCCCACGGAGGCGTGGGTGAGCGGGAGCGGGCGGCGGGGCTCTGCGTGGGGCGGCGGGGCCGCCTGCGTGCCGTATGCCGGGGTTAGGGGTGCGTGTGGGCGTGTGGGCGTGTGGGTGCGCGTGCAATCAGGGTGTCCTTGCGTACTGGCGTCTGTGCGTGTGTGGGGGTGTCCGTGCATGTAAGTGTCCATGCATGCGTGTAGGCGTATGTGCACATAAGGATGCCTGCATGCACATGGGGGTGTGCATGTATACAGAGCCACGTGCATGCGTGTGTGCGTCCACATTGGGGTGTGCATGCTTATAGATGTTTGTGTGCGTGCACACAGAGGAACGTGCACGCATACAGGTGTATGTGCACACATATGAAGGTATGCTTCCACATGGGTCTGGGCATGCACGTAGGGGGGTACGTGTGCACGTAGGTGCTCGTGCATGCACGTAGGTGCGCACACGGGGTTGTGCACGCACATAGGTGCTCGTGCGTGCACAGGAGCACGCGCGTGCGGCACCAGCGGCGGTCCCGGGCCGTCCCCACCGGCCGGACCCCTCATGCGGCCGCCCTGCTCCTCCGCTCGCTGAAGCTTCGCCGCGTCCGTGCCCGCGCCCCTCCGCTTTTCTTCCCGGGTCGGGCTCGGGGCTGGGGGGAGCCGTTGCCGCCCGCGACCCTGAACAGAGGAGCGGCGCCGGGCGGGACGCGGCTTCGGGTCACGGGATGTGCTTGCGGCGCGGGGCAGAAGCGCCGTCCTGCGGGCGAGCGGCGGTGTCGGCAGCCCCGCGTTTCCCGCAGCCGACCCCGAGCTGAGCGACGTTGACCCCGCGGTGCTGAAGCAGTGCCACGCCGCCGCAGCCGCCTGTATCCTGGAGGCGGGCAGGCAAAGAGCCGATCGCGCGGCCCTCAGGTACTGATACCGCCCGGCACGGCCCCGGGAACGCCGCCACACAGCGCCGGGGCTGGCGGTGCTCTGTGTGTGTGTTGGGAGGGGGCCGGGGGGTGCCCATGGCCGTGTGTCCTCCCGCAGTGCGTGCCTGGAGGAGTGCAAGCTGGACAGGGAGCGGATCGAGCAGTTCTGCACTGAGTACCAGGTCTGGCGCCCTGCTGTAATGCGTCTGTGTTTTCTTTCTCCTGGAGCAGTCGGTTTGAATTCTGCAGATGTATTTTGCTCTTGCCTTTCTTTTTTTTCCTTTTCTCCAGAAAAACCGGGAGGCACTGGAGGAGCTGCTGGGGAGGTAGGTGGGCACAGGGCCGCAAGGAGAGCTGCTCCAGCACTGCCTGGGGAGCACCAGGCACACTTCCCCTCATCCATGTCAACAGTAATGCTTTTTTTTTTTTTTTAATTACCATTTTTTATTGCATTTCTAACAGACTTTAGGAAACAGCTGTAGAAACTTGTCCCCTTCCTTTCCATATTGCCCTTTAAGTTGCTGTGATCCTTTGCAGCAGTATTGCATACAGCAGGCAGGCAGTGTGGGCTCAGCCCCTCCCGCATTGCCTGCTATTGTTTCTCTCCCAGCATAGGCCGGGCCCCCCCGCACGTGACAGACGTGTCCTGGCGCCTGGCATACCGCATCCAGGTAAGGGCGGGGGCACAGGGTTGTGGGACCCCCCCCCCCACTGTCCTGGCCCTGCTGTGCTGAGCACTGTTCTGCCGCAGACCCATGAGCTGCACCGAGCCTACCAACCCACCTACCTGCTGACCCTCAGCACCGAGGTATGCGCTCTTCACACTCCTCCCAAGGAAGAATTGCCATTTATGTCATTTTGCAATAAAGCAGCCTGCTTCGGTTTTGTTTCCTACAGAACAGTGACGCGGGATCACAGCCAGACCTCAGTTTCAGCTGCACCATGGAGCAGCTGCAGGTACCTCCCCCCCCCCGTTTCTCTGCCTGGCTCCGGCTCTGGACGACATTGTCTCTAACACTTTTTCAATCACAATTAAATGGTACAAATAATTCTAAAAAAAAACAAAAACAAAAACAAAAAAACAACCAACCAACCAAACCAAAAACAACAGGCAGGAGGGTAGGGCAGAATTTGCTGTGCAACACTTCTGGTGATGGTCTTCATTGAAGTTGTAAAGTGACTGATTTCAGTGGCATGTGCTGCTTTCAGTACATGCATAGATAGTGGGTGTGCTGTCATACACGTGTTTGGGAGGGAATGCATCACTTCCCCAAAACCCTCATCCCAGTGGTTCAGGGAAGTGGCTGAAGGAAGCAGCTCAACGACCTAAGCATGTCATGCTTCCAAGTAGGGAATGAACTGAAGCCAGCGTCGGTGTGTAGGTGACACACCAGCAGTGTGGTGAAGCAAACCCTGAGCTCTGCTCTGTGGTGTAGTTATGCGCCTGTGCAAAAGGGAGTGAACTGGAGGCACTGGGAGGCATCTTTGCCAGTGCCCGTGCTTGGGTTGATGGCTGCCCCTGGCAGGGCTGGCATATGGGATAGTCCCTGTGCAGAATGGCACTCGGGGTATATTCAGAGTGGAAGAAGTGCTCAGAGCAGCGGTGTGCGGCAGCCATTGCAGCTGTACTGATGTGCTAAGGACAGCAATGTATGTTAGTAGGTCATATACGTTACAAGGCATTGTCCTTCAGTTCCAGCGTACCACCTTATTTTACAGCAGAAAAACTGTAAGAAATGTAATTATTTGCTTGTGTTGTCCAGTGGACGAGGGTGAGCTCTGGGATATCCCATCCTGCCATGCGCAGAGGGCACTGTGGCACCACATGCTGACCTTTCCAAAACTCATTTTGAGGTGTTCCCTCTCCCAGGATTTGGTCGGGAAGCTGAAGGATGCTGCCAAGAGCCTGGAGAGAGCGACACAGCTGTGACCGAGGGCGGCCGGGCACCGCGTGAGAACATTCCCAATGGCAGACGCCCTCTGTGCACATCTCTATGCACATCTCTTGATCCAAACCGTTTTG
The DNA here is from genome assembly GCA_016647715.1 of Pavo muticus. Lineage (NCBI taxonomy): Eukaryota > Metazoa > Chordata > Aves > Galliformes > Phasianidae > Pavo > Pavo muticus. Next base: position 2,052,629 of record JACDJE010000080.1, read on the forward strand.
TAATGATTTCTAGATATGAATTAAGCAAACTGTTTGGATAGAACATGCAGTCGGTATTCCTCGCTCCTGTTATATCTTCTTGAAAATTAACTCTTCAGTTAAATACTGCCTCGACCGTTATGTCTGCAGAGTATCCCTCCTCTTTTATGCTGTGCATTTTCCTTCGGGTTCCATTAAAGCCGATTTTCCCCTCCCGTACCGCCTGGGCTCAGTTCCCCACACCCGAGGGCGCGGTGTCGGCACGGGCCGCGGCTGAGCCATGCCTCCTCCCGAGGCATCGCACGCCGACGGCCGCACCGCGCTCCGCGTTCCCCTTGGGCCGATCCCGGAGCCCGACGGCGGCTCTCTCCCTCCCTCCCGCCCGGCGATGCCCCCCACCCGCACCTGCCGCCGGGGGGAGCGCGGGCGCCGCGGGACGAGTCGGGTCGGGCCGCCCCCGCGGGGAGGCGCGGAGAGGGCNCTCTTATTGCTAATTTGTTAATGTTAGTATGGATTTTTTGTTTTAGATCAATCCTATAAGACTTTCCATTGATTTCAGAGGGTGTGTAGTCAGGAGCTTATTGACTCCTCTTTGTTCACTTCCAACTCTTCCTGATCACGTAAAATCATGACCAGGTCTCAACTTACTTTGAATTAATTCCTCAGTCCCTGGTGACCACTTTTGTACTGAGACAAATCAGTACAACTCTAGTACAGCTTCTAGCTGAAATGGTGACATCTTAAACTCCAATGGCTTTCTTTACCAGTCTTCCTTGTAGCTCTGGGTCAGTCTGTCTTCCTGTCTGCGGTATCTCCCTTTGCTAAAATCCTCTCCATATTTCTGGACAAAAGCAACTTACTTGTGGTGAGTGTTGAGTCCAATCTCCATTGTCTCTCGTTATATGTAGAGTCACACTTACTGCTTACTCTCATGCAAGGAGAAGTCCTGCTTTATCACCATGCAGCTGGATGAGTTCTTTGGTCTGTGTCCCAGGCTACAATTCTGACCTCGCCTTTTTCCTAAGCTTCAGTTGATTTAAATAATATTCATAAATCAGTTTTTTTCTTCTTTTTCTTTTTTTTTCCTGTTGTCTTTCTCCTTCTGTTGGTTTGGCCTTTACCCACATAATGCATTCTTGGGAGACTGTTAAGTCTTCCTGTAATTTATTCTGTGATTCTGTTTCATCTCTTTTAATTTCTTTATCTGAATATTTATTTTTAAAATTTTCTTCCTGAAAATTGTATTTTCTCCTTTAACTCTTCCTCAGCATTCTTTATTTTTTTTTTTCCTCCATATCTGTCTGTATTCTCTAACTGGGTAGCAAAGTTTTTAAAATTCTTATTGCACAGTTTGAATTAAAGATTTTCCACTAAGTTGGGTGATTAGTCATCTTTTTGAGAAAAAGAATGGCAATTATCATAGAATCATTAGTACTTAGTGTCATAGTTTTGGGCTGAGCTGGCAGGGGGAAGTGATGGGAGAATATGTATTTTCTTTTGTCCTGCTGCAACTTTCCCAGTTTTCTGACAGTCTATTTACTAGTCGATTGTCTTTTGACACTTGGCACAGCCCTACATATGGTAAGTTATTAGCCTTGAACTTTATAAACACCACTGGAAGAACAACCACTTAATTAACCATGACCAACAGTGACCAACAGTAACCATCAGTATTTAAATGATATCAAGCTTCTAACAGCAAGAGCTGATCTTAATTGAATCAGATTGAGTTTGCTCTTTTAAAAATACTTTTATGGTTACTTTTACATACCTGGGCGTCGCTGTGACCTTAAGGTATTGCTCTTTCCCTCCTTACTTGATTTCAGCTCATAAGGTATCAAAGAAACACCTTCTTCTAGAATTGTCCTGTACCTCTTGACATAATTTCTGTGATATTAGCATCTCGTCAGCAGACTGCAGGCAATTGAGATGGTTGTTCTGAAGTTGCTTCTGAGACACTGCCTGTAACTGGGCACAGCCCGATGGATTAATCTGGACCTTTGATCAGCAGTTCCTGATGTATTTCTCTCTGCCAGCATACAGCATCAAAATATAATTTGAAAAAAAAAACAGAACAGGTGTATTTTTTCCATACAAGCTGAATGTAGCTTATACGGCTTGTATCGTTTAGCTGGTTCTCCGGTCTGCTTTCATACATGCTGCAGGTACGTTTTGTCTCCAATCTGTAAACTTGCAGCCGGACCATCAGGCAGGGTTTTGTTCCAATCGTATGATGTGTTTATTTGCAGGGTGCACACTGTATGCTTTCAGCCAAAAAGTTAACTTGAAGGTTTAATATTGTACTAGTTTATTTAAAAAATCACTGCATTACTTACAGTTTTTGAGGTGATGTTTATACTTTGCTTAAAATACTATATCGTGTGAAATAATGTATAGAGTAAATATTTGAATTATCACATGTGTTGGAGTGTGTGACTATAATTCGCTAATTGAAAACAAATCTGGTCAGGAATATTATTTGGATGCTAACAACCTAATGATGACATGACTTACAGATTTCATGAAAAACTGTATTAGTCTATGTATATTTAATGAAGTATGCCATATTTTTCTTAGTATGAAAATGTCTTTATGGATGGACTATAAATCAAAAGCTAAGTTAGAGTCTTGAAATACAACAGCTATATGTTGCCATGGTACTGCAAGTCAAGATAAATGTTAAAGATAATAATGGATATGCATAATAAGATGTAGCAAAACTGAACTAAGACCTAATAGATTATTGAATTCGTCATGATTTTTACTGCTTTTCCACACTATTTGAAAACAGCACAGCTTTGTTATAGAATACATTTTGCTTGTGGTACCCCAGTAATTCTTATTTTAGGACTGTGCTTAATGCTGCATATATATAGAAAGAGCTAATGAATTTCCAATGGTGTAATTTTTGTCCCTGTAAGCTAATCATGCGCTCAGATTCTTTTTTTCTTTTTTATTTAAGGTGCAGTTAGTTAAGGCTATTGTACTAATCTCGGACACACAATATCCCAGTGATGATATTTCTCATTTATCTAATTGCGTGCGATAGCATTTTGATGTCACTGAGGGATGAATTCTGTATTTTCCCATGTATGGTTGCAAAACCTCATTTTGATGGGTTCTGTTTTTTCAGTCTTTTATGTAAGATAAATCTTTTATGTGTGTTTTTTGTATTTCTGTTTTTGGCATTTGATCTATGCTAATATCTGCTTATCATTTAAAGAGGGTAAAATGCTCTCTAATTAGGTGGTTGGTAAAATTTTGGTACTTTGGCTTTCTGTGTTGTTGTTAGCCATGCATAAAATGCTTTCCTATTGATCAGTGTAGAATAGCCAGGGTTTAAACAGCTGACATCTGCTTACTTTAAAAAAAAGAAAAAGAAAACAGAATAACAAACCATTTCAGCCTAATCTACCTCAAATGTGTGCATGTAAATGGGGGTCCATCTATTGACCTGCATTCTTTTCAGTTTTGGATTGGTCCACATGGTTTATGAAACCAGGAGGGCTGATTTGAAATGCAGATGTCGAGACAGTGAACTACACCCTCCCCTTTTTCCTTTGCTGTATCTGTCAGGGTGAAAAATGGCTTGCACAAGGGTCAGTCACCCATACTCACTTAATTACTTTCCTTGGACCTACAGAACTGTCACAAGCTGTGGTGGATGCAGGAGCCGTTCCTCTTTTAGTGCTCTGTATCCAGGAGCCAGAAATTGCTTTGAAAAGGATTGCTGCTTCAACTCTTAGTGATATTTCAAAGCATTCTCCAGAGTTAGCACAGACAGTAGTGGATGCAGGAGCTATCGCTTACTTAGCTCAGATGATCCTGAACCCTGATGCTAAACTGAAGGTACATTTAAAAATTATTTTTAATCTCCATTTTACCAGTTGTTACTTGATATTGAATCATTGACACAGATGTGTATATTTATTTAGAAAGCTCTTGTTTTGAATGTTAGCAAAATGTAACTGGGCAGTGACAGAGCTCCAAACACGTTCACAGATTCAGCTCCTGGATAAAACCGCTGCTCAGTGAGGAGCAGCTAAATCAACCTTTCAATGAATAGCATTTTATTCATTTTAATTATAAAGTATCATATGAGGAATGCAATCTGATGTATGAAACCCCGTCCTTTGATTTTCTCTAACAAATATTTTTAATAGAGAAAATCTGCACAATTCAGTTACAAAAAAGGTTTTGTACGCTTAAGACTATAAGTTAATATTAAATGTATTATGGTATTTTAGAATGTGCTGTCTGCTATGGATTGTTCATGTTGAAGAATTCCTCGCAAGTTTAATGGACCAACATTCAAAAATTTTTTCTTAATGTAATTTTCCTGTTTAACAGTAACAAAAGACAACATGCTTCAAACAAATAGATACAGTGATTTAAATAACCGATCTGACACACCAAATGTAGGCAAATAAAGATACTTTCTGTAGACGTCATCAAATTTTAAGTTATAGTTTTAAATGTTATATATATCTATTTCTTCTTTATGACATAGTAAGTTTGAATGGCATGAAACAAAGGAGAAACTTTTATTCAGGAACCAGCAAATGTTCTGAGCCATTATATTCATGCATGAATTGATTCAGTGAATTGTAAAGTAGCTGTAATTGTTTTCTCTATCCTCTTTGTTTTCCTTGACGCAATAGATTTTTGTGTGCAGGAGGAGTGCATGTTGCAGGCTGTTTGTCTACTATTGATTTTATAACAATTTTTATTTACTAGTGTCAGGTGCTGTCAGCGCTAAGCCAAATAGCAAAGCATTCAGTGGATCTTGCAGAGTTGGTGGTTGAAGCAGAAATTTTCCCAGTTGTGCTCACATGCCTGAAGGACTCGGATGAATATGTCAAGAAAAATGGTGCAACTTTAATTAGAGAGATAGCAAAGCATTCGCCTGAGGTAAAACCTTGAAAATGCAAATACAAGGTCATATCATTAGATTTTACACTTTAAATAAAATACAGGATTATTCTGTCATTTGCTTTTTGAAAGGGAGGGCAAATGGCTGTTTGGCATATTCATTGGAAAAATATGGAAATGCTTGCTGATATTGTGAGATGTGTATTGAATATGAATTGGCTTAGGAAAATTGGGAATCGCATAAAATACACCTGGCTATTTCATTCCATAAGATATCAGTGCAAAGAGGGAATTTTAGGCTGACAGTACTGTCAGTGTCGGATATTAAAAATACCACAAGTAAAGCCCCGCGGAAGTCGTGATAGCAGCTTATAAATGACACGAACGTGTTGCGACAATAACAGACCGTGTGCGTCTTTCTGAAAAAATCTTTTTGGGGGTGCTGGTATCACATTTCATTTATTTTTCCAATAACAATGAAACCCCAAAATTCCTTTATTTATTATTAAACTGATGATAGTTTTTCCTAATAGCTCGAGTTTTTGATCTGATTCTCAGCATTTGCAGTCTTTTTGCCAATAACAGATACAGAAAGGTCGTGAGGATCAGCAAAGCAAATGCAAAATGCATAGGAAAAACAAATAATTAGAACTACATTAATCTGCCAAATCACAGAGTCATTTAAAAGACTCTAAATATGAGTATGGAATGAAATGCAAGCAATGTGTTTGTGGAATGTACTAGCACTGAACACAACCATCGTAATACTAGCTTAACAGCTGAGAATTGTTTAAACATGAGATTTTCAACCTGCTTGTGTCTGTGCAGTAGTACTGTACATCTCTGCACATGCGTGAGCCCAGATGTAGAGCTTGGCCATCACTGGCTGCAGTTAGCCACCATCTGAACGCTTTTTCCTATGCAATAACTTTAAATTTCACATAGCTGTGTCATGAATAAAGCAATCTCCTTATAAAAGGCTCAAAGGTAAGAGTGGATTTCATGCTATTAGAAATCAGCTGGACTGGAAATCCACATGCCTTCAACTTTTGTTTATGCAACTGCAACTCTTGAGCAGGTGTTACTTTTACTTCGGAATCTTTGCAAAGATGTGGTATATATCCAAAAAGGTAGAAGGAAATAATCATAATATGGAATTATGTTAATTTATATGCATTGTTGATACCATATATTCTCTACCGCTGTCCCTGAAGTGATGTGAGAAGCAATACCATTTGGAATGAAACACATCGCATAGCTTAATGTACACAGCAAGCATCACAGACTATGGGCATGATTATCATTTGTAAGCAAGGCTATATAACTGGGCATTCTGGAGAAGAGTCCATTGCCCATCAAGTGTGCTCCCTGGACGTGCCCTTTAGAATACCACAGCACTGACAGAGTGACGTAGCCCAAGTTGGTTTTGGGCAACCATGACAGCTGTCTTTGGCTTCATGCCTCAGTGTAGGAGAGGAGGATCACAAAGGCTTTAATGCTGCTGAGGTTATCTATAGAGTGCAGGTGAGAGGAGGTGTGGGCTTTTCCTTCTTTCCTTGCACAAGAACACATGTTGCTGGCTTGAAGAACAAATGTGCAACAGTATGAAAGAGCGTCTGGCTCAGCAGTTGTGCCTTCAAGGTCATTTGTGTATTTGGCTGTCATTTGTGTGATTCTTTGGTATAATTGTATAAGTTGTCTTGTATAATAATGCAGTTGTACAGCATGGAATGACATTTTCAACATCAGGAATTCAGAATCCTGATTTCCTTGCAGTAAAGTGAATCAAAAGCAGGGTTGCAAAACAGTTTAGTTCCTGAGGACTTCATGCTTCACTCAGTGTTTAACAGTCAGTATGATACGTCAGTCTTATCCCAGTTTTATTTTCTAAGTCAGGAGCAATACATGTAAGGACTTTTATAATGTGATGCTTCATGCTTGTTGATACTTCACAGTATCTAATCTGTTCTGTTTATCTTTACAGCTTTCACAGTTTATAGTAAATGCAGGTGGAGTTGCTGCTGTGATTGATTGTATTGGCAGCTGCAAAGGGAGTGTCAGACTGCCTGGCATCATGATGCTTGGTTATGTAGCAGCTCATTCAGAGAACCTGTCAATGGCAGTTATTGTCTCCAAGGTTAGCTATCACTTTGCCTTCTTCCTATAATTCTTCAGTGGTATTCTGAGAAAGAGATACAAATTAACATAGGCAGAGCATGTGTTTTGTGACAGAATTATATACTTGCTGTTGATTAATGCACTTTCTTGTGATATTGCTGCTTGCAATGTCAGAGATTATATGGTAGCCTGATCGAGGTTGGTCCTTATGAAGCTGAACCTTTTACAAAATGACCTGGATTCGTTTCTGAACATCTATTTGTATTCCACTACATTATTTTTCTGTGTTGCAATTGAATGAATACAAAAGTAAGTCAGAGAATTTCAATGGTCTGTTTCCTCTTAAAATGAATATTTGTGGCTAAATCAAAACTCCTTCTGAAACAAGAATGTTTAATGGCAGATTCTTTATTGCACTAACATAACTGCTAGAATAGTCTTGCAACTGTAATCTTCAGACTTGCAAAGACTTCAGTTTCTGAAATGTAGCATAGTTTGATTCAATTGTGCAAGTCATATTTCAAATGAGATAAGCTATATGTTTTCAGGTTTAAATAAATTCTGCTGGGCATTGGAATAGAAGGATGATGTAGTAGGGATATTTTCAATATCTGCAATAGGTGAAATTAGTGCCTGAGGTAATATTCTAATGTGAATGATGCTAATGACAGGAGGAAGTAATTTCACTGAGCATTGTTGGTCCGTTTTCATGCTAGCAGGTTGAGGGAGGTGATTCTCCCACTCTCATGAGACCCCACTGGCAGTAATGTGTTCAGCTGTGGAGCCTTCAGCATGAGGAAGATACAGACCTGTTAGAATGGCTTCAGAGGAGGCCATGAGGATGCTGAGAGGGCTGGAGCACCTCTCCTGTGAAGACAGGCTGAGGGAGCTGGAATTGCTCAGCCTGGAGAAGAGAAGGCTCTGGGCAGATCTCATTGCAGCCTTCCAGTACCTAAAGGAGTTCCACGGGAAAGCTGGAGAGGGAAACAAGGAGAAATGATTTTAAATTAAAAGAGTAGATTTAGATTTGATATTTGGAAGAAATTATTTTCTCAGAGAGTGGTGAGGTGCTGGCACAGCTGTGGAGGCCCCATCCCTGGAGGTGTTCAAGGCTGGGTTGGATGGGGCTTTGAGCAAGTGTACCTGCCCTGGAGCTAGGTGATCTTTAATGTCCCTTCCAACCTAAATCATTCTATGATTTAAAATTTACCATATGAACGGAGACAAGTAAGCAATAAAAACTGAGGAACGGAAGCATTTTCTGATAGAAATGCAAGTTAAAAAAATGAAAACTGTAACATCAGTATGTGCACAGAGAGGGTGGGTGTGGTCAAAAAATTCTCTTCTGCATTTGAAAACTGAAGAAACAGTCTTTTGGCTTGCTCTTTGTGGAGGTCCACCTTCTGTGGGTGTGCCCATGTCTCACCTCCATAAGGGATGCCTAGAGCAACTATGCTTCTGCTTTTAAGTGCTTAATCATGATGAATCCAGGCTTATGTTCAAGAGGAAGCACCTATGTGTTAAATTTTTTGAAAAGTAATCATTGCTACTGTAACTTCCTTTTTTGGAAGATATTGGATGCATCAAACATGAACTGCTCAATTCAAGCAGACTTTAGTCTTAGTACAGCCTGAATTGTGTTGATTTCTTTTATCCCTTAAAAGTCTGCTAGCTTAAACGGACACAATATTGAATCTGTTTCTCTCGCTGTTTAACTAGATTTGTAAAGATTTATTCAAAATTCTTGCTGGTCATGATGATGCAAAGATATGACAACAAATAGCAATCATTCTCTTATAGCTTATATTATAGGAAGAGTGTTAATAGCGAAACATTTTCTAACAGTCTGTATCAGTTTAAAGGCTGTGCTTTTGGTTACTGCTACAGGGAATACCACCACTGTGTGCCTGTTTGTTAGAAGAACATGAAGATCATATTAAGGCAGCAGCTGCGTGGGCCTTGGGACAGATTGGAAGACATACTCCTGAGCACGCACATGCTGTAGCAATTACCAATGTGCTAGCCACACTGCTTTCTATGTATATGGACATACGCAGTTCAGAAGATCTTCAGCTGAAAGCAAGTATATTCAAAGTATATGCAGTATGAGATATTCAATGTAACCGACATATATAAGTGCTTAAAAACTATACGTGGTGTGTGTTTTTACTGATATTCAGTAAGTTATGGATTTCCTGTGCCTGAAGGCCGTGTATCATTTATTAGGACTGATTGGTCCTAATGGGTATGCGTATGGTGCATACCCAATCATATGATACAGCCACAGCAATGTAATCTCTAGTTTTCTTCCTACTTTAGATCAGAGTTGTGTGTTCTCATAAATGCTGTTATTTCCTACAAGTGACTAATTGTCTACCTTTTTTCTCAAGTATGGGCTCTTCTTGTATGAAGTGTTACAGAGCTCAGAGTAGATTTGTTTACATTTTTATTATTGTAATAAAACTGTACAAGTACTCAAAGCTCTGCTCTTGAAAACATGCGACTGTTCCTGTTTAGGGCCTTAATTCCGTTGGAGCTAGTAAAGCTGGACTTTGATAAAGGGTAGTTTTGGGTGACAGTAAATGAACTGGCTGAATAGTATAATATGACAGGATATGCTCTTTCAGGTTGTACTGTGCCTCTTTACAGTCCACCGAAGTACAACAAATCTCAGATCTGTAAGATAAGATGACAACTTCTGTATTGCTGTTTTCAGTGCTCACAAAAATATCAAGACCAAATTAGGTGTACCTAGAATCCCACCCAGTGAGGTCATTACTGCTTCTTGTAGCCAGCACCGAGTCTGTCTCGCTGTCTCTCTTCCTTTCTGCCTGGATGGTAATACACTTTGCTACCCCACACCAGCAGGCTCTCCCAATAAGCCACTTGTAAAATACAATCTTTTAAACTGTATTTTGATTTAGCTTTCTTATTACGTTGAAGTACTTCAATTTACTTAAAGGGTCTACTCTTGCTTCCATTGTAGCCAAAGTAAAATTGCCATTACTTTGACCGTAGATAACTTAATATGATGCACCATAGGTTTTGAAGCTTAATAAATCTAAGTAGAGAATTGATTCTTCATTAAGTGACTTGATGGATATCATATTTTTTATTTAAAAGATGCTCTTTGAGAATTCTGATCAATTTGCTTTTTTTGGTTAGACTTCAGAGATATGTTTCTTGAATTCTTGTTGTTTTCATTGATGTCTCATTGTAGAAATTTCATTTTGCATTTCAATAGACTAAAAGAGCCTTAAAGAACATCCTTCAGAAATGCACTTATCTTCCAGCACTTGAACCATTGCTGCACGATGCCCCTCCCAATATTCTGAAACACATTGTTGGGCAGTTTAGCAAGGTAAGAAAAGGCTCTGCTTGATGAGTAATCATTTTCCATTGATCAAGAAGGTTATCGTTCTAAATATGAAGCATCTATAAAGGTCTTAGTTGTTGTCTCAGGATCCTCAAGCTTCCCCTATAGAAGCAGTTTGGAGCATTGTGCTTTGTTGCCTGTTAAAGATGGATACTGTTTTATCTGAAACCTTCTATAATTCATCCTAAGACAGTGGGGAAACAGTTGATTATAAGCAAGGTGTTTTTTATTTCTTTGCCTCTTGAGATGAAGCAAAATACTAACTCACATCAGAATATTTTCACTGAGCCGAAGTATCACATAAGTCCCAGTTACATCTGTTCTAGACAAACTGCAAGCTGTCTGTCCAGGAGTGGCTTAAGTTGGGTGTTTTACATTAGAGTATGAAGGCCTCACCATTCCTGTCCTCTTTAATTTTAAGTCTTGCTTAAGAAAGCTTAAAAAATCCCATATCTTTTCTTACCTCCATTAAAATTTTCAGTTGTTTATTGTTAATGACATGATTGATTTAAGCACAGTGCGTAAAGAGAAATGCAGTTTCATCAAAATGCAATCAAAATATTTCATTGCAATATCGAAATATTACATTTGCAATGTAATGCAGTATAATCATAATTCCAGTGTCTGTTTTGGTCATCAGCAATGGGAAGCCTTGCTTAACTGTAGGCCTTTCTTTTGTGCAACACTATGCAACGAAATCTGTTAGTTGGGGGTACCAGATTCTCTTGGTGAGGTGCTCTTTTTTGAAATGGCCAAACAAAACATTTCTGATTAGTAATCACTTCTTCTTATCAAAGATCTGGAAGTGCTACTGTTTGTAGTGTGTACTGGAGATTTAGTCGGAATCCAGTACCTTTGCTTCTGTGTGCTGACTGGAACTGTTAAAGAGTTGAGGGTGTAGTAATTGGTTACCCAGTGTATACATTTGAATGTTGTTTGCTGTTGAAGCAGTTTTGTATCCTTCATATCAGCTGATGTTTTGTTTAATTTTTCTTCTACACTGTATTAAACAAACTGTACTTGTCTAGCATTTGTTCTTCTAAAGTATACATTTAAAATTAAGTCCTTTGCACTAAAAGCTTTTTTCTCTCCTATACCATAACTTAGGAATTTCCTATTTTTAAACCTGAGATGCATTGGATCTGTTGGCTAATTTATAGCACAGTAAAAGCTTTATTTCCAAGCTGTGCTTCAGGGTGGGATGCTATGTGTTTTTGGTGCTGGACTGTGTCATTTTAGTATCGCCCTTTCTATGGTCTTTGCAATTCTGTGCTGTCTCAGTTTGGGCTGGGAAGAGGGAGAGACTAGGTCTCCGAGGTGTTGTCTATCTTTAAAGATCTTTCAAGAGACTTTTCTGCTGTCTTATCCAGCCCGGGAGCCACAGTGTGGAGGCAGAAGGCAGGGAAAGGGCCAGTTCCTGTCTCCTTGCTAGTTCTTCCTTGGCAGTTCTTGTAGGCAGTATGTGGAAACAGCCACTTTGTAGCTCCCAGTTGTTCCCAGCACTTGTATGGAACACAGTAGGGAGAAGTGTCTATGCAGTCTTGTGTTTTCCTTACCAGTCTTCTGCAGATTTTTGCAGCTCAGAGGGACCAGAGGAGTGAAAGGTGTTTGCCTGTATGCCTGCCAGAAATCTCATCCTTATTTTCTTTCAGTCTTTTAGGCAATCCCTTCCTCCTTCAAAGCTCATGTTTTACACTGACACACAATCAAATTTATGGCTTGATTTGTCCCATCAGTGTGAAGGCTTACAAAAAGCTTTTGCCCCCATAGTATGTAGCTCTCAGAGTTGGCTTTAAACCTATCTGTTTTTGCTGACATTTACATCTTGGATTATCCTTTTGTTTTTTTTTATTTTTAAATAATAATAATTATTATTACTGCAGCCCTGCGGGCCCGTAGACTACATGCTGTCGCTCTCCATCGCCTGGCCCAGCCCCCACCTCCCTCTCTTTCGTCCTCTGGACAGAGCTGCATATTGGCATTACTCAGGGAGTGCAGAATGTATTGTCTGATCTTTTCTGCTTCTCATCCCCTTTGGCTGCAGAAACTTCACATTTTTGCTTTGTGTGTGTATATGTGTGTAAAAAGGCTTCCATGGCTACACAGTGTGTTGTAGGATTTTAATATCCAGGAATTTAATAGTAGCATGTAATGCTTCGAGGCTGCATTGTTCACTTGCAACAATTCTCAGTATTGTTTTCACGCAATAATCTATACTAGATCATTATAATGATATAAAATTCTGCTCTACAATTAAACTGTGGGAATTGACATAAAAGACCCGAATAACTTGGTTTAAGTGGAACAGATGCTGTTGTTATTCCATGTTAGTATTCTGTTTTTATTATCTGTTTAATCTCCACAATCATCTTGTCTCTGTAGGGATGATTCAAGAAATATTATTTATGTAACAATAAATGTTCAATTTGCTATTTTTATCTATGTTATGTATTAAAGTACATGTTAAATTATGCTTTAACAATAAAGGGCTGGTTTATGATACTTGCTGTATAACCGTGTTAAAATATAGAAGTCGTTACAGATGTTGTATCTCTAATGTGTTCCATTTTATCTGTCCTCTGAATTAAAACAGGTTAGCAATATTTGAGGCTAGTAGCACAGGGGTTGCTTTAAAAGAGTACATATTTTTAATATACTTCTCTGTGTAGGTGTTACCACATGACAGTAAAGCACGCCGTCTCTTTGTAACAACTGGTGGGCTTAAAAAGGTTCAAGAAATAAAAGCAGAACCCGGGTCGCTTCTTCAGGAGTATATCAACACTATTAACAATTGCTATCCAGAGGAAATAGTAAGGTAGGGAAAATTAAAAACAAATGCACGTACATAACATGAAATGTTCTTAATAGAAGCAGCACAGAATGAGGATTTAAAATGTTAATTGAACTCCCACATGAGTTTAGTTTTCAATAGAACAGTGTAACATTTGGTTAAATGCCCCAGTGGTATGTACAAATGTTAGAGATACACTTCTGAACACTTTCTTTTCTCTGATTGGTTTTGGAATTAGGTTTCTTTGTCTATAAACAAAGCCCAAGTAATGAGGCTGTTGCAGGAAATGGGGAAGAAGAGTTAGTCCTGCACTACCCAGCCAAACTCTGAGCCTTCAGCACAAGCACTCAGAGTTACAAATACCTATGGCAAGTTTAGTTTATCTTAGTAACTTATTTTTGGTTTCTCATGTCGGTGAATCTTTGGTTACACCCTTGACTTCCCTAAGAGCCTGGCTGAATACTAGGATATTCAGAGGCTCCTTTGAAACTTTGTCTGATGTACAGAGGGTCCAGAGGCTCTCCTGCAGTTGCTCTGCCCACAGCTGCCCTTCCTCCCCCAGCCTCATCATGAGGCTTAAGTGAAATATAAAAGGACCATACACCAGCTGTCTGCACCAAGTTGAACTTTGCCCTTAATGAATACAGAAACACTATTAAATAGCTTACAGTCAAAATGTCACTATCCTAAATTGTAATAAGGAGGTAAGTGCCCTCCTAGATTCTAGATATCCATTCACCAGTCCTTCACTCCATCAACACATCAAAAGGATGTTATACTCATGCACTCCCTCGATAGGCTCTGAAAATCTGCGTCATCAATTTTAATTATAGCAAAGGAGATCTTTAGCTAATAGTAGCTACAGTCATGCAAAACGGAGCCCTGTTCATCTCCATGAGGAAAAGCCAGTGGCTGTCAAAAGGGGAAAAGCAAAATCATAAAGGAACTTTATTCTACAGCTACTAATACTTCAGAAGGAAAGAGGATGTTTATACGTCTCTGGATATAATCAATGTTTCCTTGTCCAACTATGTTATCTTTGTGTAAATGAAACAAAATTACTTGTGTAGACTGGGAAATAACGAAGAAAAGGGCCTTTCCAACATCTCTTGCTTGCCTCTTATTGCTAATGGCTGGTCGTGTTTCTGCTGCCCAAGCCACAGCTGCTACAATAGACCTCAGCGCTGGGGTTGTTTTGGAGACCTATTACTTGAGGCTGTTTGCAGCCCACACATGATAACAGCACACTGAAAAGTTGCCTTTACAATTGGAGAACTAATTTGAGTTCTTTTAAAATTTCAAAAAGTTTCATTGTACAGAATCATCCAGGAAGTCAGCAAGTTAAATGGATCTTTGTTTGATGTGAATGTTTGGAGTTTTTTTACTTGAGTACATTTTAGGCATATAGTGCATGGAAACGTTCCTTTGTCCTCATAGTTAAAGCTTCCAGGGTGCAAAGGTGGCAATTTAACCTGCCTGCAAAACAAGAAATGTACTGTGATTTATGTTGGTAGGGTAATACAGTAATAATTTTCACATACTCTTAACCTGGAAAACAAGAACTAAATGCAGCTTTGATGATGCTTGCATATTGGAGGCATGTAGTTGGTCCATTGTGGAAAACTGAGTGACAGCAGGACAGCAATGGCACCACAGTGTTCAACTTTAATGAGAACTTACTGGATAATCTCTGCTCTTGAGACAGAAAGTCATTGTTTTTTGGTTTTTTTTTTGGTTATTCCATAATGCCTCTTGAAGTGATGCAGACTTCACATCAGCTTTGGCGTGTGTGGTTATGTTTCGCAAACAGCAGTGGACTATTGTTCCCTGTTAGCCTGTGTCATGCCGTTTTATTAAAGGCCATCATTTCAATAGAAGTTAACATCTACACTTCCTAGAAAAGGCAATGCTTATGGCTGCTGAACCTATCCAAAAACTACCCACTTACCTACTTGCCCTAAAAGAAGCCAAACATTTTTTGAAAACCTGACTTCCAAGTATAAATGACACCATAAGTTGAAAAGCAAGCTCTTACAGCGCTGTCAGAGAATAACTGTAAAATTCCTTGACCACTATTTAATGCCAGGATTTTTTCCTGATCAATAGAAATATGAATAGTTTCATTACTTAGCACAGAACATGCTTTGTAGTCAATGCACAAACAATATGTTTCTCTTTCAGGTATTATTCCCCTGGATATTCCGAGATGCTTCTGGAACGGGTGGAAAATTACCAACCAGTTTTATAAACTTCAATTTTTATTAGAGCTGTATTTCACGTTTACGCTTTTATGACTGTAATACAAATACAGCTGCTGAAACTCTTGTTAGATTCTGAAATCTACTTCTACTGTTTGAACCACAGCAAGACCTCAGTATTTCCAGCAAGCTGTGTTTTGTTCTTTATAAAAATGTTGCTAAGTTTTTGTTTCTATTTGTTTTTCTCTGACTTTATGACCAGACACTGCAGCACATATCAGTGGAATTTCATGCAAGGGTGTTGATTTATCACAGAAGCTTTTTTAGAATCAGTCATTTCCTTTTCCTTCCACAAGAAAGGTTTGTTATTATCTCATTCAAATTTTATCCTTCTCAGCACTTTATCAATTTTTCCCCCTTTTGTCTTTGCGTATTGTTTAGAGCTTCCCAAGCTTGATGAGGGGGAGGAAAAAGATGTCCCCTCTGCCTTTTCTAATTATAGAATTCATTCTACGCTGAGATTTTTTTTTTCCCACCACTACCTTTTGGAAAGTGATGTGATTTTTGCATCCCCAAACATATTAGTAGCTGCTAAATAGAGAAGTAATCAGATCCAATGATGATAAAAGGGCTGTATTCTGCATGCTACAACAGTGTCATGATCCTGGCATGCTAAATAGTACATCTGCAAAACTCCTCCTAATCAAGGCAAGATTTGCTACAGAGGGAAGCAGCAATACATTATTTGGTGTGTGTGTCATTGTTCCTATCGGAAAGGATAGAGTGAACTTAGAATTCCCACAGGTACAAAGGGAGAGGAAGGACTCTGTGAGGTTCTGCCCCATTTGGGTAGGCAGTACTCAGGCCTCTCAGGAAGAGAGGAAAATTGTTTGGCTTCTGGAATGCTGTTAGCGAAGTTTTGAGCACATCCAGAGGAAAGCTGAGGATACTTGAGTCCCACTGAATTGAGTGGTGGGACTAACAGTGCTCAGTACTTTCTCTTCAAGAGACGAAGTTGCTGCAGAATTGAGTTGAAACACATTTGGAACTTAGTCTTGAACTTGCAAATCATGTTGGCATGGAGATTATTGGAGGTATGAGCTCTTTCGTATACAACATCCTGAAAATACTTTTGCCATCTTTGGTAGAGTAAAAAGACTTCCTATGTTCTACTTACTCTGCTGGTGTACTGTAGCAACAGGGAACAGCATACAGCCCTACAGTATTCACCAAGTAAGAGGTAATTGTCATTCACCATTTTTTGTTCTTCTAGCCATTTTTCTCTTCCAAGTACACAGCAGATTTTTTGCTTGTTTTTTTCTTCTTTTCTTTTTCTTTCCCAGAGAGTAACATGCAGTGTTTCTGGGATGGGATGTCGAAATTCTGGCAGCTGCAAGGGAATACAATACTTGAAAACCCCTGCAGGAGAAACTTGTCTACTTTCTTAAACGTATTAGCTGAATGAGTTTATAAAACAGGGATAGCATCTTCTGTTACTTGTAAAACAGGAGCAAAGTCTTAATGCAGTTGGAAATGATTTAGAGTGAGTTTTCCTTGCCAAATTCCAAATTACTGTATTCTTGTCAGCATATTTTTCTCTGGTTCACAAAAACATTGGTGGGCTATCTTCTGCTAAGGTTTACCTCTACAGAGGGCTGTGCTCCTGGTACGAGGTACTTGGTGCTCTCAGACTAGTTTGAGGAGAAGCAGAGGCTGCTCAGTAGTTGGCTATATGGAGCATAACTGAGATGGAAACTGTTGGTGTCATGACTGCTGATATGTAAACCACACCAGCTGGGTTCTTGCCTTACCAACATGAACAGGTTTGGAACTGACTAACCAAGTGCCTTTTCCTTTCTGGTATTTAAATTTTGACATTAATAATGTTACAACACTGGTGGAAAAAAATCATTAGGTATAGTAAGAAGATTGTTGTAATACTCAGTGAATTTTCCTAAATGCATTATGGATATTTAAAAATGAAATCTTAAACATTCTTTGAAAGAAAATGTCATGCAAGGACTTCCAGAGAGTCTTGAAGGATCTGAAGGCTTTGTTTTCCCTAGCAGGGGAGAAATACTGTAGAAGGCTGAATGCAATGCAGCTGGGAGGCCGGGTAGGCATTCAGCTGTGTACCCATAGCTTCATCAGATGTTTGGGAGCACGTGCACAGCACACGACGCTAATGGGTGTGTTTCGTGTGGAGAGAGCACAGAGGCTTCAGTTCCCTGACAAATATGTTACACCATAATGATTCCACTGGGTTAAATTTCAATGTCTCAACCCTTTGCCCACAGTCTTCTCACATTTTTTTTTCTGATTCCTGACAATGGAAATGATTGCAGAAGGCAAACCTTCAAAACAATCAGATTTTGCAGTGCACAGTCTCAAACAGACCTAGCATAAATCCCTCTTTACGCTAGTTATGCAGTTCTGTCCTAGACCAGAGGAGCTGTAAGGCCTCTTGTTGCAGGTCTCCCTCCTTGGTGATGCCACATCCCATTAGGCTGTGGCCAAGCCAAGCTCCCTCCTTCAAGAAGCCTGCTCCTTGGAGAAGCCCTCGGCTCTCCTTTGCTGGCAGGCTGCTTCCCTGCATGGTAGTGCACCCTGGGGCTGGAGGCTTCCCAGGCAGTACACATCTGCATAAGGCAGATCAAGGCCTTCCCTACAGAATTATCACTAATTTGTGGTTTACGCTTACTTTACAAGAGCAAGAGTTGCTTTTTTTTCTTGGAGTGTTTCACAGGCTCTGATGTACAATGTTTCTGTTCTATCCTCTTGTTTGTCTTAAGTCATCATCTAGAACTATATTAATGTGTGTAATTGCTACTCTGGCAAGCTTCAAGTGTCTACCACTCATCTCAGTTTCATAGAATAAAATGTAGATTTGCATTTTAATTTCTTGTGTAAATGCTGTTTTCATGCTAGTCTGTGACTGTGATGTTAAAGAAAATGAAGAACAGACTCATTTTGCAGCTGAGCCTGACACCACCTCTGGGCGTTTGTCTCAGCATACCACTCAGCAGTGCCTAAATTTCTCCTTCTGAGCTTAGAGACACACAAAGATTCTAAGTAAGAGTCTCTCTGGCAGAGGTAGCTTATTAAGACACACAAAGAAAATTAAGCTAGTGCTTTGGCAGAAGTAAATGTAAGCAGAGACAGCCCTTAAATCATTTTGCCAGTTGCTTTGACTGCAGCATGGGGACTTTTGAACCTCAGTCTTTAAAGGTCTTCTCTGGGGGCCCAAGCTATGATTTTTGTCTACATTACTACATCTATTATTACATCTACAGATGTAAACTAGGGCCTCGAAAGAACATGTGGATGTGTAAAACTTGACTATATTTCATTCAGTGGGTGGATTAACTGGCCTACAAAAGCTCCATTCTTTATCTGAATGACTGGAAACCAAGAGGATCTGCAAAGGGGAAATTCAAGGAGTTCAACTGTTATGTATGTAATACGTTCTGCATTTCCAAAGGGATTTACCAAGCCATTGCTTTGTCTCATCTGAAGTGATCAATCTGCTGGAGAGCTGCGTCTTAACAAACAAATGAACAAAATGCTGAAGGAGCTGAATGGAACTGGTGAAAGAACAAGTGAATCTCCTTTTATGAAGTAAAGCATAAAGTTACTGTAATTAAGGAAGCTGATGTTGTGTGAATATTCTCAGTATTCTTGATTTGGTGCTGTGGGTTGTGAATGAGCTTGGCCAGAAGGGAGTTCTAGGCATGGAGGATGCCGTGGGGCAGTCCACAGCTTCTGGCGTAAGCTGGAGTTCTCCGATTTCTGGGCATGCAGAGCTGGCTGACTGCAGCCCCTTACAGTGAGAAGTCTGAAAGTATGCTTGCCACAGTGTCTTCCTTATTAGCTGCTCAGAGTCCAGTATTTTGGCTGCTAGAATTTTAGATCTCAGTATGTGACCAGGGTAGAAAGGAAATACAGAGTAGCACTAGACTGCAAAGCTAGCGTTTCCACTTCTTGCACTGACATAAGACTGCTTTTATGGTCCTGGATAAGTATTACATCTCCCTGTGCATCGTCTTCAGCTGTGCAGTATAACCATGTTAATTTGCATAAGTGCTGGAAATACTACATTCATAAGAGGTTGGTGCAGCAGGACTTAAATGTCATACTCCTTTCTGAACACGATATTAATTATATTGCTCAAAAACCTTCAAAAATTTACCTAAGATACTTTTGAGATGCTAATTTTAGAGTTTAAGTCAAGTTGAACTAAAAATCAGTGGATTCTGTGCGTTTCCTCACCTGACACAAACTGAAGGAATCTCCAAGAAAGAGGAAATTACAATGTCTCTCATGACTGTACTAAAACTATTGATGTCATTTTGTATAATACTGAACTGTTAATATTGATATTACTATGCTACATTCTGCAGTCAGCTCTATAATTTAGCTAGTGAAAATACTAATTATGTTATTACTGCTGTACTGTATTTCTAGATACTGCACAAAAGAATGAATTAGAAAATACAAGCAATTCTAAAGCATATTTTGGTGAGTAGAATGCTTTTTAAACCCAGAAATTGTGCTGTGTTGGCTTTCACAAGAAGTTGCTCTTACAGAAGTTCAACATTTCTTAGGTGTTCATGTTCCCTCCTGCTCAGAGGTCCGGCCACGAGGTGAGCTGAGTGCTCAGCGCAATGCTGAGAACC
Source organism: Pavo muticus (assembly GCA_016647715.1). Taxonomy (NCBI): domain Eukaryota; kingdom Metazoa; phylum Chordata; class Aves; order Galliformes; family Phasianidae; genus Pavo; species Pavo muticus. The sequence continues at coordinate 2,072,639 of JACDJE010000080.1, forward strand.
ATCACATCTGTTGTCTGTTGTAGAAACTGGTTGTGTTCCCTGTGATGCATCAGCAGGCTGCGGAGAGGAACAGTGTGAGTGTACTAATGGCATCACCCTAGTGGATTTCAAAAGAGATTCTGATGGCTTGCTTTTTCTCTATAAAAATATGCTCGTTCCTGCCTTCAAATTGAGTAAAAGGATAGGTACTTTGCTCCTTTTATCACAAAGCCAACTAAAGGTAGGGGAAAGTTGTGCTAATATCTTTCTCTAAATCAAAGTTCTTGATTATTTTTGTGACAAAATAGGTGATAAAACTCCTCCTGACCCCATGACAAGATCTGTGCCTTTTGCTCCCTGAGGAAAGTTTCGTCTCCGTAGCTACAGGCTAGTGATGTGTTTTATCCCTGTTGTCTTGTTTATAATTAGGTCTGATGTCCGCTGTACATGTTCACCTTTAAATATTAGGTCAGTGTTAAAGCCATTATCAATCTAAAATGTTGGACTATTACCAGGATTCAGCTTTTGTTGCCCCACAGTGCTATAATTATATTACTGTCTATTGTTAAAAATTAATAATATGCAGCATAGAGGTCTGATGGAATCATGTTAATGAGAACACTGAAGCTTCATTGACTTGCAATATCATTAGAGCTCTGAGACAGGTTTATAGCCTTGTGCAAAGTATATTTGTGTTGCTTTAGACACAGTATTTATTTGGTCACACCCAGCCAAATGTTTCCTTACTAAATTAAAATAAATGCTGGTAAGTTCAATGAGCTACAAAGATATATAGTATAATTTCAGGTTCTCAAGTCACAGAAAATGAGCCCCAGAAATGGAAATCAGTAGAGGGTCAAAAATGATGGATATACTAGAGTAAATATGAACAAAGAGGGAAGGGGATTCACAGAGTTGAGGGAAGCTGGGTTGTTTTTTTTTATGACTGAAGCAACATATAAAATTTGGAAAGAACATCTCCCATTTAAAGTCTGTTCTGCTGTTTATGTAACCACTCCCTGTATACATGTGCATACTCATTTACAAGCATAATTAATGATAATCATAATTAATTGAGTTGTAATTGTTAGGATTTCTGTCTTTGCTCTCAAGAGACCTGCCCCTGTAAAGCATTGTTAGTGGCTGAGGAGAGCAGGTTGCTGGCAGGCCCTGCACTCACTGGTGTGGGTTTTGTGGGACTGATCCCCACAAAGGCACAGGCCTTTGTGCATGGGCCTTTGTGCATAGGCCTTTTTGCATAGGCCTTTTGCATAGGCGTTTTGCAAAGGCCTTTTGCATAGACCTGCCCACCTGCAATGGGCAGGGTTCAGAGAGATCAGGCTCCTTGCCTACCATCACGCGCAGAGAGGTGGAGCTGAAAGATAGATCAGGCTGTCCATCCATACAGCTTGCACCTACAGGGATGAGGGAGGCACAGATTCTGCTCTGCTTCTCTATCCTGTGTCCAGGAGACCACCACCCTCATCTGTTGTGGTCTGGAACATTGAGGGCTTCCTCCTTCTCCTCAGCATGTCCCAGAGCATTGTGTGAGGGTTTGGAAGAGCTCTGAAGCTGAAAGCTGGTATGATTGCTGTGTTATTACTGTTTGCAATGTGATCAGTGTGTAGCTGACCTTAATTCATTTTTGTGTGGTCGTTCTCTTGTTTAAAGTGGAGACATTTGTACAAGTTACAGCTATGCTCCACAGCATACCCAGCAAGGGTATGAAACCTGGACTTCACCCTGAAATGTGAGCTCCATTTGGACCTTCTCCCCATATTTATGCATCTCTATTATCACACATGATCTACTAGTAACAAAATCTGTTGTAACTTTGCCATTGACTTGAATTATCATGAGGTCATGGATCCTTTAGGTCTTACCTTCCCCCTAACTGTTTTTTAAATCCTGATGTTGTGTTTATGCTGGTGTAGTCATGCAATGGGAACGTTTGGTAAACTCGCAGCTTAATTTACAATGGAAGAATGCTTTAGCAGCTGTTTTATAACAGTTGAACTACTCTGACTTAAATGACTGTTCTTAAGAGATTAAAAACTAATTGAAAAGGTGAAAAAGTCCAGGACTGTCTTCTCTCTCTCTCTCTCTTTGCATTTCATGTGTTTATTTTTAAAGACATCTTTGAAACTGCTTTATAAATGGTTTGAGTTCCTCTGCATAATTTAGATGGGAGAGAACGCCAGTTAGCTGGGACTTGTTCTCTGACCACCTGAGAAAAAGGAGTTTTTTATCCTCTTGAACATCATCTGGAGCTATAATAAAATGTGCTCTCAGCTGGATTCCTTCTGTGTGCAAATAGAGCTACATCATTGCACACACACCTAAAGGAAGGACACAGAACTACAAAAGCAATCTGAAATCTGGATTTTGCCTGCTCCCCAGAGACCACAAGTAATTTTCTGTAATCTTCATGAAAAGTATTTGAATTTTGAGGGAGTGATATACCTCTCCCTTCCCCCCAGCCTGAGTAGGACCGAATATGGAGATCCTTTTCTATACAGCAGTCACCTGATGGGGTCAGTGTGAAAAACCCTAGCAAATAGTTATTGAACGAATTTAAAAATCCACAAAACAATAGAAGTAATTGAGGAAAATTCAATAGTAGGATCACATTAAAAAAAACAAAAAAACACAAAAAAACAAATGCTAATTAAACTTCAGTTGAATTTTCAATCCAATCTGTTGCAGATGAATAAAATGTGGTGCTGGTGTGGTTGGATCCTGGGGTGAGAGGCACATGAAGAATCCACACAAGAAGGATGTCAGCTAACTGGTGCTGCAGACAGGCCGTTCTGTTCGTATGGCAGCTGATCCTGCAAACCCCCAGCCAGGAAGAGCTTTTGTTGATGTGAGGGTGCCTGTGTGCTGCAGGGAAGGTTCCCGGGCATATGGCAGTCAGATGAGGGCGGCAGCTCCCACGATGTGCTGTGTGAGCTGGTGGAATAGTCAGATGACAAAACTCGGCAACTTCACACGAGCGCGGTGTAATCTGAAGCCATTCTGCAGGGAAACTATAGACAGCAAGTAAAATTTTGGAGCCTGATATAAATTCCATCCCGTTTAACTGCCATCGGTTTTACTGCTGCAGATTAGCAAACCATTGTTTCATGGTATAATTGAAAAACTCCTCATTAGAGGAGCATTTTCCATAGCCCCCAGACACATGGCTTTAAGGCCTTAGCTGTCTTCTGTAGCCATATCACTGTGCCCTGAGCTGGGCCATTTGCTTCGTTCCCTTTCTCCCACTAATGAAATTGTGGCTCAGTCACTTTTTTCTGGATTTCCTTCATCTTATCTCTCTCTCTTTTTTTTTTTTTTTTAAAATTCTTATTATTTTGATTAGTTCATTTACGTAACTCAAATTCACTGATGTGTGCATGTCCTACATGACTTTATCTTTGCAAGGGATGTAAAGCTCTCCTTCAGCTGCTTCTCAATGCTTTTCTAGTCCTCAAGCACTCTCTTTTCCTTGCTTTGGAAAATGTCCTCGCACGCTTGCAGGTTGTGATGCATTTTTATAATTTGCCTTGTGTTTTTATTCATTTGGCTAATTGCACCTCAGATTTTCTTTAGCCCTCCTAAATTACACATCTTCCTTGTCAGAGTTCATGCTCCTTTGGATTGCCGTTGCTTTTCTAAGGGTAGTCACTGAGTCCTGGCAGCCAGTTGTTGCTGTGACAGTTGGCTGATGTATGCCTTGGAGTGAATGCACACAACTGCATGTTAAATACTAACAGCGCAGTGACAAGGACAACCCGTTTTTACAAATGCTCTTAAAAAAACCGAACCCAAATGTGGAGTTAAAAAAATTAAAAAAAGAAAAATTGAAAAACAGCACACCCAAACCGAGGAGCAGGCATGCTTGAGATGAGCCACACAGTGTGATTTAATCAGCTCCCTGTAAAATCTCAAAGTAAATCTCTTCAGTGAAAGATTTCAGGAGCAGAGGAAAATGTCACAGGCCCCACGTTGTCCTGTGGATAGGAAATGTTGCATGTGGGTGCCTGCACGACTTCTGCTGGTTTGTATCCCAGGACAGGGTTCGTGGAGCAAATGTAGCTCCTCCAGCAAGGCAGGCATTCATTCTTTGCTTCAGATAAACTGTTTCATCAGACAACTTCATCAGGACCCCTCTCTGTGTGTTTTAATGACTGCTTCGTTTTAAAGCAGTGTGGAGCCAGCTACTGCCTTCATCTTTTTCTCTCTCCTCCCTGCATCTTTCTTCCACCTTTCCATTCCTTTTCCCCATTACCTTCTGAGGCGTGCTGTAAGGTATGTCTGTCGGTGGGTATTACTTTCACCAGCTTTGCTTTGTAGCAGCGTGTCTATAAATGGCAGACAGCATCACTCCTAATTACACATTGCCCCCAGATGCTCCGCGGGTGATGCTGATGGATGGCTGCGTGGGTGGTGCTGAGGGGGGCTGGGATGCAGCTCTAAGTGGTAGCAGAGGTCTCTCTTTGGACTGGCCTCGGCAGCCCTCCTCCGTAACAGGAGCCCGCGAGCCTCCGAGCTCTTAAGCCCTGGGCATTGGCAGAGGGGGCATAAAGCTGGAAAGACTTTGAGATGCAACTCAAACAGAAAGGGAAGAGGAGCAGCTGGGAGAGGCAGAGAATTTACTTTTTACCCATTGCTGTGGAAACAACACAGCACGCAGGGTTGAGGAGCTGCAGCAGACTGCGCAAGCTGTTAAACCTCTTTGCTCTCTTGATTCCAATTCCCCCACGGCCGTTGCTTCCGAGGGTCTGCCCTGCTGGCTGCATGGGCTTGACTTCATTTCCTTAATGATATTTCAGACAGTGACCTTCTGCATGGATTGAGATATCCCTGTCATGGAAGAAGTCACCCTCTTTGGAGAACGACCTTTGGGCTTTGGAACTGACTCTGTTCTGTCCTGCCTCCAGTTTTCTAAGAGTCTTTCCTCCCATCCTGTGGCAAGTTCTGTTCCTGGGTAATTTTTGGTGTGGAACCTTGTCAGAACCATTTTCAAAACTGGACTGTGCCGCACCTGCTGGATCCTCTCTCCGTGCCCTTATCAACATGCACCCAGAGCTCCAGCAGGTCGGCAAGGCAGGATTTCTCTTTGCAGAAGCTGTGCTTTCTTCTCCAACAGACCATGTGTATCCCTGTCTTTAGTGACTTTATGTCCATAGACTCTACTACCTTTAGCAAGGGTGGATGGCAAAATTCCTGGTCTGTTGCTCCCATGGTCATTTCCACTGTCCTCTCTATGGATGGAGGTGAGAGGGCAGCTTGCCAGCCCCCGGCAGCTGGCTCCTTGCAGTGATGCTGGGATGCATTGCTCATCCTGCAGCCCTGGGGCTGACGGGTGAGAATAAACTGTAGTTGGGGACAGAGTGGGGCTGCACTCAGGACTGGAAACCACCATCAGGAGAAATGCTGGCAACTTGTTATTTTGCTTCAAAATGCATTTGCTTAGTTTCTAAAGGGGGTACTGAGGCACAAGTTGTTCTCTTGCACTTCTCTTCATAGGGATTCTCCAAGGCATTCTGCATGGCTTCTCATACTGCAGTCTGCAGAGTACAGAAAATATGCTTAGAGGTACGGTGATAACATCATTTCTGTCATAGTTTTCATATGTTGTATTTCTCTATTTGTATGCTACTGGTATTTGATGAGGATATTTCCTGCAGTGTGGGGGAATGTCTGCATTGACAGCATAATGGAGTAAAGTGGGAGAGAGTGAAACTCTACACTGGAATCCTATGGATTGGGATTTAGAAGAAATGAACACAAAAATGAAGAACAGAGCTAATTACAAGCCTGTTGGGTTAAACATAAAGGTTTTGGCCATTAAACAAAATGTTTCTTCTGTGACATCCAGTGGGTGACAGATGCTGCTGAGGACACGTGAGGAGGGCCCAGAGGGGCCAGGAGGCAGCTGAGCCTCCCCTGATACCTATAGACAGGCAGCACGGTTCTCCAGGTAATGTTCTTTACTTATCACCAAAATGGTCAGAAAATAAAAACAGAAAATAAAAAGCTAACAGCGAAAAGTAAATTAAAATGCAGGAGACAGCAGTGGGAGACTGGGCTGGAGGTGAGGTGGCAGCGGAGGCAGCTTTGTTCCAGGAAGGGAAGGTCCCACAGCATGACGAGAATGCTTGGCTGGGGCCGTCTGTCATATCTGTCATCATTATGAGCATGGACAGATGATGATGATCTCTCCATTCTGTTTCTGGTTTTTCTCAGTCTCCCGAGACGCTCATCCAGCTGTTTTCACCACAAAATTTATTCAGCTAATCTGCCCCTTTTCCTTTCTCATTTTCTTGCAGTGCTTCTTACCTTCCTCAGGCTGTTGCTGTCCCCTCTCTGCTCCCCGCTGCCATCGGCCTTTACTGCTCATGGGGCAGTTGACTGCTTCCCAATGCTTGATGGTGCATTGCTGCCTTCCTCCTGCCCTGATTTTCAGCTCATCTGACTGCACAACATGGACCCTATGCTCTGCCAGGCCGTGGAGGGGCAGGGGCTGTTTCTCAGCAGGACGCTGCTTGCAGACCATTCTCTCCTCCTGTGTTTCCCTCTCTGCACCCATCCCTTGAGTGCTGAGCCCAGGTTTGTTTTACAGCTGCAGCAGTGGTGCATCCACAACCAGGCAGCCAGTTCAGCTGCTGCTGTAGGAGCTTGAAGACAGCAGGTTCCACAAAACTGCAGTCTGGGGAAGATTATCTAGGGGCTGATTCCTCTCCAGAGTTGTCAGAGAAAAAATGTCTCAAGTCTTGGTACGCCATTCAAGAAAGGTACTCTGCTATTTATTTTCCAAATGATAGCTGGGATACAAAGCAGCCATACCCTGTTACTTAGCTGGGTGTCCCTTTGGCTTGCTGGAGTCTGTGCCTGGGGGGGAATGCTCAGGCGGAGATCTGTATGCAGGAGTTTGGTAGAATTAGAACCAGACTGGAGCGGGGTGTCAAGGCGTTTTGTGATGTGCAGCACCTTAAAACAATGGCAGAAGTCCCCCGCTGGCCAAGCTGCCTTCACCTGCTCCCTGCAGGACATGCACTGCGCGGCGCAGCACTGGGCCGTGTGGTGGCTGGTGCCTGGGTGTGACCTCACCTGTTATGGTGGCCAAAGACCTTTGCAGGAAGAGTGCGTGATGGAAGATTATGGGACAATAAGATAAAGACTGGCCCTTTAAGGGTGATAAAGGTGAGAGATTTTGTTGTTAAGAAGGTATGAAGTATTTCTAAAATACACAACCCTCTGACAGGCCGGGCCACGCCTGAAGGGGCTTGTGATAAAGCCACCGGGGCTGGAGCACCTGGTCCGAAGGGTGGCTGGATGGGCTGCAAATCCCCAAAGCCACCCAAGGTTTGTGGCTGAAATAAATGCATAATGACCTGGAATGCCAGCTTCTTTATTCAGCTCCATTGCTGCAAAAGAAGGCTCTTCTAGCTGAATTGCTGTGCGATGTGTGAGAGGTCTCAAACTGCAAATTTGGAATTGGTGGTCTGTCTGTTTTGCAATGCCACCTTCCATAGTCATGACAGTTCGTAAAACACATCACATATGGAAGAAAAAGGTGAGGAAAGGGTTGTGCTTGTGCTCTCCTTGCTTCCAGCACTCCCTTCTATGAAATGTGTGCAGCCATACCTCTTTCCCCTACAGTATAGCTGCTATAATGTGCTTTGCGCCTTTAAATGTGTGGAGCACCATATCTGCCTGGCAGGACCATGAGAATTCAAGATGGGAGAGGCAGGCTTTGTTTTCTCTCTCATGGAGATTTTGCATTTGTTCTCTCCCCATTATGCTGGCTTGCAGAGCGGGTTAGTAAACACTCCCATCCGGTTTGCCAGTTTCTTTATATTTTCTGTACACAGGGAGCAAAATGCACATTTTCCCTCTGCACAGGAAAATGAAAGGGAAGGAAGACGTACAGAATCTGTCGGAGAAGCAGCGTCTCCTGCTGCAAAGTCTTCCTGCAGCAAACAGGCAGCCCGTGCTCTCTCATTTGAAACTGCAAAGCACAGAAAATAAACTAGCCTGATGTGCCTTCCGTGCCTGACAACCGTACCTGTTCTTATCCCTGTTGTCAATTCATTTTCAGGTTGTTTCATTTTCCTGCTCAGCTCATCCCTATTCTAAGGTATAGACAATCCCCTTGGAGGTCGTTCTTTGCTCATGGTGGGTGCCTGGTTAAACTGAGCAGTGGTCGGGCTCTGTACCTCACTGTGATGCCATCTGGTGTCCCTGGGGCCAGGTCTGGGGCTCCTCCGAGGACCACGAGTTTCTGAGCAGTGCGGTGGCTCGGGGCCGGGAGGAGGTATTTGTACAGTCTAAGTGTGTGGAGCCACATTAGCATTAGAGCTTGTTTGCATGGTCAGAGGCTTACCCATGCTGTCAGCCCCGATGAATTCATGAGGATGTTATGACAATTTGCGGAGAGGCCTCCAGGCTTTCAGAGGAGATGTGGATTAACTGTGGTCAGAGATGTGCTCTTTTTCCCCCTGTGCCTGTGACCTCCTTGGGAAAAAACAACAACACAGAAGTTATGTCAGAAGAGCATTCTCCATTCATTAAATAAAGACGCAGCTGTCGTGTGTGGATGTGTGCGTACATGTGCACAGAATAGCAGCGGCTGCCCCAACATCCTCCCTCAAGAATCCTGCTGCGGGAGGGCAGCCATAAATAACTCAGGCCCCTGCAGCGTGCAGCCAGGATGAGCTGCCAGTGCCAAGCGGGAGCCTTCCCCAGCAGTGCTCCTCACAGGCGCTGGGTGCTGTGGGCAGCCCGCCCTGCCCGGCTCTGCTGGCTCCAGGTCAGCGCAGGGAGATATGCTGAGGGTACAAGAAGTGCTTGGGCACTAGGCAGTACTTCATCAGTCACAATCCCAACAAGCACTGCACTGATGCTCAGGGTTTCTCCTGGAGAAATGTGCATTCTTCTCGGATCTTTGCTGGTCTAAGTAGGATGTTCAGGTATTGGTATGTGTTCACCGGCAAATGAAAGAAAATCGTTCCCCACATTAATGTTCTGAAGTCAGTGTGCTGCCCTGAGAGTCCTTGCAGCCCCTCTGCCTGCTGTGGGCTGACAGGAAAGGTGCTGTGCCAGGCAGGAGGCTGCAGCCCGACCTGCTGCTGTTCCTCAAAGCAATTATTTTTTTTTTTACAATTGCACAGGGGATTCTTTTTCTTATTTTAAAAGTTATGTTAAAAGTAACAATTAGGAAGCTGTTGTCACTCTTTTTTTTTCCAGAGACACTGTAGATGTGATTTGCCTTTCAGCACTTAGAACAGCTATGTGTGAATTCAAATGTTCCTTGAGAAAAGGGTTCCTTTGTTACTGTGGCTCTGTCAGCTGCTCCCTCAGAGCCTGTTCTACCTGCGTGATTTGAAAACATTCCAAAAAACCCCTACCTTTTTGGTTATGCAAATCTGCTTTACTCTTTTATTCTGCTGAATCTCAGTCTCCAAGATGGCTTTTTCTACTATTATTAATTCCTACAAATAACTGGAAAAGGGTTTTATCTTCAGAACACCACTCTAACTTTCTGAGAACCTATCTGCACATACACAACCATGTTCCTCTAACTACACAGCTGCACTGAAGGCAGTACAATTGCTGCATGTGCTGTGTGCTGTTCTTACACATATCTCTTGCTTAAAATGGAGATGGCACCACATATGCTAACACATCAAACATTTATATGAGTAGAACTGCATATGCGGTAAATGTTTTACCAGTATAGCTACCTTGGTAAAATAAAATTATAGCCCTGCCTAATTATAATGAAATAAAAACAGGCAGTAGACCAAGACACAGTGGTTAATTCTTTATTACAGTGTGTTTCCAGCTGCAACAGAGTATAAATATCACCTTTTCCCGTGTGGGTTATTTTAATTTTTTTCCATAATGTCAAGGATTTATTATTTCTAAATGCAATCATGACATCGGTTGCAATGGGAACATTTTTATCTTTGCCCCGTGTTCTGAATAGACAAACCCCTGTAAGGCAAACAGTGAGCTTTCAAAAACGAGCTTATCTCCGTGGTTAGACAAGGTGTGGCCGCTCTCGGGGCCTCCTGCCCCACGCAGATGCTGCTTTTCCAGCCCCTCACAGTGGTCCTCAGTCTATAATGTGAGGAAAGTTTTATAGCTCTATATTTACACATTTTTAGCGCCGCAGTATACTTTGTTTTCAATGGAGACATTATATTTAGAAGTTGCTCAAAATGTGGAGCATGTGTTAAATTTCTTTTGCGTAATCTGTCAAGACTAATTTGATTCGAGACCGGTGCCTTTTTTCCCCCCATCTGTTTGGAAAAGTGCAGTTGTAGAGACATCAGTCATGTAACACTTTCTGCGGAACAGCTTTACTGACAGTTGGGAGTTGTCAGTAACCATGTGCACTTCAAGCTCCCAGTCTGGCTGCAGAGAGAAAAACCCTCTGACACACAATTTCCAGAGAGCAGCAGAACGCCGGCTGGCGGAACCCGCGCCATCTTCAGAGTGACCTCCTGCCTCGTGCCCAGAGTTACTCGTGCTTCGGGCCTTGGAGCTGCAGCACTGCCAGTGCCTGGGACCAACATACACTGCACCTAACAGCATTCGCTCACCAGTAATTTATTTCACTAGTTAACCATCATTATGTACGTAACTGTGTCTTGTTTCCTGTTTAAACTGATCTAGCTTCAGCTCCCAGTCTCTGTAAAAGCTTTAAGAAGTGTTGGATCTCTGCTCCTCACCCACCTACGGAGAGAGCAAGGCCTGTGCCGTGTGTAGGAAGATGCCCCAGACAGCAAAACAGACCCATGAAGAGAAAACTACAACCCTGGGGCCAATGCCTGCAGCTCTGCTTTGAGAGCTCCTTCAGTGCCGTGGCAGAGCCAGCAGCAGCGGCTGGCAGAGCTCAGTGCAGGCTCACAGGGCTCAGCATGGGTTCAAAGGGCTCTCTGATGCTGTCTGCGTACAGGAGGTGGAGGAATCACATAATCACAGAATTGTAGGGACTGGAAAGGACCTCCAGAGGTCATCGAGTCCACCCCATGCCAAAGCAGGCTCCCTAGACCAGGTTGCACAGGTAGGTGTCCACGTGGGTCTTGAACATCTCCCGAGAAGGAGACTCTACAAACTCTCTGGGCAGCCCATTCCAGTGCTCTGTCACCCTTACTGCAAAGAAGTTCTTACGCACATTTGTGCAGAACTTCCTATGCTTCAGTTTGTGGCCATTTCCCCATGTCCTATTGCCATGCACTGCTGAAGGAAGGGGCACCGAAGTGCCTGTGGAAGCCAACTGCCAGCTGGTCATTAGTGGGGTTCTGCAGGGCTCTGTGTTAGGTACAGTTCTCTTTAATGTTTTCATTAATGACTTGGATGCAGGACTTGAAGGTACACTAAGTCAGTTTGCAGATGATGTTGAAACTGACGGGAGCTGTTGACTCTTTCCAGGTTAGAGAAGCATTGCAGAGAGATGCTGACAAACTGAAAGGCTGAGCAGTCACTAACCATGTGAGGTTTAACAAAAGCAAGTGTTGGATTCTGCACCTGGGTTGGGGCAACTCTGGGTACACGTACAGACTGGAGGACAAGACGACAGAATGCAGACCCATAGAGAGGGATCTGGGGGTTCAGGCTGACAGCAAGATGAATGTGAGCCGCAATGTGCCGTGGAGTGCACCAGGCCCAGCACTGCCACCGGGCGAGGGAGGGGTTGTCTGCTCTGCTCTGCGCCGCCTCAGATCCAGCACTGGGTGCAGTTTGGGTGCCACAATATAAGAAGGATATAAAGCTATTAGAGAGCATCCAAAGGAGGCCTATGAAGATGATGATGGGTCTGGAGGGCATGATGTGTGAGGAGTGGCTGAGCTGCCTGTGTTTGCTCATCCCAGAGCAGAGGAGCTGAGGGGAGGCCTCATGGCGGCTGCAGCTTCTCACAGGAGCTGCATGTTTCCTTGTTGAACCTTGAGTTTTTCAAGGATCCTCCACGCTGAATCTTTGCCCTTTGTCCTGTCAGTCCAAATAGTTTAGTGTCATCAACATATATGACTGTGTCACCACTGAAGTTGTTGATGAAGGTACTGGATGATGTGGTGCCCTGCCTTATATTGGGCCAGTGATCACTACCCTTTGAACCCAGTGTTTCTTCCACATTTCAGACAATTTTCAGGTCTGTCCTTGCAGCCCACACACTCTGAACTTTCAAGTGACAATGTTGTGCAAGATAGCGTCAAAACCCTACTAATGTCGAGGGTAGATTACATACAAAACTTTCATCTTCACATATTCAGTCATTTCCTCTTAGAAAGCAGGTGGGTTGGCTGGGTCCAATTTGCCGTCTGTAAATCCATACTGACTGTTCCCAAGTACCTCTTTGTCCTTTATAGCCTTAGAAAGGGATCCCAAGAGGGAAACACTCCATGATCTTCTAGTGACTGAGATGATGTTCATCAGCAGATAGTTCCCCAGTTTCCTTTCCCATGTTTTTAAAGATAGGTGAAGTGTTAGATCTTTTCAGCTATCAGGGACTTTCCCAGTCACCAAAGTTGTCACAGACAGTAGACAGCAGTCACACAACGACCCTGACCAGCTCTTTCAGGAAATGCGTGTCTTCCCTCGTGTCCAGCTCTGGTATGCTTCCTTTCTGCATTTTGTTTCATCAGGAAGACGCTGATGTAGCTGATCAGGTCTTCTGCCAAAATTCCATCTTCCTACATAACAGGGTTGGTTTTTTTGCTGAGCTCTCAGTAAGCACACTTTAAAAATTGTTCAGATCTTCTGGGCACTTTTCCAGTTTCTGGTTGCATCCCAGGGGATTGTATTTAGCAACTCCCTGAGTAAACTGGGCTTTATTTTCTGTGAAGTCTAGAGCTTATGATTCTGCTGCTTACTTCCCCAGCCTTCTTCTAGATTCTGAATTCAGCTGTGGCCTCGTAAAAGAAGCCCAGACTGATACTGTGACTATATTCACCACCAGCAAGTGGTGAGCATAACCCCTGGCAGGCCTCCCGTGCATTCACAGCAAGAAATGATCACCAGTGCAGTGTAAGAAGCTCCTGGATTGCCTGCTCAGTGTTGTGTTGTCTTTTCAGCACATGCCTGGACGGTTGAAACCCTCCGTTAGGATCAGGGCTTATAAGAAGGAGACTTTTGCTGATTGTCTCTAGAAAGCCCTATGCATGAGTACCTACTGGGTGGGTGCTCCGTGCGAGGCTGCCTCATCTCCATTGGGATTTTCCTCTCTGTTCTACACTCAGAGATTTCCTGCTCTCAGCTTTCTTTCTGGAGCTTTGTGCCATTGGGGAACTCCTTAACAGCAAGCACAATTCATTGCTCACGTTTGATTCACCGTGACTCACTAATCCTGACTCATTCTGAATCTCTTGATTCACGTCATTCTTCTTTTCCTAATCAAAGTGTTACCAATCTCTAACCTTATAGTCAAATGCAGTTGAATCTCAGAAGTCTAATTCCCCTCTTTATTATCTGGCCTTCGCATAGAACTGTGACAATAACATATATTTCTTTGTCCTCCAGCTCTTTGAACCTGAACTGCACAGAATCTAGCACTCTCCAAGTCAAGACCCTTGTGCATGATGACATTCGAAGACGGCCATACTGTCCACAGACAGCTGCACTCACACCCCAGCACACAGTGGCTGTAAAGGTGGGAGGTATAAGAGGGAGATGAGAGCAAAACTTTGCACTAATGAAAGTACCACACCAACGTTAATACCAGGCTGATCAGGCAGAATTTTGTTCTTTATTGGTTAATCCCCCAAAGCCCCGAACAATCACGCACAGAACAGACTCTTTGGAATGAGAGTCACATATTAACTCGATGTTTATATTTTGCTCCAACTCCAGTTGAGTGAGCTTTTTTCCCCTCCCTCTCCCACTCGTTGATTTGACCAGGACTGTATATAAAAGAACAGAAGCGAAGATCATAATTCTTCTTTAAATCAAAAATCCTGATGCAGAACTTGGGCTGTTCCCGCTGCCAGAAGGTAGAGCAGCCTGTCTGAACGGTGACTCATGGCCCTGTGCCACATCGCAAATAATGCTCGTATTAATCTCTCCTTGCTTTGTTCTGGCCCCCCTCCTCCCGGTGTCTGATTTCATGGTGCGGCATAGCCAAAGGTCAGATAAACTACACGATGGCCGGAGTTGCTACTGAAGAAAGAAATCGGAAATGCCTCTCCCTGCATTTTCAGCAGCAGGAATGGAGTGAAAAATCATTTCTTTTACTATCAACCTGCCTGATTTTTCATCTCTGGTTACTGCTTCAGTACAGAAAGCTGTGGTACAGACAAGGGGAAGTGGCCAAGCCCAGGTCTGCTAGAAACGTTTCTAGGTCTGCCTGGCTCGGTACATCTTTTCCCACAAAATGTTCTTTCTTTAGGTGTTTGATCATTTGCAACAAATGACAGTCCCAAGCTGAAAAAGATGCTGAGCTTTTCCTCTGTGCTGATGTTACTGACTGATTCATTAATTACCCACTTTTCCCCAGGTTTGATTCAACGTGCTGTTCACAAAAAGATAACTAGTCACAAATTAGTCAAGCTGAAGTTCCATGTGCTTTGCTACAGGGCAAATGTTTTAGCTACCAGTTTCAGATGACTGATTGCTCCTGTGAAACTTGCAAGTGCTTCTTGCATGTTGTTTCTTTTCCTCCATGGCTACCAAAAGTGTTTTTATTCAAATGAGAAGGAGCACATACACACCAGGCTGGAGCACTCTGCCAGCAGTTAGCATGAATGGATCAAATGTGAGCGCTTACTGTAAAGGTTGCGTGGTTTTCCTCGCTTTCCTTTGAACCAGGCAGGCCTGTGGCTTCTGATGACAGCTGTCTCTGTGCTACAGGCGCTGGGTAGTGCTGACACATAGAGGACTTATCTGGAAAAAGGGAGAGGAGCAGAAGACAAAAATCACTTCCTGTAAGCAGGCTTGTCTTTTTCTGTCAAATGGCAGGAACCTGTCAAATCTCCTTCCCAGAGAAACTCCCTGGGTTGTACTTGAGTGACTTCGGGGGCAAGAGAAGCTGCCTGTGGTTAGCAAGATGCGGAAAGCAGTAGGTTCATTCTGCAAAAGCTTCACAAAGCCATGGGCAGGCATTTTAGCTGCAGCTTCGTGTTATGACCTTCAAACCCACATATGAACAAGCTGACAGCATGTGGGGCTTTGTCTTGCAGCAGGGCTCTTGCTGCCCATGTAGATATCAGGCTGCTGGTGGCTGGACTGGGCAGCGTATTGTTCCAAGTTATGGCTCAAAGCACACAGAAGAGGAGGGAAGGATCTAAGCAGTCCATGTTCAGTTTGGCCTTTGTGCCAGGCAGTGCCAGGCAAGGCTCTGCAATGAGCAGATCTGGGGCTTGTCCATCTGCTGACCACTCTCAAGGGCTCATTGCTCCCGAGCTCACCATCCCTTGTCCCACAGCCAGCATCTGCCCCAGTGCTCACTCTGGGCAGTCTCCTATTAACTCTGGATGGTGGAAAAATGGTGTGGGAGCCCTACTCTGTTCAGTTAGCTTACCTGGGAGGATTACTTTGTGGACTTTGTGGACCACTCTGCATTTGTTCTTTGTCACTGGTTGTGCCTTACTTTTAGGTGCTTTAACTGTTAATAATAACGAGAAGCGTTAAGCTTTGGCAACCAGTTGAGAACTGCAAATCCAAGGAAAATGCAGCCACGGCCACACAGGCAGCTCCAGCAAGCCGAGTCCCCAGCTGGCTCCAGCAGGAGTAGCACAGAGGGCAGGCAGGTGCCAGCTCCTCGTGGGCCCAGGCATCTCCCATGACTGCCCCATGGGGCTTCCCAGCTCCTCACCACTGCCCATGGATGCTGTGTCCTGCCCAGTGTGGAGGGAGTGGGAGAGGTGGGATCAGAGCTGGCCTTGCCTGTGGATGCTGACATGGAGGGAGGCATGTGGATGGGCAAGCAGAGGTGATTAATGGTGCTATGTGTTACTTTAATTGAGTCATGTTTGGCTTCTCACTTTTGTCAGCACTCTATTTTTTGCTGTTATGGTGGTGTGAATTTGGAATTAATGTAAAGTATAACAAGAGTCCCTCAGCTGGCAAACACGGACGAGACTGAAAATTAAAATGCTATGTAAATCTCACAAGATTAGGGCATAAACTGCAGCAGGCAGTGGGATGGCTGAAGCTTGAAGATGCTGGAAAGCCTCTCTCTACATTAGTCCTGATAATACAAAATCAATTTACATTGAATACATTTTTCTCAAATAACCATTCACCTCATGTGATTTGATGTTACTAATGAATGCAGGAATTGGATCTTAATACATTCCATGGAAATATTCTGTGTAGATTTTATTAGTTCTAAAAATACTTTGTGGAATCGCCATACTTTGTCATTAAAATTGCGAGGTTCTGTGACACAGATATGCCAGAATTGTAATTAAAATGCTGCAGCACCAGCATCATCATTCTGTGTTGAAATCCCAGGTCCTTTCCAAGGGCTTCTGAACCACCGTTCATGAGGTCCTTCCGCTGTAGCCCTATGGTGTTTATCAGAGTGGGAAGACTCGAGCAGTCCTCTGTACCGTGAAATGGCAACAGTGCCCTGGGAGGTGTCCGCCAGGGCCACACAGAGCACTGAGCTCACGCACGCCCTCTGCCTTGGGGTACCTCGTCCTCTCCTGGTGCCCATGGAGAACAGGCCACTGCCGCCGGCTGCAGCACTGGGATGGGGAGCACGTGGGAGCTGTGGGCTGCAGGTGAACAGCGGGTCCTGGTGCTGGGCGGCTGCTGGGGAAGGCTGCGGCTCTGCAGTCCCCAGGGAAAGTGGGAGGGAGCCCACAGACACAAAGGCATGCGGTGGTGAGAAATCCCACCGGGCCTGGCGACGAGAGGCACCGCCAGTGCAGCAGCACGCCTGCCACGCTCGATCCCCATGACGGCCGAGATGGCTGCTGAGATTAAAGCGTTCTGGCAGGGCGGCCGGATCGCAGGGGAGCTCAGTGCAACCATACAGAGCCCTCTGCTTGTAGGTCACTGGCTTAAACCTGCCTCCAGTTCAGAGGAGGTGGAAGTCCCCGCTCTTCGACAGTTGCTTGGAGCTCCATCTGCAGCACTGTTGGGGAAAAGAACATTTGACGCACGCTGCAAACTCTTCTGCTGGAGACGGTTCGGTGTTGGCAGCGTCGGGCTGTGCTGCGGGGCGGAAGCAAGGCCTGCCGTGCTGCGGGGTGATCGTGGCCTGCCCAAGGGGCACGACCCCTGCAGTGCCCAGGCCTCGGTGTGGCCGGGGCTGCCCCTCTCCGGCCCTGAGAGCTGGGCAATCACCCCGCCCACGGGACCCTGCCGTGCTGCAGCACAGGCTGGAGCTGCCACATGGAGCCATGGAACAGGGCTTCCCATCAGTTCTCTTTTTTCTACTTTCTACCTGTGAACAGTGAAGTGAGCTGAGCGTGAGGCACCTGGAAGAGAAAGATCCCATGGGATCTCAATGGGGCATTATTTATGTAAAGCTCGCTGCTATCTTAAATGTGTTGTTAGGTGTAGAGGCCCAGATGAAGGTTAATATCCCGAAATGAAGACTGTCTGAGGAAAAGTGGGGACATGATTTACAACAGCAGTGTTAATATTTTCCAAATCCTTTTCAGCCATAGTTACAGCTCCCATTTATTCTGTCACTGATTAATTTGATCAAACATTGTGAACAAATAATTTGTATTAAAAATCATGCAAGTTCCACCCTTCGTGTAGTTCGCTCCGGGCAGGTATTTATTGGATAATATAGTCTCAGACTAGTGAATGTTGACATTTAATTAATACGGAAGCTTAGCACTGTGAATATGAAGAATAGAAAAGGGCCCAAGAAAATCCTGTGATAATGAAAGGAGATGACAACCAGGTTCTGCCAGTCAGACAGTTCAGTTGACATTGAAGGGTCAAATGTAGATATCTGGTGGAGGGCTGCAAATAACACACTGCGGGTCAGGGTTTGCATGTACAAATAGCTTTGTGTGACGCCTGACTTATACCTGCTTGAGCTGTTTGCACTTACATTGGCAGTGCTGTGCTGGATATTTTTGTTGTGCCTGCACAAGGAAGATGCTACCAAAATAGGGAGGTGGTATAATGTACTGAGACAAGTGCTATGGTTATGAACATGTGCCGCACAGCCATGGAACTGCTTTCCAGAAACTGTCCTGGTAAGAAAGGAAAATTAGGTGAGTAAAACAGCATCTGTTTGAGGGGATTAGCCATTGTGACCTACATACCTATGCCAGCAGAACTCTGTAGTAGCTCATAAGCACTGTGTGCTGTCTAAAGTGTGACGGGTAACATCCACCCCCACAAAAAGCAAACAAACACAAAGAACTTGACTGCAAGAAAAGGAAAGCATTTCATCATAGAAATCTACAGGAACTGTTTCTCTTGTCATTCATAAATCACAAGCACGAGGATGTCTGCATTTTCCATTCCATTAACCCTGCAGTTCTTGAGTTTAGATGAAAACAGTTTTGGAGAAAGGAAACAGAATGAGCTATTCTGTGCTACATGGTGATGATGCAGTGAGACATGCTAAATTGCCTAGCCATGTTGATGGGCATAAACCTGCCACTAAGTTCTATTCATTCTGTGGCTTACCTTAAAACAGGAATTGTATTCAGGGTGCAGTTTATGGTGTGTCCGGGAAGGATGCTATTCTTTCCTTAGATTACTGGTCTTTATACTGGGCTTTATTACTTTATACTGGGCTTTATAACTGCACCCCTGTACTTTCATCTGTTCCATGCTGAAATTTGGCAGGAAATAAAAAAAGAAATAATAACAATAAAAAAAAGATAAGTCTGTCTTCCTCTGTGTCACACTGAGATTGGACAGAGAAGTTTCTACTGAGTGGAAACAGATATTCCATTAAAAGTCCACTGCTGCTGTGTAATTTAAATGCTTTTTCAGCACCGCAAACTACCTCAAGCCAAACAGCTGGTGTTGACTAAGAACAGTGTTTCAGACTGTTACATGCTGTGATTATTACTTCCCAAACAAGAGTTTATACTTCATTTTCAGTGAAGATTAAATTAATTAGGGTGGCAATGTGAGATGGGAATAAGGAGGTGAGTGAAATTAACAGTTTTCACCTACTCTGAGGTTTGTTTAATTAACTGTTTCCATTTGGAAGTGTTCTTCTGGGACTGTCTTTTAGCAGTCATACTTCTTTTTGAGCAAATATTAGACTTTGCAGGTCACACACAAAACCCAAAAGCTCACCAGGAAGACTTACTTCTGTTTTGACTACATGTGACATGCTAAAAGAAAAGAAAATCGTGTTGAACAGACAGCAACGATGTCTTTTCATGGCATGTACTGAAAAGCAGTAGTAATCTCCTGATAAATAAGAAGAATGGGAATTTATGAAGAAACTGTATTCTGCTTCTTTCTTACATTTGAGGAAATTCTTTCCTCATGTTGCAGGGAAATTGTCACACTGCAGAGCTATTGATTCCTCTTTTCCTGATTAAAATATAGTGAACATTATCCTAAGCCATCAATATTGTTTGGAATGCTTCTCCTTCCGCAGACCAAGGATTATTCCCCCATCATCAATAATAGAATGTAATGTTTAAAAGCTTAGCTCTGCATTCACAATGCACTGCTGAGATAAAAAATCTTCACTGTTCTTACAGTTGCCTCAGTATTCCAGCAATCACTTAAAAATGGCATAAAAATGAAAAACATCTTCTTTAGAGACCAGCCCCTCAGAACGTGATTGTACACAAGCGCTGGTTGCCCTCACATGCCCTTAATGACCACTTATTGGCAGTAACATAACTTAAGGTTTAAATGGATGCTTAACTAGGCTTTTGACTACACAATAGCATCTGTAAAAAAATCTAATTATCACGATGCAGTAGAAATTAGAAAGCAATTTGTAAATCTTTAGATCAGTGTGATAAATACAGTAAAACCACAGCAGCCCAAACACGTACGTAGCTGTACAGATGGGAGCAGCCTGCACCTAAGGGAACTGCCTACAAATAACCGCAGGTTCAGGTCACAAAAGGTAAAGCAGCATTTGTTTGACCAGGTTTTCATTGCCACAGAAATGTGGTATACAGCATAGCCAATGCTCCTCAGGCTCCATAAGAACGGTTCATATTCCACCAAATATGTGAACACTCTCTTTTCCGATTTGACTGTCAACTGAATACATGTTGAGATTTGAATACATCTGTTACTTAAAATCATATGAACAGTACAGAACGAGTACATCTTAGTTTACAGTTTCTCCACAGGAAGTTCCAGATGAGCATTTAGCCATCAGAGCAGGATCCCAAGGAATGCTTCCTTCCCCCAGACACAGCCTGGGACCAGAGTTTCCAACATCCATGGCAGTAAAATCCAGATTATTTTGTTTTATACATATCTTTTTGGTTTAAAATGACCATATCAGTAACAGTCTCACAGAGACTGGTCCCTCTGAAGCACCTTTGAGAACAGTGGCTACAAAAGGAAATAAACAGAGTAAAAAAACTTAATTAAACAGCAGAAACAATTTGTCTCATCGCTCTAATGTAGCAGCCCTCCATATTCCCAGTGCTCTGCTTCAATACTCACCATTTCAAAAAAAGAGCCATTTAGATGACACGTCTGCTATTCCAAGCAAGTTACATACATACAGTTCCTTAACAAATTGCCCCTTAGCATTCGCTGACCAGGGGTATTGTTCGTCATCTGCCAAACTGTGCTCTGCCTACGCAAAAGTCACCCATGAGCAATACTCGGCAGCATAGGACCAACGTTCAGAGTTGTGCTTTTTGACAGAAACCTTTTAAAAATGTGTTTCCTTTTGTATTTTGGATACGACCGGAGCCACCCATATTTCATAGCGACAGAGAGGACAGAAGCATTTTGTTTCTGTGCAGTGCAGAGTACCTGTTTTGAGTTAGCTCTGGCTCGTCTGCCTCCCCTGAATGATTCTATTGATTTTGAGGGGTCTCCTCGCATGAGAACAGTGAGCACAGAGACTGGATGCTAGTTTTATTGTTTCATCCAACACAGATTCATTTTCTAGGATCAGTTATGCTGCGTGATGAATGGGAAGTGCAACTAAAAAATGGAACCTAGAAACCTAATGTTAGCAGAGACCCTACGAAAGTCTGCCTGTGAAATATGATCCAGAGCGCATTTCCTAACAGACAAAACTTGAGAATCATTTCTCACACGGGCAAGACTGTTAAAGTCAGTAATACTTAGCTTTTCCACTGCAGCCAACAGGACTCCTGCTGCACAAAGGCTGAGCAAAGCAAAGACAGACAGACCTGCTAATCGGAGCAGCGCTACTTTCATTTACTGACACCTCATGCGTACAGAAGGCGGAATTAATTTAACTGCAAATAAAAGTCAAGAAATAAATTAATGGAATGGTACTAAATTTTGCAACAAAAATATGTCATGTGTAAGATATTCTTTTGTGTCCGTCGTCTTACAGAGAGCGAGACAAAGGAAACAGGGCAGGGGAAAAAAGGCTGTGCTGAAAGCACACGCAGAAATCAAACACAGGAAAACTGTTGGGGACTTAATAGTGCTAGAGGTAAATTGGCCACTATTCTTTCTATCAGAAAGAGACCAGAGTATTTGATTAAGTTAAACAGGAGCCATTTCTTTGTTCCCGAGAAGAGAGAAAGCAGCATTTCAACCAGACAGCCGAGACAGGGAACCCAGGAAAAAAATCTATTAGAGAGATGACAGAAGAGAAAGACACTTAGACTAATTCTGTCAAAATTCATAAAGCATCCTGAGGGGTTTATAAAGGCGGTGTTTGTCTCAGACACACACAGACTACACCACAGCAGAGTATTTAAGGTACGTCCAAAGGACTGGAGATTTCTCAGCATTTTTTAAAGTTCAAGGCCCAGTAAAGCCTCTGAAATAAGCCAAACAACCAAATCTATGAGGACCAATGAAGCAGCACAGCTGCGTGGGTCTGAAATTAAATGTTACAAAGACAAAAGCATTCCACCTCCAGAAACACTGAGTTTTTTCAAGGGGCACTGTAGATAGACAGGGCAGCAGATCTGATGAATGTTTGATCTATTTCACCCACAACAGGCGGCTCTCAAACTGCAACAAAGGGGCCAGCGCTGGCAGAGCTATAAATAAGAGGGTAAAAATCTGAGATCTCTTCAGATCAGTCAGATCACATCAGTACCCTTTTGCCTCCACAACAATTTATAATATTTACCAATCAGATTGTAAAATAAAGCAAAACCCCTGCCTACACCTATATTCACTTCAACCGCTGTTCACCCTAAAGCCAAAACGATTCTAACCATCCGCTCTTATTTATTCTTTACAATTTTATATATGATGAAATAATCAGCTGTATTTTAAAGAAGCCCAATTCTTCTATTTCTGATGAATTCATACAGACCATATTTTACAGCCATCTTTATACTGAACATGTTTGGTGCAAACGCCTCGCTCTTATTGGGACAAAACCAGAGTAGGTAGTGATTTGAGAGCAAAATATAGCCCACTAGCTTCCATATTTAGGTTAAATGCAAAGATTTATTAGTCCTCTAGGTAAACATTGACCTTGGCTTCACCTTGGTCAATATTTACTTCTCAGGTTAATAAATCTTTATATTAACTGCAATTGAAGTCACTCTCTGCTTAAGAGATAAAGACCAAACAGGACCTCATATGAAGACAGCATTCATCAGATAAACTCTGCAGCTTGATTTATCTTCTTGCCCACTTGTCTTAAAAAATGCTAATCCACAGATACTGCAAGATGTTTCTCTGTGGAAGGGGAAGGATTTTTAACCAGTTGTTCTGTGCACTTCACCTGCATTTTAAAGTCATGGCACATGTTTGTGTCTCTTGTACTTAAGAATGGTGAATGTTTCCAGGGTGTTACTCGAAAATTTATCTTCATGTAGTCTATTTATCTATGGGCAAAACATGCAGACTGTTTTACCAGTGACACCCCTCTCAATCACAGAGCTGGCCACTACTCAGTTGTTTGGAACACATTGTTATTTTGGAAAAAAAAGGTGTTCATTGGGGATGGTGAGAATGACCCTGCAATCAAACAGCAACAATAAATGAACCAACTAACAGGTGGTGACCTTGAAAACCAGGAAGCACTGAACTTATCAGAAGAGAAGAGACATCAAAGACTTCACCCAACTACCAGGAATGGGGATCTCCATTCCTGCACAGGAAAGTGCCACGAGAAGCAGCTGGAGAAGTAAAAGATGAAGTTGCAATTAGAGATTTCCTTGAAATTAACAGTGAAAAGGAAAATCAGAAAAGAACAGCTTTGTACATCTCTTTCTGCAATTTCAAACACCACCGCACTGATTAAAATCCCACCATGCTGTTTTCTCCACATTTAAGATGTACTTAAAAAACAGCCAACCAACATATGTTTTGTCCATGGGTCTATCTGGCTGAATCCAGACTAGATCGTACCTCATTTCACTTTCAAATGGATTCTGTGCAGTATGAAAGATTTCTGCTTAACTGTTGTCCAAAAACAGAGGACTTGTAGAGAGATAATTGCTCAGATTACAGGGAAATTAAAAATGGAACTTTCTGAGGAACAGAATCAAAGCAGCATTAACCCCAGAACCTAAATAGCCAAGCTGTTCCATTAAAAAAAAACATATTTAAGATCTCACTTAAATAAACATCAACTGCTTTACTCATACAAGATTCCCTTTGAAGTCAATGGGATTAGCCATGGATAAAATTCAGCCTAAATTCTGTGCGGAAAGACAGGTACAAAGTCAGTGAATCATTTAAATCCCACAGATTCTCAGCATTAGGCTTAAAAGCTGCAGAAGTCTCTCGTTAGTCCTTAGCAGCGCAGTGTTTCATCAGCTGCAGATCCGGGGGGCAGGATCTGTCCTCTGACACACGCAGGGACGTGTCCTGCGTTCCTCTCCTGCTCCGAGCTGTGCGTTCCGGATCCTATTGGCTTCTCCACGCGGTGCTGATGAGTTTACAATCAAGTCTCGACGCCTTTCTGCAGGCAGCGAAGGGAAATGTCACGCAAACTCCATTAATAAATCATTCTACAGGCAAAAACTACTGGAATGGCACAGCCAGCTCTTCTCGCAAGGCGGTATATTTTCATGGTTATGCGTGCGAGAACGGGTAGGCAAAATCTATACAAATACACAGAATCATCTTCCAAACCCCAAACCAACCGATCCCCGTACCTTTCTTTTTTTTTTTCTTTTTTTCTTTTTTTTCCCTTCACTGAAAGGAGCCGCTCACCCGGCGTGCGCAGGGCTGCGCGCTGCACAGAGCCGCCGCTGGCTGCTGAGCGCTACCCCTGCCTCTCTCTGCGAGTGGCGGAGCTGCGAGCACTCACTGCCGCCTTCTCTCTGCGCTTCCTCTTTTCTAGTTCATGGAAATAAAACACAGATAGAGTTCCAACGCGATTTAAAACATCAGCCAAGATTTTAAGAGAATTCTTTAAAGGATAAACGTAATTTTTTTTTCCTTTTAATTTAGTGGCACGTGAATCCCGGGGTGAGAATCCGTCTCTGTTTGAAGCCTATACTGCGGGTAAACGGGAGTCTGAGAGAGGGAGCAGCAAACAAATCGCGGTGCTGACTGCCGATATTCTGCTGTAGTTGGCGGCGGTTGCCTGAGAGAGACGGGCGCAGCGCGGTGCCGGTGCGCGCAAACAGAGCGGTGCCGCACCTGCACTGCGTCCCGGTTACAGCCGCGGTGCTACAAAGCGCAGCGCTACGGCGCGGGCGCTGAAGAGCGGCGCGGGGAGCGGGGCCGCCCTGGGAGGAGCTCGGCTGCCGCCCCACCGCGGAGCAGCGCGATGCGGGACGGGGGTAGCGGCCGCTAGCACCCCGGGGGCGGGGGAGTTTTTTCCCTCAATAACGGCAGCGCCTGCGGTCCGAGCAGTGCCGCCGCGCCGCGGGTCTCGCCTTTGTTTCGTGCGGCCCAGTGGCAGCGAAAGCGTCGCTCAGTGGGAGCACGGCAGCCCCGGGAGCCGCGGGCAGGCGCTGCCCCCGCTCGCACCGTCCCCTCTCCGGCCCCGGCCCACCCCGAGGGGACGCTCCCGCCCCGGAGCTGGGCACGGGGCGCGCCGGTGTCAGCAATAAAGCGAATTAAAGGGATTTAAAAATTAATTCTCCTCATTTAGCCACCAATCTGTTAATGAGGCGCGGAAACCCCGGGGGATCGATAGTCGCGGGTGAAAACGAAGTAGGTGAAGGAGGTGCCTGCTGAATGGTAAAAGGTTTATAGAGGAAGTATCCACATTTCGGACGATGTAAGCATACAGGAAGGATCCGTATAAACCCTCCCCTGCTCCCGGGCTCTGTTTCCCATCAGCGGCCGCGGCGTTCCGCTCCGCGCAGCGCTGTGCAGTGCGGCATGGCCGCGCCATCCACCTGGGCAGCGTTATCCTCCCTGAATTGCCAGCGCAACCAGAAATGGATCCCGCTGCTGCTGAGCGCCGTGCCACGCAGACACCTCTGCGTTCCCGTCATTACGTTTTTCTATTTTTAATGCCGGGCGAATCCCTGCGCCGACTCCGCGCACCCAGTGGTGCAGCACCGAGCCGCACTGCCGCCGAACCCCAGCGCCGACCGTACACCCCCCCCGCAGCGACCCGCTCCCCGCACCGCGACATGGCGGGCACCGGGCGGCCGGGAAGCAGCGGCGAGGCAGAGCTCCGCCCGCTCCTCTCGGAGCTCCCCGGGAGGCCGTGCCCAGCAGCGGGCGGAAGCGCGCAGCTCCTCGGGGGCGGTCGGGCAGCACCGCGTGCGCCCGGAGCCACGGCGGCGTGAGCGGGGCACTGGGCCGTGTCCCGCCTTCACGCCCTTTGTCTGGCGCGGCGGGGCGCCGCAGGGGCGGCCGCTGGCAGCGCGGGGCGGGGCGGGTTGTGCGGAGCCCAGGGGCCACCTCGGGGATGAGAGGTGAGGTGTGAAAACGCACTCCTGCTTCAGCGTGGGGGGTGAGCAAGGCGGGACAGTTGGGAGAGGCGCCAGCTTGCGCCTTAGGTGTTGAATTGTGGCGGGCGGTTTTCGCACCGAACTCGCTAGCAGTCTCCGTGCCGGGTGCCAGAGCCTGCCCAGCTGCCCCCATGCTTGCTGAAGCCACTGCCTGCGAGGTCTGAACTCAGGCTGGCAGCAGAGGAACTGCGCCGCAGTGCCCAGTGTCGGAGCCCTGCGAGGGCGGTACTGCCCGCTGTGCTGGCGCCGGGCTGTGCAGGGCCCCGTATCTCCCACGTACGCGTTGCTGCCCTCACGCTGCCAGCTGTGCTGCGCTCATAGCTCTGTGGCCGTGAGTGTTGCAGACAGAAACATTGTTACGGCTATTTTCTATTTTCTTTTTCTCCTAGAGGGCTTTTGGTACATTCTGAGATTTTAGATCGTTGTTGCCAGAAAACTCTTTAATGCAGGAGATAGACCATGTTCATATGGAGGAACTGTGCTTAGCTCAGCAGCCTCCTGGGCCGGGGCCTGCATGGACCTGGGCAGCCCCTCTAGCTCCTCCAGGCGTCTGCTGTGTTGTGGTGTTCTGCCAGTAGGACTTCAGCCCCAGCCGCCCTCCTGGCACAACTGGCCACAGTCTAGCAGCTCGGCTGCAAATGGTGTGTTTTGAGATCTCCTATTGGGAATACTTGAAGGGAGCGTATAAACAGGAGGGGGAAAGACTGTTTACAAGGGTGGATTAGTGATAGGACAAGGGGGAATGATTTTAAACTGAGACAGGGGAGGTTTAGGTTCGATATTAGGAGGAAGTTTTTCACCCAGAGGGTGGTGACGCTCTGGAACAGGTTGCCCAAGGAGGTTGTGGATGCCCCATCCCTGGAGGCATTCAAGGCCAGGCTGGATGTGGCAGCCCTGGTCTAGTGGTTGGCAACCCTGCACATAGCAGGGGGGTTGAAACTAGATGATCAATGTGGTCCTTTTCTACCCAGGCCATTCTATGATTGTGTGACACGTACAACTATAAGAATAATGCCATCTTTCCTTGCCGTGATGCAGTGCAAATAGTTCAGCATTTCTAACAAAATGAGCTGGTGAGGTGGGGAGGCCAGAGATAAACCCCCAGAGCAGCGACTATACAGCTGGCACTGGAGGGCCCCAACAGAGCTCATTTCAGAGCAGCCACGTGGGAATGAAGAGCTGCATGTTTCATTGCTGTTGCTGTGACCAGATAAACTGTTCAAAAAGAAGTCCTTTAAAAGCCACTGTGAGTGTTGGCTGTTCTGTAAATTGCTGCAGTATTTGTCAGTACGCAGCCTGTCCTTCTCCCCAGTTTTGTTGGTGGGATGGGATGCAATGCCAGTAGGGCCCTATTGAAGTCAGTGGGAGTTTTCCACTATCAGCGTTTCATTCGGGGCAAGAAAAGTCCCACTCCTTTACTTCCTTAGTTAAGCCAAGGTCAGTGTGGATATGGTGAGCCCTCAGTGTTACAGAGCTGTTTTCTCAGGCCTGCAGATACTGTTCCTGCTTTAGGTAAACCAAACCAGTTTCAGTAGATGTGATAATGGCCACCTATGAGGAGAAAGCTATGATTGTGTATGGATTAACGTGCTGCCTGGACTTGGTAGAGGAAAGTGCTTTGTTTATGTTATGGAAGCTGCAGTTCGTTTAGTAGGTAAGTTTGTTACTTGGGTGGAACACCTCCCCATGAGGACAGGCTGAGGGAGCTGGGGCTGTTCAATGTGGAGAAGAGGCGGCTCTGGGGAGAGCTGATAGTGGCCTTTTAGTATCTATAGGGGGGGCTGTAAAAAAAGAAGGGACAGACTCTTTAGCAGGGTCTGTTGTGGTAGGACAAGGGGAAATGGTTTCAAACTAAAGGAGGGGAGATTCAAATTGGATATGAGGAAGAAGTTTTCTACACTAAGGTTGGTGTGGCACTGGCACAGGTTGCTCAGAGAGGTGGTGGATGCCCCATCCCTGGAGACACCCAAGGTCAGGCTGGACAGGGCTCTGAGCACCTGATCCTAGCGTAGGTGTCCCTGTTCATTGCAGGTGCTTGGACCACATGACCTTTAAATGTCCCTTTCAACTCAAACACTTCTGTGATTCTGTAATTCTGTGATTTTAGATTAAATCTCAGCCTCTGAGCAGCAAGTATAGTCACAGTTACTGGCTCTCAGTCCTGCAGTGATACCAGTTGCTTTGAATTGTACTTGCCTCGTATGTTATTCACATTAGTGTTAATAGCATTGTTTGCAATATTAATAATTTAGAATTGCTGTAAACGTGGGCTTAAGTGTGTGTGGGAAAATATGTGGGATGGCCCTCACACAGCCAGTAGCACTCCACTTATGAATGATATTTCATAGTGCAGCCCGTTTACCAGCATGCAGTGTGGTGAGGGAGCCTGGCCAGGCAGGTCCTGCCGCCATGCCCACAAGAGGAGCCAGCAGCAGTGCAGCAGGAGGCATCCTGAGGTGCATGGCTGGTCTGTGGTGCCTGGAGCTGCTCTAATGAGATGCAAATGGCATGCAGGTGTCTCTGGCCTGCCTGATAGCAGAGGAGGGAGTGAGGGTGAGCTTTGAGAGAAATGAGGACGCTTTCCCTGAAAATATATTTTTGTGCTGATAATGGCTTTCCCCTGAGTACCTCCACAAGAGATGAAAAACAGTTAATGAGATGATGCTGAGATGCTTTTTTCCCAAGCACTTGTGTTGTGCTCATTGCCAAAGTCGAGCCCTTGCTAGCTGTGCTGATGAGCGTCGTCATGTTTCAACCCAGACTTTCTTTGGGCTGGAAAAAGAGCTCTGAACAGGAAGGTGAGAGGGACGGTATCCCCTGGAAACTGCAGGGGGCACAGTGTCATTGCTGGAGGTACGCTGGGCCCGGATAATGCGATGCTGCTAACTTGGCTTCCCTAATGAGAAACCAACATGGAGGGCTGAATGCCGGAAAACGAAGTCCGGGGTTTGATAACTCATACCGATGCTGGGGTCTGAGGCTGGCTTGGTGCTTTTGCCCACTTCCGGGTGAAAAAGCGATACCTGCTGGAGTACCTTTTTCACTTTTGCGGGCAGTTGGTCATTGAAGGAGCTCTGCTGCCCGGGCATTCCTTTGGCCTCACCTCGTGTAGCACAGGGTAGTGCAGCTGCAGGTGTATAAGCGGCTACAGCATCGTAGCGGACAGTGAAGCGTGGGTGGCTGGTGCAGACCGACAGCATTACTAAATCAGCACTGTGCATTTCCTTCAGCTGCTGAACCTGGTGCTGAGCCAAGAGGCAGCTCCACGGGCAGCAGTGCGAGCTCACAGTGAGGCCTGTCAAGAAGCCCCGTGTCACATCATGGACAGAGCTGCTGTCACTCTGTAACACAGCGTTTGTTCTGTGCTCATCTAAAGGAAAACGCGATGCAGGGGGATTTGCTGAATCCCAGCATGAAGGATTTGAGGGGAGAGGTTCTCTTCACCTTTTCAGAATGCTCAAAAGCACTTAGCATTGACTACAAATTAAAAAAAAAAATGCTTATTGGAATACATTCTGCTAATAAATAATACTTTGAAATATGTTAGTTTGGAAGCTGAATATATTCCATGTTGCTTTCGGTGTCTATTCTTACGTGCATCTGTGAGAAGCACTTCCCTCTCACCTGTTCTGGTGCAGCAGTATGAGGAATTTGAGCACACTTTCAGTGTGTGGGTATAGGTGCAGTCATTCCAATGGTATCCTGTTGTTTGTTATTATTTTTCCCTGTAGAAATGCCTCATACAGCTGACATCACCAGCTCAGCAATCTACAGTGCTGAATAATCGTAAACATGTTTGTCCTACTTATTCCCCTGGAGGATTTTTCTGCTTACAATATTTAAAGGAATATGTCCTTGCTGTGACACGGGTGGATTTCAGAAACACTCGAAGATCATGTTAATTATGAACTTCATAGCTTCAACAATGATTTTCCCACAATTAAAACCCAAGATGTTCTGCTTGTAGATAAAGAAAACTGCCAGTTGAAAATATTATAATTGTCCAAGCAAAAATGCTTGTTTTATTTATGGAAGGCATCATCTGATATTAAATACATAGGTGTTAAGGGAATGTTTTGTCTTCAAACTGATGAATTAACTCTAGAAACGTTTCCTGGCATCTCTAAGAAGTGCAGCTGGCTGAATAACAAGTTAGACACTGCTCGAGAGCTTGCTTTGCTGTGCACCTGTGATAGTGTTGGGTTATGTAAACCTTTCGCCTTTAACTAATAATTGTCTGAAGGACTGAAAATGCAGATTTTTTAATACAAATGATTTATATGAAAAGGGAAGTTAATGAGAGAAGGGTTGCTAACAATTTGGAGTGACAGTACAAGGATCGCTTACTGCTGTGTGGGGTTAATGTTTATCCTAGGTACTAGTGTTGTTTGCAACTTATCAGTCAAACAAATGTCCCAGCGTGCCGTGCTTTATTCACATACCTTCCTACAAAGCTGGTTCATTAAGGAAATTTATTAAATGCTAGCTGGAGGATATCAGTTGTGTCAGTACAGTCATTTTGATCATATATCCCCCAGTACAAAAAATGAGATTTTCCACTTACCTTAGCCCTTCCGATAGAGAAGAACCTGCAAAGTGCTTTCCAGTGGTGGAGTTAATTGAGTCTGGTTTTAAACAGGAAAGGCTTCCATTGTGACAGGGGAGTGGTTAGAGAAAGTACACGATGCTGACTCGTGCAGGTGAGTTGTGGCTTAGGGCTCGGTGGGAGGTCAGCCCTTGCCAAGGTCTGTGCCCTATGACGTGAAGAAGTGCCCTACCTGCTCTGGCAGCAGCGTAGCCATAAGCGTTGGAGCAGCTGTGCCAGGCAGAGATCTGAGGGGATTCTTTGTTCCACCTCCACTCTGTGCTGTCAGCACCTTTCTGCAGCTGTGGCCAATCTTTGGTATTTCTGAGGAAAACCAAAGCAAATAATTCTGTTAATCTGGCTTCACCAGCTCCAGCACTTTCTATAGGTTTGAGCTCATAATCGATGACAAAACACAATGTGAAGCTCTGCTGTGACTACTCTATTCTCACTGTATCTTGGTCAGTGCCTGTTACCTCAAAGGATCGTACAACCTTCCTCTGTGCTGGGTTGCTTACCAGAAAATCCCCTTTTCTACCTGAACACCTGTTTCAAGGAAAATGTGTAGGAACTTTGTAGCTGGAAGTAGTCAGTGCTCCTCAGTCAAGTTTGGTTAAAGCTGGCAGGAAGGTCACTGGGCTGGACACGTCTACAGGCACACAGTGCCTGTGCATCTCTGCTTCCTTAGGAAGCGAAGTTGCAAATAACATCCATATCTTCTCTTAAGATTAGAAGCCAAATTATTACATCTGTGTGCAGGGGGGAATCCTTCCTTTATGACTCCTGTACTTAGTGGGAGAAAGCTTAAAAACAAAACTTGGAAAAACAATTGCTGTCTTAATGGAAGGCTACAAAACTTATGAGCCTGGCCAGTAACCATGGAGGAGCTGTGTTGGGAGCACGTTTCGGGTCGGCCAGGGCAGAGGCTCTGCAGCCCAGCCTGGCTGTGTGATGGCTCCTTGGCTCAGACTTTTATGACTTGTTTCCCAAATCTTTCTCACTTTTGTGGAGCTGTCTGTAAGGAGGATGAGAGGTCTTTGAGAAGTGGACATCGAGACTGAACATAGTAGTGTTCTCAGGAATGCATTGTACTGCAGCAAAATGAATTCCTTTCACTCAACATTTCTATTCACGCCCTGTGCCACAAGCTTGCTTTCTGGAGCTCATTTGGACTGACCCTTCTGTTCTGGGAGAATGATTTCCTGAGAAACTGATTTTCAAAGTGGTCTTCTCTCCTTCCAGCATTACCTGTATTTCTGATTACTGCGTGAGCATTCCAAAACATCCTGTAGGACCATGACCAGTTAGCGCAGCTTGTAGGAATAACCCCATGTTGACGGTTTATGGGCTGGTTCGGCCCGGTTCCATGACTAGCGGGGCGGAGGGATTTCGCAAAATCCGCGCCTCCGGAAAAGGGAAACGGGGGACCCCAAATTAATGAAAAATAAAATAGCGCGATCTGAGGAGAAACAAACTAATTTACTAAATATGGTATTGGAATGCAAGATAACACACTATAATACAATAAAATTAGAATTGAAGCTAATAAATCAAATATAATGAGAGAGAAGGATTGTCCAAAAGCTGGGTAGGCCTCACCATAACACTGAGGTGAGATGCGCGGTCTGGTTGAGCAGGAGAGAGAGAGACTGACGAAGAAGAGCCCGGTCAGATGACCTACCAAGGCCTTATATCTGTTCCCCCTGGGCAGAAATGATAACACCACAGCGAACAGGCTTCTGGGGAACGTAGTTCTTCTCTTCTGGGACAGGTACCCAGAACGCTTTAACTCCCAGTGCATTACATGATGTTATGATGTGGAATACCGATAACCAAAAAAATCATAAAACCATGACACCCCACCTTTATCACTTTCTGCAGCTCTTAGTGCCATGTGCAAGCTGTGCTGACCAAAATCCTTCTGCAGATCATCGCCAAGAATGTTAAATGAGAAATAGTCCCAGAAGTTACACCCAGGCGAGTCTCTTTGAGATCCTTGCTCGTACTACTACATCTTACGTTTAGGTGTTTGTCAGTAAGGTAGGTTTGATCTGTTTAATGTATGCTTTGTTAACTTCAAGTAAAGCAAGCAAGTTGCGTGGCACTGAGTTGGATGCCCAGGAGAGATCCAGTGGAATCGTTGGAAACACAGTTTGGCACTTTTCCTGTGTTATCCAAGGAACTGGGACTGCTTAGGCAGAGAGCTCAGGGTGAGAAGTGTGAGCTGTCTGTGGGTGGAGGACAGGGCAGGGCGGGAAGGGGGTGAGCTGAAGGAGGACTGGAGATCGGTGTTTGCTCGATCATGCCTCTGTTCAAAGCAGGGCTGGGAGCTGAGGCTCCTCAATCTCACTGTTCTTCTGCAGTCACCAAATAGCTGAGAAATTTTCTGGTGAGTTGTGCCTTTTGTTCCCATCCAGTGTTGGTCCACGCGGTTATAACAACCCGCTCTTACTGACAGTTGCTTCCTTACCCTAAGGATGTTTGTGGTGGACCAAAGGATGTCAGCCCCAGCGGGGAGCCTTGTGGGTCAGAATGAGTCCATGTGATAGAATTTTTTTTTTTCTAATGTAAGATACTTGAGGCATAAAAAATGTATGAAAAAAAGTATTACTAAAAGTGCAAGGTCAAGCAATGAGAAAACTTGGTAGCTCAGAAATGAGCATTGCAGGACTTTAACTGAGCACCTGTAGGTCATGCCGTGTGCATGGATTTGATTACATGTCCGTACATGTTTTCCACAAGTATCGTTGAGCGAGGTGCCTATTCTAGGGAATGAACAATGACACGTGGTGAAAGAGGAGGTGGACTGCAGTCTGATTTCATCATTTGTTGTAGAGGTGGTGTAGTGGAAATGCTGAGTCATGGCTTGAACCAATGACTGAGCACCTGGTGGGAAGGCGGGGCCAACCCAGGGGAGCTCAGGTGCATACAACCTCATTTAAGGGCTGGCAGTGGAGGCAAGGCTGACTTGCTGAAGATCCCTGCCTACTGGAGGTATTCTAAAGGTAAGCAGTTTTTCTTCCTTTGTTCCTGTGTTTGTGGCTGCTGAATTTGGGTTTGTTCTCATTTGCTGTAGCCTAGGATTGTGCTATTCCACTATTGCTGCTGTACTTTGCATAGCATTGCAGGTGTTAAAAGCATTGTGTAATGTTTATGGCAGTTGAATGATGTTCTGTAGAACTGGACTCTATCCTGGGCATTGCTACAGGTCTCTACATTGTCCTGGTCAGATTATTTAATAAAAAAGATCTTCTATAGGTTATCACTGTTTTCATATTTGTAAAATAAGTCTAGTGGGAATGCTAGATGCTCAAAGATGACGGTGACCTAATGGGAGCTGTGCTTTGAATCTGTGAAGTCCTGAATACCACAGAATCCTTTGGAGGGCAGGCTGCTGGCAGCTCTAAGTGTTACTTTCTTTTTCCCCTCATCTGTCCATGTTCAGTCTGTGGTCTATAAAACGGGGGTAATAATACCGTCTCCCATCTTCCAACCTAGGAGAACAGTAGTAACAAATTAGCGAAGTGTTCTGATATAGCAATAAATGCTCATAAAGAAAAGAGGGATTCCTGTTTTGATAGTAGAATTTAAGCAGCACATAAAAAGAATGTCTTGGCTTATACCTTGAGAACAGGAAGAAAACAAAATGCTAAGCTACTCATTAAATTAGCGCTGTTTTCTCTGCACGAAATAACGTAGAGATCTTGTGGAAGAAGGGTGTGTGACTGTGTAATGAGAGATCATATATGGAAATCTAATGAATATTTATGCTACTAGAGGCAAATAAAAGTTGCACAGATACTTAGTTCTATTATTTACCCAAATTAAATGTCGTTAATCCACTAATGTGAAATATTTTGCTTCAGGAAATTGCATGAAAGATTATTTATCAGGAAAACATTATAAAGAGCATCACGTGCTGCTGTGTGTCCACTTCCACATTCTCCCCTCCCTGCCTGTTGCCACATCCATATCGTAAATCCTCTACATTGTTGCTCTCTAAGGAACTGTGCAACTGGTTCATTGTTCGTATGTCAGTTTGCATATGCAAATGACACGATGCCATACATTTCAGCTGCAGAAAAAGCTGTTTCTGTAATCAGGAAAACTAGCAATTAATGAGCTGGGAGTAGGAGCAGATACTGCTGTGGGCAGGAACAGCAGGCTTTTGTGCCCTCTATGACTTTCTGTGTATCAGTTTGGTTTTTAAAGCTGCCGTGTTGCTGAGACAGCCCCTCGTTGTCTGTCTGGTTGATTCTGCCTTCCAAGGGCTCAGAGCTATGTAAACATGCAATTGAAAGCTTATTGGCTCCAAAAATGAACTTAAAGGTGAGGAGGCTTGATCTGAAAAAATATGTAAGAGAACAGCAAGCTTTTAGAGGTCTCGTTTCTTCAAGCAGTTGTGTTGCTCTCCAGGTTGTCTTACAGCTGAAGGAGGGAAAATAGAGCAGCAACAACTGAGGCAAGCTTTCATCAGGGGCAGGCATGTGTATGAGCTGGGAGATGCTGTATAGAGGAACACAAAGAGGAGGTATTGCCTGCTGAAGGCGTGCTCTGCCACGCTTTCTGCATATACTTCCATGTAGTCCTTGTGTTCTGCCACCTTTATCTAATAGCAGCCTACTCTGGTACAAAGTAACATACTGTGCAAGTGCTTTTGGATTGTAGCATGGTATTTAAAAGGAAACACAGATGTTAGTGAACAATTCAGAGAGGAAATGAAAAGAGGAAGAGCATCTGGAGCCTTGAGTCTGGGCTGTAGCTCTGTTTGTGGTTGATTTAGTACTGCTGGGCCTTTGCAATCAGGTCTGGACGCCGTGCTTTTGAGTAGGTGCCCCAAGTATTCCCCAGCATGGCTGTGTGCGCTCTGCTCTGGGCACAGTGCTGTGCAAAGCCCCAGTTTGAGGGCTTGGGGAAAGGACAGCTGGATTTCTTTGACACCAACTCCAATTGCAGCACCCACAACCATGGGTTTTACATCCCTTTCAGTTCTTACCAACCTTTTGGCAACATTGATGCCCAGAGCAGCCATGTGCATTTACCCAAATTGAGCAAAGGGCAGTCGCCAAGAGGGAGAGAGGCTGGGGTCTCCTGTCTCCCCAAGGGTTTTGTGGTTCAGTCACTTTTCTGAGCTCGGGTAAGGGTGGTAAATCTGCTCCTTTTATAGATTTAATGGAAAGGTTTGTGAGTGTCTGTAAAACAAACTGTTACACCACCTGTGGTGATAATAAATATTTTACGCTCTGCAGAAGTGAATTTGTCTTAACAAAGCTCTTGGTTACAGTTACCTGAGTGTTTCTGTTTAGCTTGTGCATGTTTGCTGTATCTGCACATCTGAACAGACCTGCCAGAGCATTCCTGCCTTGATTCGGCTCCGCGCGCTATTTCCTGTGGGTGCGTTCGCTCAGCACCCCAGTACTGCTGTATGCGCTGCCCTCAGCGTCTTGGTGTCCTTGGTGAAGCAGATTCAATGAGCTCTGCGGCTTACACATGTGCCAAGTCTCTCTTTGGATCTCTGTTTTATTATTTAAAGAAACAGTTTTATATTTTGCAGCCTTCCATTGATTTATCAGTGTGTCCTGGAAATACAAAGTGAGTTATCTTTTGCCATCAGGGACGTAGTTGGTGTCTACTAATAAGTAATATAGGCGTTATCTGTGTTTAATGTAGAAACGCCCGCCCTTCCTTGAGCCTCGGTGCTGTATATTGCATGCTGTCTAGATCTAGGCAAACTTAAAAGCAGCCTAAAAGACATTTGATGGGATCAGCCTGAAGGTCAGTTCTTTGTTGTCTTTGGAGCTTGACGTGAATAGTTCCAAGGAAAGGGTAGAACCAGAGAGATGGGAAGGGACATGGATTTTTTTTCTTCAGACTATTTTTTTACGATATATATTCAAAATGATAAAATGCTCCAGGAATGTAAACTGTGAAGACAGAAGTCGTCCCCCCTCCCCCTTTTTTTCTTTTAATTATTTTTTATTTTTTGGGATGTAGCAATTTCCTCTTCTTTTTTTTCTCCTGTTAGAAGGACGTTTTATTCTGCTCTGGGGTATTGACCGTTCTAATCCTCAAAACATGCTGTTCAAACCTCCTGGAGGTTTCTGCCAATACAGCTCATTCAGGCTTCCAGGAGTGCAGGGAGAGGAAGGTATTAGAATACATGCAACACTTGTGGAGGCCAAAGGTATTGGAGGTTGAGGGAGGGGTAGGTCCGCTGGGGGCCATTAAACATAATGGTCCAGATGCAGTTGTGTTAGCGGAGATGTGGGCTCTAAATGCAGACTGCTTGGTGGAAGCAGGAGATTTTCAAGTGTTACATATTTGTGTTTGAAGATGCTTTTATTTAAGCGTATGGCTGGTTTCTAAATACAAGTCATATATAAATACTCCAAACGTATCGGTTGTTTTCCTTTCTCAAAAGACAGAAAAGAAAGCGTGCCCAGCTGTTCCTGCCCTATATGAAGCTTTGTCTGAATAATATAAGTAGGGGACTATGAGAGCTTCATGATTAGGCCATCTAGACAATGCTCTTTATGAGTGAGTGCTTCTGTTCTTTCTGGAAGTCCAGTACAGTTCTACAGCAATGAGTAGACCGAGCCTCTGATGCACAATACATGAAGTTTAGACGGACACAACTTCTGTACGATAGCACCGCTGAACTGAGTATTGCTGGCAGGGCAAGTGAAGGAGCGTACATATGGGTTATGTGAGCTCCAGTATTTAGAGGAAAAATGATGAAAAGAAAGAAGAAAAGCAAGATGCTTATGGAAATCATTTTCCTGCTATCCTGGGTCATAAATAATTTGTGCCAAAACATGAAGAACTAAAAATATTTCTTCAATACAGGTTTGACGTTTCCAGTATTGGACCAGGCTGCTAAGGTTGAACAACTGCTGAGTGCACAGGTTATGTATATATGTGTGTGTATATATACACTTATAACTTATTTATATATAACCTATAACAATTAATTACACCATTCCCTGAGGTCTGGTGGAATATCTGTCAACTCAGCTACGGACACAAGTCTGATCAGCCTTTAACGTTTTACAAGTGAATGAAGACTTGCACCCGTACACGAAGATTTAATTGCTTTATAAAACCCAATGACACCACTGACTCTACGTGAACAAGAACATGTTTTTTATTTTAACCCACATTCATTGTCTTTTAAAGACAGTGAGAGTTTTGATGGTGCCTTTATGTGCCATCATTCTCTTCATAATGTGAAAAATGCTTTCATGTTTCTGATAGGGAAATGATAATTTGCAATCTTGAAGAGATTGTCACATAAAGGAGACTGCATGCGCTGAGCTGCATGTGCTGTACAGATGAGGTAATGTCTGTGGTGCACACCAGATTAACCTGGTTGGGGCACAGAATACCGTTTTAATGATGAATTAAAAAACAAAGGGGTGCGTGTGTGTGTGCGTGTGAACATATCATTTTGGGCAAAACGGTGAACAACAACTCAGAGCAGGCTAAACGTGAGAGAAAGGGGCTGTGCTGCAGAAATGAACCCGAGAATTAATGCATTGTCAGAGGGAGTTGGGAGAAAAAGAGGATCGTCCTGAGTTGACGTATGGCTTAATGAGGGGCTGGAGAAATGGAGCGGAGGTGTAGAGGGGAAACAGATAAAAATAATTCTAGTTTCCTCTTCCCATCCGAAAGCCAGGTGTTACGTATTTTCTTTGCCTCTTGAGTCTAATAAAAGACCTGCGGGAGTTGATGAAAATATTTTTGTCTCTGTGTTCTATTTTTCCCCAGTAATAGAAATTTTGAGGAAAAAAATGAAACACCGTGGTAGTCCTTAAGGCATTTCTTTAGATGATGCAGATTGGAAATTATTTCCTTACAAGACCGACGGTATGATCCCAGATCATAGTTCAGCTTTTAAGCCAGTTTTGATCTATTTTCACAAAACTAAGACTCAAGAAATTTAATTGCCAGATGGTTTGAGAATCTACTTCCTATTGCACGTGCTAAGCTGGGCTGGAGCATACCCTTTTGGGAAGAATTTAGGTGCAATCGGTGAATATGCTACCTGCAGTGACGTGCTTTATGTACGGAGCGGGGGAAGAGCACTTTTCATAGAGGGCTGCTCTGAAGCATCAGAAATGTGGCGCAGTATTGAGTAGCTGTATCATTTTCAGCAAATACTGAGACTTTGTAGCTTAACGATTGAAAGTATTTACATTTTCCAGATGGTAGGAATTTCGGTCTCTGTTGTGCAGAAAAACTTTCTGCTTTAATTATATATATATGTCTTTTAAACTGGAATCAGAAGCTGCTTCACTGACGTGCTCCATTTATCATAGGAGTCCATCTTCAGAAATAGATTTTTCATAACTGCAGAAATAGAAGGAGAAGCGGAGAGATCGGTCCTTGTTAATTAAAAGGCAGCCAGCAAACTGATGTGGACAATCACAGATCTGGGCAAAACCTCACTTGTCTGCTGATGTACCATTACTGTGATTAATGATGCAGTACATTTATACTATTATACTAACAGTCCGAATGAGTATATTAACATATAGAAGTCTTTAAATGAAGGTTTATATTTGACTATCATTTTTCATAGCCAAGTGGCTATTAAAGAACTGTATTTGCTGTCAGTGGTTTTATGCCAGTTGGTGCCGATCCTTTCCTCTAGGGAGACAGCTTGGTAGACTCAAACCCAAGGGTTGTTCTTGATGTCAAGCTGCAGGTGCCACTGAGAAGTGATTTGCGTTAACGTCCCTACCTGCACAACAACCACAGAAGGGAGTGCAAGGAAGTATGTATGACTCCTTGCTTTGCTTCATGTTACACTTCAGAATAGGAGTGATCCTCCCCGTATTTCCCAGCCCAACACCATCAGCAAGGCGGCTGCCATCACATGTTTCATTTCAGCTGCTGACCTCAGGCTACCACTGCGCCTTTTGTGCTCGGGGGGTTTCCCAGGCACCAACCTCTACAGCAGTGCTGTGCAGGGCATGTGTGACAGGCCTGAGGCTGCTGGGAAGTGCTGGTGTTACTGTAAATGTGCAGCCAATTCAGCACACAGGAGGATTGGGTGCAGCGTGTTTCCATCCAGTCTCTGTTTTACAGTCAAACATACTGATGGAGAAAGGAAGCTTGGAAAGAAACGCTGAAGTTCCCCTTATGGAGCTGAAGGTGTGTTCACTTCTCTGCAGGTGTGTTTTCTTTGCAGTTTTGAACACTGCGCTACAAATTGTGTGCCAAAGAAATGCTTCCATCTCACACCGTCCTCCAGACCAGAGGGATTTCTCAATGGATTATATGGGCTTTCAGAATATTATTATACGTGGAGAAATACATATCTTACCTGAAGGACATCTCAGAGAAAACTCTAGGAATAGCTGCCTGGCGGAGGACAGCGGGGGTCTCAGGGTGGATTCCTAGCGAACTGCTGAAGAAGGTTGGCACGAATTACAAGGCTGAAGCACAAACCAAAGCAGGAGGGCAGAAGGAATGTCGCCATGTTTGGAACCAGCCTGCTCCACAGCCGGTGGCTGCAGCAGCACCAGCGATGGGTGCTGCCAGGTGGGCGGTGGGACTGCTGCCCTACAGCCACGTCTGTCTGCCACCACCCTGCTCCTTTCCCATTAGTGTTTCCCTGCAGAATGACTGTGACTTCCAGGGGCACCTCTGGGAATGTTTCTTTGGCACACGCACCAAGGGTACCTCTGATTTATTTTGTTTGTTGAGTTGTGTACCTTCTGTTTGCAGCCCCTGCCCCGAGGCCACACTCACAGGCTGTCAGCTTCTGGAGCCAAGGATCCGTCCCTTCACTGCCATAGAAAGCAAAACCCCAACCTTGGTGAACTTTGGCATATTTTCCTAATTGATGCGAATGAGATGAAAGGGAAAACTGACTCCTGTGACCTCTGCAGCATAATTGTGTGCTGTGTGAATAAAGGGGTGTGCCATAGCTGCACAAATGTGAACTGACACCATTCTACCCTTAACAGCTTTGCTCTGTGTCGTCCAGGTAAACTAACAGCTGTTACCCTTTGCTGCTTTTCTGCTCACCTCCCACCTACCTGGTTCATTTGCATGATGCAGCTTGGTGTGTCTCACACACTGGTGCTCAGCATTGCTGGGATTCTTGGTCCATCAGTACAATTGTCCAGGACAGAGTGGGCAGAACACTGGGGCAGGTCCTTACGTGCTTTGCTGTGCTGTAATCTGCAGGAGGAATGTGTGGACGTGGGTCTGCATTGCAGCTCAGATACTCATCAGAGGGATCGGTGCAGGCAGTGAGTGTACACATGCAGAACGAGTGCAAACTGCCATTGCAGTGAGGATGGATTCCTTCGAGCTGATTTTGTGGATTTCTTTCTCAATAAAAAGTGAGTGATACTGCAAAGGCTTTGAGCATAATTGGTTTTACGTTCTATGTTTGTGAAAGAACTAGATTTCCCATATTTTGATTTCATTAAGGCTTTTGTGCCTGGCTCTAAACCAAGCTCCTGCCATATCTTACCTCTCACTGACGGGGCTGGAGCAATCCATGCCAAAGTGCATCACTGTACTGCATCGCTTCAGCCAATTCAAAGTTGAAATGTTCATGCTTGTGTTTTAAGTTATGTATTTAAAGCTCTTTCTTCTAGAATTGAGAAGGTCACATAAAGACAGCATGAGCTGAGCCCCCTTTCCTTGCCCTCAATTAGGATAGAGTTTCCCCATTGCATGGGGGAGCGGAATGGTACTAATTATGCTCTAGGAACACGAGCACGTATTGCGTGTGTGTGCTGGAGCCCCATTTGTCCTGCCCTCATCTGGTCTGTGGGAATGTATGTGACAGTCAAAGGGATGTTTGAGCTGCGGCAGCATCGGACAAATGGGCTGGAGATACTGCTCAGGAGAAGGGCTGTCTGAAGGGCTGTCTTGTCACTGATGGTACTTACTCTAGTCAGAATATGTTACCTCTCACCAAGTGAACCTTTGGTGAGAGGTCTGACTCACCTCTTGCAGCTGCTGTTGTACTGTAGAGCTTTTAGTACAGATGTACATACAGTGCAAATCAGGATATACTTCTGGAAGCATCCTAAATACTGAAATATGATATGCATATATAAATACACATATATAATATACATATTATGTGTGTGAGTAATATGTGTATTTATATAAGGACTTCCACCACAGTATGTTCAGATCCATAATTAGAGAAACTGGAAATATGAGTTTGTGCTGGCGTTGTTAGAACAGCAGCACCTTTTAGTTTCAGCAGCACAAACCGGTGTGTGTTACTGCTGGTGCAGATGTTATGCTTGAAGAGCCGGGTTCAATACCTATTGTGTTCAGAGAGAGCCTTTCCTGGGCATGGGGTCAAACTTTAATTCCTAACTGAAGGTAGCCGTAGCTAGAAGCCAGTTCAAGTGCCTTTGGACTTCTTTTGATACGTGGAGTGTGTTATAAAATAAGTAATGGTGGGAAGGAAGGGCTTGTGCTCGGCAGAATGGGCTTCCTGCTTTAGAAACAGCACCACTTATGTCTTAGCACTGTAAATCTTAGCTATAGAAATGTCACAGTTAAAGCAAGATCTGTCTGTGGCCAATGTGAGGTGGGAACTGCTGCAGAGATTGAAACCCCGGAGCAGGGCGCTCTGAGCGGGGAATTGGTTTGGGAAGGTAAGGGCACACGTTGTGCAAGGGGCAAGGAGGGGCTGAAGCACTCTGCGTGAGCAGCTGGCTCAGGCACATCGAGCTGCATGGGAGGTCTGTTTAAAACCACTTTGTTTAGCAGAAAAGCAACAATTAGGATTAAAAACAGTTTGTCTGTTAACATATAGAATTAATTTCCTGGCTCTTCATGTTGGCATCTGCATTGTGAAAGAGTTAAAGCCAAACTTTGGTCAAACATCCACAGAGTATCTAGAAAGTAGAAGTGTCTCTGTATGTGATCCCTGGCTGGGGTCTATGAGCTCACTGAACTTTTCCACCTCCTGTTGTCAGGGTGGGCTGTGACATGTGCCTCTGGTTACACCTGGCTGTGGAACTACATTTCCTAATAGCTGGGAAGCCCTATAATGGTGCAACTCTCTTCTTCAGTTGCTCCACGGATTGAGAGAAAGCAGTTCTAGAAACATGATGTTTGGTTAAGTCCGTTGGCTTCCCCTGTGGCCTCTCCCTTCCCCAGACAGCTCAGCTCAGGTGCTTTCTTCCAGAGCACAGCTCCTGTTGCTATTTGTGCTGTGGCCCTGCAAGAGCTGCGCGTGCCCTGGTGCCCTGCCGTCCTATTCTGTCTGCATTCCTTACACTGGCTCCCTACAAAGCAAGGACTAATTTAAACCAATAGTTCTACTTTAAAGCACTCAATAGCAATAAATCTTGGCTATGTTTGAAGACCATCTTCAGCCTTCACCTTTGGGTATCCATGGTTGGCTCATTTCTTACTGTTCCCTGCTGGCCTGCTCTAAATCTGGAGGTATGCATCTTTCCTGGGGTACAGCTTGCTTTGTCCCTCACCCTACTGAAACAGCTTCT
Source organism: Pavo muticus (assembly GCA_016647715.1). Lineage (NCBI taxonomy): Eukaryota > Metazoa > Chordata > Aves > Galliformes > Phasianidae > Pavo > Pavo muticus. The sequence continues at coordinate 2,115,637 of JACDJE010000080.1, forward strand.
TGTTATTTTTAGTGTGTGATGGGATTTGATTACTAACAGCTCGATACCTTTTTGCTCTCCTTTTTTCAAGCTGTTTTACAGTGATGGACCAAATGCTGTCAGTATTCTCGTTAATAAATTTGCAGTTGCTCAGTGATGGAGTGCTGTGCCTTTGGAGGGGATTTGGGCAATGAGCCCTGCTTGCTGCGCAGGAGCATAAGGAAGAGCAGGTCCTCTCTGGAGGTCTGTAAGTACAGAAACTCCCATTTAGGAGAGCAGTTTGTGTTTAACGTGTTTGTATTCTGACCTTCCTGTGTCTCCGCATGCCCAAGGCCTGACTCTGCAGCTGGTTATGTGCTTGGCAGATGGGTGACTCTGGGCCATCAGCCTCCCCCTGTTCTGCCATGGCACGGCCGTTGTGTCTTGTGGAGGGGTGGGTAAGTGGAGCTGCTGCCCCTTCCCCATGAAGGCCGTGGGTCCTAACTGGAGCTCCAGAGCCTGGGGGAAATTGGGCCATGTCACTGTGGGCCTTAGGGGAATGGCAGTGCTTTCACATCCATCTTCTAATCACAAAACCCCATTGCTTATGGATGGGCCAAGTGGGTGCATCGTGTCACAGCCAAATGGGAGCTGTGTACCGGAGGAGGACGTGCGGGCTTTGGTGCTGTCAGCCAGTACCTGTGTGGAGTTCTGTACACCAGGCAGGATGCAGGCAGAAGTGTGGCTGAGATTTTCTTACAATGAAACACTTTTTATGGGGCAACAGAAAAGTACATAGAAAGGAAGTGAAGAGCTCCGGTCTTGGGCTTCTGATGCAGAGTCAAGGAGAAAGAGTGGAAATACTGGAAATGGAGAATGGCAACAAGTTAGATCACATTCTAGTCTTGCGTGGAAGCGTGAAACTGCTGCAAAACACCCAGTGCTCACAGCTCCATTGACTCCAGTAAGATGCACGCAGCTAAGTGAGTTGGTATGAACTCATCAGGCGGACGGGGAGCAGAGCAGATCTTTATGAACTTAAGCAGATTGGGCAATAACTGAAATGCCTGAAAATCATCACTGCAATGATAGGTGTGAATTTATGCCAACTTGCAAAGAAGTACTTTTTGTATCTTAATTATCGAGGAGCGTATGGTTATGTTATGTCGTATCGCTGGGGGAAATGAAATTAGAGGCCTGGGGAGTGGAAATATCATTAGGAAAGCAAAGATGATGATATTTGTTTTGAGAAAAAAGTCCATAAGAGGTTGGCGTTGCACTGCAGTTCCAGCAACAACTGCAGCCAGCAGCTGAGTGCCCGCTTCGACACGGCGCTCTGTTCAAACAACGATCATTGTGCGTTTCTGGGATTAGGTGCTAAATGGATTAGTGGGAAATTCTCAAAAATGTGTAATCCCTTTACAGAAAGTAGCTGACAACTGAGAAGCACCATTTTAGTAGGTGATTTTTATTTTTTTTTTTAGATTTTGGCATTAAAAGTAGAATATAGGTCATTCTGCCTGGCTCGACTGTTTTGATTATTTTGTTAAATAAGGAAAGGGGATATTCACATTATAATGTGTGCCAAAGCTAATATTTACCTTGTATAGCACATAAAGGCAGAATCACACTGAGTGAAACTGAGAGCAGAAGAGAACAAACTCAGAGTCCACTGTAGATAGAACAAATATTAATGGGTTTAAATTGTACTAATGCAGTCAGGAAAGATACCAGGAAAAAAATCTGTCAGAGATACAGAAGTGAGGCATGGGAGGGGTAGCAGAGGGATGCCTTGGAACTGCTCTCGCTGGTAAGCATTAACCCACTTCTTGGCTGGGTTCACCTGCAGCAGAACTGCCCTGGGACACATGTAACTCTCTCCAAGTCCTTTCCATCCCCATTTTCTAATGCTTTTAATAAGGCTGTTTGTGAGTTTAATCTCCCACACATCGTCTTTGCCCCTTGAAGATGCTGCTTCCCAGCTCAGCCACTTGCTTGCACACGTAGCTGTGCAGCATGGGAGCCGTGCAGTAGCTCACGATGCTGTGAAGGCAGCACTGCTGGCGCTGTACAGCCGCTGCTTCCTGCTCTGGATGGTGAGGAGATGGAGAGAGTTCCAGCATCAGCAGCTGCCACAGAGGAATCGAGATGGAAAGGAAGAGGTGAGGCTGGATTCTCCTCTAAGTAAGTTAGCCACTTTATTTCTTTTCCCATTACATGAGAAACACGAAAGTTTGAAAGACATCAAGAAGCAGGGATAGCAGAGACAGGACAGACACTGCACAACACTGGGTGAGAACATCGGAATGTAATGAGCCCATGATGTGGGGACTTGCTTACCGCTACCACACTGGGAAAGGAGGGGTTGAGCACAAGGGGGTAAGCTGGAAATTTAGACTGGACATTTACAATACACAGTTTACATAGAAAAATATGGTTCTCAAGAAGTTTTCTTTTTTTTTTTTTTTTTTTTTGCAGTCCCAGCATTAATGAGCCTGTTGGCTCATATACCCTGATGACCATCACTGCTTTCTTCAGGTTAGAGGGGGAGAAAACATGTAATCAGAAGAGATATGCTCCAGCATAGGAAGAGAATATATGTGCACCTCCTAAAGCCAAGGTGCTTCGACTGCCTGCAGGAGCCAGTGGTGCATCACACAGTGTGCCCAGCAGCAACGACAGGGAGAGATTTAGCATCCATCACCCCCACCCGTGTGGACAGGCAGGAGACAGCACCAGGATGGGCAGAAGAGGCTGGGGTGGGGGCAGTGGGTGCCAGCTGGGGGCTGCTGGCACACAGGGCTGCAGAAGCAGCGCAAATGGTGACTCGGACAGGCAGCCCGCTGCCCCGCAAGCAGCAGTCCTGGAGCAGCATGGCCATGCTGCAGCATGAGCAGCTGGAGCAGCCATGCGATGTGCAGGCTTGGGTTAATGCTGGAGATATCATTAAATGAGTAATTAAGAAGCGGATTCTCTCCCCTCCCCATCACTTCACCTGCTCTTAATAGAAGAGCTCCTCAACAGCCTTCCCTGTGGGGAATGTCTATGTTATCATTAAGTCTGTCGGGTGCATTTCAGAGGTAAAAATATTTCTGAAAACACTGTCTTGCTACGTCTGTGCAGTAAAACAAAAGGAAGTGAAAAGTGATAAATGCATTAAGAGAATTAAGTCAGTCAGAATAAAGAACAAAACCTCCTTTTCTGCCACTTGGGCTTTGCAGGCTGCTTCATGTGCTGGGAGACCTGACGAGCAAAGCCTTGGAATTCCAGGCCAGAAAACCTCCTCTCCTCCCAGGAATCATCTGGACTTATTCCCAAGTATTTTCACGTGACTCTGAGCTCCAGCCCTTACATGCGTTGGCGAATTCTGCCAGTCTTTCCATCCTTTGATAACTGTAGGACATCTTCCTTTTTTTGTAGTAAGACCAGGACTTCATCCGTTGAGCCATCACTCCCAAACCTCTGTTCCTGGAGCACAGCCCAAACACAGAATGCAAAGGCAAAACATTTCAAGCCATTTACATGCGTGCGGAAGAAGCAGGGTAAAAATCTAATGAAGAGGTTTGAAGTTTCTGACTGTGCTTTATGGTATTGGCTACACACTCATTTTAACATCCAGAATTTGTCTGTAAGCGAGCAGAAGCAGCTGAAACACGAGACCAAAGGAATTACCTAGTGAGTCATCAAAGTGCTTTATTTTATAAAGCCTTGCTCATGGTTGGAGTGTAATCTAAGCACTAACGTATACAATAAAGAGACCTCCTTGCCCTGTCCAAATAAACAGTTTATCAACAATAATGAGTGACAAAACTGCTACACAGACAAAAAGTGGTACATTTCTCAAATGGTCTAAAAATGTACACTGATTGGCCACAATGGAACATTTACTCCAAGTATGTGTACCTCATTTTGACTTCAGGGTCTCGCTGCGGCCTCACACTTCAGGAAGCCACAGGAAATGAAACTCCGGTGATAAATGCAGACAACGGGGAAATACGGGAAAGGACAACATAATATCAAGCCACAGTACCAACTTATTTAAATACATACAATACAAAAGTATACACATACATTACAGTGCTGCAGACATCACTAAGTCAAACGTAACAAAAAATCCTGTAGGAAAGGTAGGGGAAAGGAGAAAAGGATTAGTACACAGCAACAGGGATAGCATTGCCTTTGGCCACCAAAGTGTGTGATGGGCTGCTATCTATAGGCTCCTCGGAAGTAAAACGTACGTTATGCACAGGTGCAGGCTGAGTAGCACTGATGTTAGTAATGGAGAAGGCATGCTGGCACTCCTGATCTCTGTTCGAAATGACGACGGGGAGGGCTTGACTTCCTTTAGATTGCCTACAAAATCTAACAATTTCAATAAAGAAATTTCAAAGGCACAGCTTTAGCACAGTGTATAAGTAGATAAACTTTAAGCATATGTAAATTTGTCTTTCAAGCATGGAATCTTCCAGGGAAAAATACAAGAAGAGAAGAAATACAACGTCGTTGTTTAAAAATTTTAAGCAAGTTAAACATGATCAGCACAGTTTTAGGCAACGCACTGTACAATCAGATTTGAGTACACGGCAGGACAGGTCGTGATAAAAGACGTCCTTGGGAAAAATCCCTCTGCAATATCCTTCCTCATTTTATTGTAAGAGTCTGCTGGGGATGTGAGTGAGACATTCACCGTAGTACATGGCTGCACATTACACTTGGAGGGTGACGAACACACTTCATCTGTACTGCAAAATAACTTTACATGTAAACTTAAAAGTCATATATTGTACACAGCTCTAAAATTCAGAAATATCCCTGCTTTCCTAATCATGTAAACAGTAAAATCCAGGGTTAATTTTTAGAGGGATAATCTATAATAAAATACCGCCGTTGAAGCAGTACAATGTAAGCATTTGAACTTCAAATTCCCATTACATTACACGAGAATGGAGTTTCTATCCGTGCGCACGTCTCTCGCGGGTGAGAGACACAGCTACTATTGCCCAGAACTATGCGCTTCTTCAGATAAGCTTGTTTCCACTTGTAACATTATTAGTTCCTATACTGCAAGAATATAAAACAAATGAAAACTTCTGGTAACAAAGTGAAATAAGCAAGGTTTTCCCTTAATGTAAGTTCACGGTAGCAAAAATGTACACACAGCATGAATTACACGTTAGCTCTTTGTAAGGTAGGAGACATCAGCTCCCGGTGCCTGAGAGCCTGGACTGCCCGATGTGATGTGGGAAGAAAAGGGAAGAAATGGGAGAGAGGGGAAAAAAAAACCCAACAAAACCCCCCCCCAACTGCAAGAACCTGATGGGAAGAGCTCCGGCACCACGGGCTCACTGCTGCAGCGCTGTCTGTAAGGAGTGCCAGTGTGCACGGTGTAAGTGTAACATTCGCAGCAAGGTTTTTATTATTATCATCGCTGTCATGAATACTGTCACGTATCTTTTAGTTCAAAAAATAAACTGATCCACAGTTTACGATTTGCTATCAGTATTGTAGATTTAACATGCATTTACTCTCCCCACCCCCTCCCCACGCCTCTTTGCTCAGTTGCTCCGTTTCAGCTGGTAGCGTCAGAGTGGGACTGTCGCAGCGCACTCTGAGTAAGCTGTTCTATTTATTTAATTTAATGTTTGGTTTTTTTTGCACACACAAAAGAGTCAGAAATAGCTAGAACTATGCTGGGAATATCAGGCAGCTGTTAAAGCGAGTATTCCACCCCACTTCAGTCATCTTTGCCAGCAGATGTAAACAAAGGGGCTGCTTTCTGCAAGATGAGCGCTTCTCTGAGTTCCTTTTTCCCTACCCTCGTGGTCACTGCTGCTGTCCCCAGGTCTCGTGTCTGTCCGCTGCGACATGAGGGGTTACGTCAAGATGTTGGCAATAAAGTCCAAGAAGCGCTTTGAATACTGTTCGGGATTAACGGTTGAAATTTCTGCACCGGCCTACGTAGAGGATGGGGAGGGAAGAGGAAAGAAGGAAGAAGCAGTGTTTAGTGGATGCTTTGTCACCAACAGCGCTGTGATGGCTTAACTTGTGGTCTCAGAACCAGATACCACACACACACACTGTCATCAACCCTGAATATGAGAGGGCACCTGTTCACACCAGTGTCCCACAGCGTCCGCCCCTGGCTCTGAATGGCATTCTTTACTTTCCTTATTCCTCTTTACTTTCACTGTGTTTCATTCTCCTATACAATTTCCACTGCTCACACCTAAGCACACTACTCACAGATTCCCATCTCTTGAACAGCAGCGTCTTCCTGCAGAGAAGACTGAACTACTGCAGTTGCATCCGATGTGTCCCTACTTGGCTGATGCACATTTCTATCTGAATGCTGACTCATCTGCTCTGGAATACGTGGGAACAATGAGACACGTTTTTTCCAGCATTTAAACCTGACTCCCCAAATTAGCTGCTATTTCAGTGAGGTCACAATTTCATTCAGACTCTTATGGGACGTTTTCAGAGCCTTAACCACAGTTACATTTTCCTTGTTTTATGAAAGGACAAGAATGCATGCATGCAACTACAGAACCACCGTCAGTGTCAGGTGGCTGAGGATGCAGGCAGTGAAAGAAAACAAAATGGTCGCATGAACGTCATGTTCTGTAGTAAGCTTTAATAATCACAGTTGTTATTCACAACATATATTTGTCCATTATTTAAGCCAGAAGCATGTTTTTTTTTTTTAAGTTCATTAATAATTGCCAGCTAATGGCTGCATATGGTCTGCACTGACTTTCAACTGCTTTGAGAACAGAGAGAGTAATGAACACGTTGTACTGCAAGCCTGTCCAGGGCTCACTGCTAGGCATTCTAAGTCACCTTCTGTTGGGAACTCAAAAACCCTGAACTCTTTGATTAAAACCATCCACAGTGCCCTGATTCTTAGAGGGACCCCAGCCTCATAAATGATTATGTTCTTTATAGTGAGCTTAGGAAATTCTGACCTCAAATCACCATACAGTGATAATGGAAAATACAAATCTTCATTTTGGAAGACTGGGCTGCTTTGCCATAACTCTTTGGTGTCTGCTGCTCAGCAGCAGCTTCAGCCAAAAATACAGAAATTCGTGGCAGTCAAATACAAGCCTTCACTGAATGGTATCCAAGTATCTAACATGTACATTTTGTACTTAATCTTGCAAATTGGATTTTTTTTTAAGAAATCTTTTAAAGTGAGCCACATTATATGCTGAGGAATTAACTTTCAGCAGGTTGTACCCAACAATGAAACCATCACCAGGGCCCTGTGTCAGAAGTAAGATTTCCACAGAGCTGTAAGCTCATACAATTGCCTGGTGAACAGCTTTGTCTGCAAGAATAAAATACATCCCACTATTGTAGGACAAAGCCCTAAAAGGGCAGAGCCTCACCGGTCTTCTTTATAGGTAACAAAAATGTGTGCAGCTGAAGAGGGAGCTTCAGTATGCAATGTACAGAAGTTACTCTGTACTGTTGTATCACATATGAAAACTAGGAAAAAACGATCTCATTCCTTTGCATAGATCTCTTGAACTGTGCTCTATCAGTGCACTAAAAAAGAAAAATGCAGAAGTATAAATTGTATCAGAGGAAGAAAACAGACACTTACCCCATGCTTTACTGTTTTTGCAGCATGGGCAGCTTTCTTTTTTGCATCATAATGAGTAAGAATGTCAATAATGGCCATAAAATATACTTCCTTCCTAGGTGCACCTGCAAAGGACAAGTACATGAAGGTGAGAATGACATTTCAATCATGACTTCTCCTTCCAGCAAAGGAGACTTCTTTAGGATCACTCAGCAGCTCAGGGAGGGTAATGTCAGTAAGAACTACAGTTCTATAGAGACCACAGGCTCAAGATATTCCTAAGTGAAAGTTTAAATGCACTTATATGTAATGTGAAACCCCCGAACAAGTGCAAAATGTATGCACCAGCATACAGAAATAGGAGTTATTGCTCACTTAATGTAGATTTCAAGTTCCTTTATAGTAATACAAACAAACAAGGAAAAACTAAATTTTATATGAGGCAGCGCTTCTGAGTCAGCAAGAGCATATTTTATTTATGAATGAAACTATATATTTCTTAATGTAAATGCTGATGAAAAAAAACCAACAAACATTCCTGTCTTGAGCAGCCACTGAGAACTGCGATGTTTGAACAGCTAATTCAGTACCTGAGCTGACTGTGCAGGAGGTATGCTACCTGACTGCATCCATCCCCACACATCACTAAGTCTGAGAAATATGTTCAGTAACAAAGCTGTGCATCACAGATGCCTTTTGCTTTTTGCTGCACCAAAGAACAACTGATCTCCTCTTCTACAAAGCAAATTTATCTTGTGCAGTGTAACTTTCCCTTAATATTGTTGTGAAGATGTTTGGATTCCAGTGTAAGAATCAAAACATCTTAGCATGCAAATGTTTATTACTACTTACTTTCATGAGATTTTATTCCATAAACATCAATAGCTGGATCAAATTCCCCAGGAGCCAAAGGCAGCGAGCTGTTCAGTGTATTTCCTGGACTGTCTGGAGGAGTTCCAATTGGGTGCGTCCCGTCGCTTTCACCTTCATCTTCTCCATCATTCTCTTCACACTCTACTTCCTCCTGTTCAGCTCTTTCAACATCATGAATTCCAACTAGCAAGCTGTAGTCCATGAGTTTTAGCTGAGCAAGGAACTAGAAAGTGATAATAAGCAATTTATCAGTATCACAGAAAAATGTAAGCTCCACTTTCAAATAAGGGAAGTTACAAAGATGTCATCAGTCGAGAAAAACGAGCACTTCTAAGAAAGAGAAAAGTGGAGGACTAAGTGATAAAGCTAGCAAAGAGAGACTTTTAATTATTAAGATGCAGTGATAGCATGCAGGTCACTTGCAACTTATACTAAAAAGCCCTAGGATACTGTAGCAGTGTTCCAGTTAGGGTTGTTCTGACAACCATACCAGCACACGGGATGCCATGGTCTGCAGCCACGTCTGCCCCTTCACTCCCTTCTCAGCCTTATTACAGAATCATGCAAAAGTGCTTAAATATCCTTGCAGTGGAAATGCAGTGAAGTTTTATGTCATGAAGAAATGAAACGATGCCGTACTCTTCAGAATTCAAGTCACATAAGCAAAACATGAATGTGAACAAAAGGACATTTTTGAATCAAGGCTAAAGATGGGAGTTTGAAGAAAGCTGGGAAATGAATGTACTTGCTGTGTAGACAAACTGTTATTTCAATTGATGGGAACAGCGTAAGGAAGGGAGGAATGAGGAAGATGAAAATAAGAAATGTTACGAAAGCAAGAAGAAGGGTAAACAGTTCAAGGAGTGAAGCTGCCACAGGAGGAACCTCTGTGGAACCTCTGCTTGTGATACACACAGAGAGAACCTGAAAATACAAATTGTTTAAGCTTTCAGAAAAACTAACAGGCAATAAAATGCAAATTAGAGCAGACCAGAGAATGGATTTTGGTCAGACTTTGGAATAGAGGTAGGGAACAATGAGATGAGTATGAAAACATCAGGAAATAAAAAGCAAGTTTGTCAAAATCCTAATTCTGAGAAGAGAGAGCAATCATAGCTAACATGACTCTGAATTCAAGTGCTAGAAATATATTATGAAAAGTGAGATTGAGAAGAGGCTTAAGAAGAAAGAAGAAATTGGTTTCTAACCATTTCAGTATAATAAAGCAAAAGATCGTTCACAAGACTGGAAGAGAACTACAAGATTGGAAGAGATGATATACAATGATATACAAGAAGAACAGATGAGATTGGCCAAAGGTAATGGAGTGGAAAGTGGAGGAGTGGAAGGACTCCAGGCACATCGTTAGGTATTTGATAAATATCAAGAGAGAGGAGAAAAATCTACCAATAATGATAAAAAATTGCAAGAAAGAGAACAGATCCTTGGGAAGAAGAGTGAACTGCAAATTAGAAGAACAAGGGTTTTGTGAAAGCACAGAGTAACGAGCATCTGATTTGAAGTGGAAAAAAATATCCTTGTGTGATTGCTCTCGGGACAGTTTCAGTGGAATGAGGTGGCAGGAAAATGAGGCAGGAGCGAACTGAGAAAAGTCACGGACAAGAGGCCATCAGAACAGCAGCAACAGATATTACTACAATAGCAGTAGATATTATTATAATATGCTTGTTTGAATAAAGGAAAGGGATGTAAGACAATTATGAGAGAAACACAGTGCAACAAGAAAACCATTTAATGACAAAAAAGAATGGATACAAAGTCATATTCTCCAGAATTCTATTTCACAGTTTGACTATAAATACTATTTCATGAGATAATTCTATGCAAAGTGCCATGCATTTCTCTTCACTGTAGTAAAAAACGTATACTATTAGTTAGCTAGCAAGGGCAGAAGAACCAATAAAAGCAAAACAAGGCTGAAGAACAGCTTGACTTTATTAAAGTCAGGTGTCAGACCACTTCACACTAGTGGTCTTTGTATACTTAACAATACTCTGTATAAATTTCGAAATCATAAAACACAGCCTCTCAAGATATTATCAGGAATCTGCCCTTGTATTTACAATCCAGTACATGATGTAAAAGATAGCACACAATCCACCTTCTGCAGCAATAAAGTATCTTCTATATTCATTGCACATGTTTAAGATCTTGTCTGCAACCTACTTAAAGTAAAAGCTTTAGTCAGCAACTGCACTACATTAAAGAGCACAAAAATGTAGTTCAAATAAACCTATCTCTAGAGCTGTGACATTGACAGAGCAATTTTTTAGCACAATGTTCCAAATACAAAAGAAGCATATATTGATATTTCACAAAATACTTTTGTTTTCATAATTACCATCATCATAAATTTCTCATCATTGTGACAGTGGGAAATCACATTTCTTCAAAAGCACATCATTGCAAATTCTAAGGCTCCAGTATTCTGTACAACTACTGAGCTTTTGAACAACACTCAGATACAGATCTGAAAAACTAGACAAGTCAGTTCACATAGCCATCCTGATAGAAGTAGCTGAAAGTCTCCTTATGTCACAGGGGCAATCTGCTATCAGGTCTCTTCCAGCAAGTGGGAGCGGATTTTAGGTTTTAAGTACAGGAATTGCAAACTATTGTGTTTAGTGATAATATTCTGAATTATAGAAACTGAAGTCAAGTTATATGAATTAGATAGCCCCAAATTCAGTTTTCCTTATTTGCTGACTGGCTAAATCAATCACAGTAAGTATGGCATTAAATCTGTATATTAACATTTTTCTAGTAGGTATAGACTACACTCAGTCAATTACAAATTTGTAAGACCTATGCTAATGAGTCCACCTGGTACATACAGACTTCTGAAGCACACCACTGTTGTGATACTAAGGATAATCTAAAACTGGATTGCTAAGATGAAACAAATAGAGCATGCAGAGCTGTGAGTAAGGGAAGCTACATTATCTGTTACAGACTACAGTCCAGCTAACATCAGGCAGTCCTGGTGCACCTCCACCTGTAAAACACAACCAGCAATACTCACCTCTCTCTCGGGGGCATTTGGAAGGACTATGCTTGTAAAGCGCTTATGCACTAAGTAGTACCATCATTTTAACATCACATCATCAAGGCAGGGACAAAGCATGGCAACCAGCTATGGCTTCAAGCCATTTATCACATCAGCAAAAGCAGTGATCAACTCCTGAAAGTTTAAATTATGTTTCATTTAAAACAGTCAGTGCTTACAGATCATGAGTTTTCATTTATGAATTACAGGTATGCTTTCCTGAGCTATTTGCAATTTGCCACACATTTTAACAACAAAGAACTGAACAGGTGCACTCTTACCTCAACGTCCTTTTTGAGTTTCTCAAGGAACATCTTTTTGTTATTTTCATCAATATGAATCTTTTGGCCATCGTTAATAAAATCGTTGTCTTTGAACGTTGGCAGCTCTTTGGCCTAAAATAAACAAAAATTGCTGTAAGAGTCAGAACACAAACACAAGTGCAGTGCAGTTGATAGTTCAGAATGGGTCCAGAGCAAAAGTTTCTCCAGCCCCACCAGGAGCTGAACCCTCAAACCTCCCAAAATGCGGAAGGCTCTCAAAGGCCCAAAAGAGGGCATTAGTGAGCTGTAACAGCTGAAAGCCCCACCACTTCTGCAGTGTGAGCAACTATACTTCCGCTGCATGCAGCTGCTCACAACTGAAAGCAGAAATTCTCTTCCCTTGCTTATCCATGCTATGAGTAGCCTAGAAGGTATACACTCTCTGGGAATGCAGTAAATTTAACTAAGACAAAATATCAAACTCAGTTCTCCATTTGCATCTAACCTTCAAGTCCATACTTCTTCCAAGATGTCATTTGTCAAAGTGACAGTAAGTGAAGTTGAGACACAATCTGTACCTCATAATGAAGTGCTATTGCATCAGAGCTTATAGATCAAGCCAGGCTGGATTACACTTTACATAGCTACTGCAAATGTTTGTAAGTGCCTAATATCAAATAATTGTTTATAAAATATCAAGTGAACATGAATTATGCAATGCTGCTTACAAGTGGTGAATGCCAGAAAAGACTGCTGCCTTTTAAATACATAATTAAATATTCTTGATATTGGAGAATTAGTTGATTATCTTCATCTTTAACTCTCCCATGAAGTGATTTGCAACAGCATTAAGGAAAGCCAGAAACTCTCACATGACCACTGCAGTAACCACTGGTTTTAGTACTAAGACCTTCAAATGGGCTGTTTTCAGAGGGCAATGACTGAAAGCTTGCTTTAAAGAAACACCCAAGCAAGAAAACAGATGACAAAATAGTTCCTCCAGGGTATTTGGTCAAGTGACCCAGAAGTAATCATAGCTTCTACAATCAGAGCCTTGAAAAATTCTGCCCATTCAGCCTTTCTTCCTGCCCTCATCTCTAATAAACATTAGGGAAGAAAAGGCTTTGTTTACAAAGAAATGTCGCAGAACACCTGAGCGTTAATCCTCATTTGCAAGTCCTCCCACCAGGAATGAAAAGCAGCTCACATCAGCCCACTGGAATATCCTCCACCAGCGTAAGCAGTAAGTACGTAACTTTACCAAAGACAGTACTTTTTATAAGTTTATTTCCTTTCTACAACACAGTAAGGAGATCTCAGAAGCACTTTTTTCTTCTCTGAAACACACATACTGGAAGGCACAACATTAAAATACAAGTGTCATAGCAGACCCTGCAGTGCCTTCATGCATCTTCCCAACGGGCAGGAGCTTTTCCTGCTGTTGGGCTGTGCACAGAAGTGGCCAAAATGCTCAGCTCCCCAATTCTTCAAATTTATTTTCTTGGACTTGGAAATTAGGAATTGCTCCAGGTCCCACAATGCTCCGTTTGTTTAGAGAAGTAATTATTATCACTTAGTTGTTGCCCCAAACATTTAGTTATGAATCCATGTTAAATTCACTGCATCCCAATACTTAGGTACCTTGGAAAAAACTAAAGTCCAAGCCTTTTTGCTCTGAACCATTACCAGGTCGCACCTAGAACACTGTGATGTATTAAGATACCCTCTAGTGTTGCTCAAGAGGCTTTCTATCTATAAGCTTCAAATGAAAGGAAAGCCCCGCCTCAGGGCACTGCTTCCTCGGGTGAGCTGTTCTGAAGTGCTTCCCTTACAGGTGCCACAGATGCTTCCTAAAGCCAGCAGTGATTTGGTTACTGCTGTATGACGGCATCGATTTTCTTTCTGACCTACTGAACAAGAGGTTTAGGATAAGGAGGAGCAGGGGGAGTTTCAGATAAGCATTCCTGTCACACACAAACAGCCTCACAGAGGAGGGCTGGTTCTGCAGGGGCGGGCTGGGGATGCGGGAATCTGATGTGTGGGAGGTTCAAGAATGGAAGGATTTGGATGAATTCAGTGAAGCTGAAACACTAATGAAAAGAATGCAGAAACCACGCTCCTTCACTGCTAGCACCAAAGTCACTAAAAAGTCCTCATCTTGGGTTATGTTTGCGCCCAGCTGTCTCAGTTGTAGATGACACTAGACAGAGGTTAAAGCGAAACAAGCCCATCAACGCTGAAAAAAACCCCTATCAATGCAGTATGAGATTGGGGGAGGCAAGGCAGAAGGATGTGCCTGTGGCTCAGGCACGACACGTGGGTCCATGGGCAGGCCCTGCTGGGCCAGGCAGGGACTACTTTCAAGAAAACTGAGCTAGCAATGCTAAGCCCCCCCAGGTCTCAACACCCTGCAGGTTTTATCTGAGCGCACTTTTCCTCACCCAGATTCCACAGCAGTGAAGGCCTGGAAAACGCAAGCATGAACTCAAAGCCAGTGCTGATGCATGGAAACAAAAAGAGCAAGAAATAAAAGTAGCAGGTGCAATGTAAGAAACTGGAGCTAAAAAGCTACATGCCGGTGGTTGCTGTCACCATGTTACGTGAACGATACCCCCAGCCTGCATTCTTCCTTCTACCTCCTTCCAGACAAAGCTTTCCGTGTCTTTCTTTTCTTCTTAAGTGCTAGACAGTATCACACCCCATATTTACTTGAAGCTGAACAGCCCTAGGATACTGCTGTAATCCCAAATATTATTAATGACAGCCAGCATTAGTAGCAATTCTAGTGGCAATTTTACTGAAATTAATGGCTTCGAATTTATTTGAGGATTTAGGAATTAAAACCTATGACATATGCAACTAGGAGGGGCTCTAGTAGTTACTTAACATTCATAATGTATGTGTTCATATTGAAAAATTCAAATATGAACATTTTATACTGATGCACTGAAATAAATACAAAGCAAACCACGTTGTGGCAGTCTGAAACACTATCTGAATGAAAAAATTGAGGCTTTGCTTTAATGAAATAATTGATACAATTAATTTTTAATGAAGTCTCAAATATTTCCAATGAAGCAAAATCCTTGTTGGAAAAAGATTCTCCCAGAATGTAATTCATTATAATGAACATACTACTATCATTAAAGAACTAAATATTTTAAGAGCTGCACAGGAGATGAACATCTAACCACTTCCACTAAATTAATAATAGATTTTCTTTCTGAACCACTTCCATCATTTTTAATCCCCTACTTAAAGACGCAAGAAAGGCACAGTAGTGTTATAAATATGGAGGATCTATTTATTAGAAAAGCACGCTATTTACACACTTCAGGTTCACATTCTGAAGTTTGTCATGGTTATAGACAACTTTAATGATAGGAAGGTTTTACTGTCTTTGAGAAGGCTGAAGAGCAATGAAGTGTTTTGGTTTTTTTTGGACTATGATGACCGGATACATAAAGCCAGATTCAAAAACTAAAATTACTGCAAAGAATCGGAGGTGCAATTCCATTTCTATATGGACATGGATATAGTTTTTGCAGATGTCTTATGCATCTCAATTCAGCATCCTATCCTAATACGTTAAAATGAAAAACTAGTATATATTTTTTTTTCCAAAGGGATTTTTTGCATTATGACCTAGTATAACAACCATGGGCTGGTATTACTGCTGACAATTTGGAAGAAGCTTGATAAAACAGCTGTAGGACAGTTAAGTTTGAGAAGAATTCTTGGACTGAAGAAGGGAAAAAAAAACACAAAAAAACCCCAACTAACTTCACAACCTGACACTAATTTCTCACCTAGCAAAGGCAAAGAGTAGGCTGTGGGAGAATCGTTGCACAGAAATGTTGCTTGTTTGGAACTAGTCACCAGCCACCTTATTCCCACAGCTAATCACTGGAAAAACCGGGCTGACAGTTTATACATTTTGAAGATGATGTAGAATATCTGCCAAGAATTAAGTTCTGCATCCTGGGCTTCTTTTCTTAGTGATGGTCTTGCATTCACTTTTTACTTTTTTTTTATTTAATAAAAAAGTTATGTTAACTTTAAAATCATTGTGCTTACCAGCATATGTGGAAGCATTTTTAAAAGTAAGATATTATGAATTTATTTGCAACAATTTGGCACAGATGGTTTTGAACTGAGTCAAAAGTTTGAAGGCACCAGATCCACAAGAAGCAAGAATAACTA
This sequence comes from Pavo muticus, assembly GCA_016647715.1. Lineage (NCBI taxonomy): Eukaryota > Metazoa > Chordata > Aves > Galliformes > Phasianidae > Pavo > Pavo muticus. The sequence goes on from JACDJE010000080.1 coordinate 2,131,589, forward strand.
GAATCTCCTTTGGAAGTCTGGAGATGGGAGCTGCTTCCCTCCGCTGGTTATGGAAGCCGAGTCCAAGCCTCTCCTGTACAATCTGCACTGTCCTGGGCAGGCATTTCTGACCAAACAAGGTCCAACTGCAGTGTTTGGCATAATGGGATTGTAAATGGCAATGAAAATAAAGGTGCAACCCCAAAAATGGGGTCTGAGAGAGAACGCTGAAAAGGTTTTAGAAGGTACAAGAGGGATTTTTGTAGGACAAAAGATTGTGCAAGAAATTGTAGATGGATTAAGAATTCAAGCATGTACAAAAGTAGTAGCTACAAACTTGTGATCAGGAAAATGCGTCCAGAAGTATCCCTATAGTGAATATTCTCCAGCTGCAAAATGAACATGAAACATAAAACGCAAGACCAAGATTCTCTTTAAGAAAACAACACAGTAATTGCTTTAACACAGAGAATACAGACTTTTAAACAAAACCAAACCAAAAACCCACCCACCAATCAACAGGAAAATAGTGATTTGCTTGAAAAACAGTCATGGGTTGGTGTCATATGAAGGCTAAATGTTGAAACAGGAATCTGAACTCTGAATATTTACTGTTATCTTTGCAATGTATGGCAGTGTGATGATTTGAAAGTTATGATCTCTGCATATGTCAACTTGAGATTTATTTCACAGAGAAACAGAAGTCATGCTTCGTATCTGTTGTGTGTGACTGACAAACAAGCAGATTGAAATCATTGAAAGAAATAAGTAAAAAATGCATTTTTAAAGCAGCAGGAAATAATTCTAAGTTTTGGGGATGATCTGTCTTGAATCAAATTTTACCTACTTCAAGACTGTGTAAACTTGTTGCTAAGGTCTTGTATTTACTGTCATTTTTATGTATTTATGCTTATTTATGAAAAAACCACATATCACAGAGGCAGTAACAGAACCCATTTGGCATTAATTGAAAGACATCATTATCAATCTATGAAATTCCACAAGAAAGATGAAATATGGTAGGTTTCACATCACTTAGGTTTTATTTGCTTCTTGAAATTTCCCTCCGAGTTGATCACTCACTAGCAACATCCTAAAGTTCTTTATAACTACAAATACTCCCAGCTGGAACTGCTAATTTGATGTCATACTGAAAGTACAGCATAATTATGAGCAGACAGACCATCAGGGGAGTTCTGCATTATCCCTGTTTCACTTAAGAGGGCAAAATTGTCCAAGGAATGAATAGAAAATGCCCACTATTAATTTTTTTTTTTTTAAGACAGAACTAAAGACTAACAAAAATAAAGGAGCAGCTGTCAGAACTTGACAACTGTTGAAACATACTGTTCTTTTTAAATTCAAGACATCTGTAAGTGCATGTTATGATATTTGTTGCCAAGAAAGTGATGACTTTATTATTAAAAATATCACTTATAATGCAAATGAGAAGAATTTTGTGCTAAGGTGAGATGTAAGGGATGGAGCTTGTCTCCACACTGATTACCATAAAACACTGAAATGACAGTTTCAGAGCATATCATCAATATGTTAGGATATTAAACAGTTGAAAACAGTCAAATGGAAGATAAACTGAGAATAAGACAGAAAGTAACATTCTGACATTCTTAAGAGTCATCCAGCCAGCTTTTCTTCCTAAAATCTTAACCCTGAATCATATCTCTTTTACACTACCAAACTAAAATAGAAATATACTTTTTTTTCCCCTCACTTCTTTTTTTATGGTCCAATAAATCTTTTCTTCATAACTGATTGGTTCTTATTTATTAACTAAGTAACAAAGAGTATTTTGATAGGAAAATGTGTCAAGAACATCACCATTTTATCCAAGTTTGTCATTTCAGAGTAATTTATTTAAAATTTGCAACCTTCATTAGAAAGGGACTGAAAGATCCACTTTACTGTTTTCTGGATTCCACAGCTGTAAAGGAAGCCAACCCATTTGGTTACTTGAATACTGGCATTTGAAATGAAACATGAGTTACTTAAAAGCTCATTAAAACCTACAGCATGGCCAGACATTTTTAACCTTATATTTTAGCACCAAAAGATTATTGCCTTTTATTACTTTTCTGTTTTTCATATGTGAATAGCAATGGGTATCCCTACAATAAGTAATTAATTAATGTTGCTATTAATTGGGATTCTGTTATTAATAGTGTCATTGCAGGGCGATATTAATAAACTGATGGTTTAAGTTGCCCCTGGCTAAATGTTAACTAATAAGTTACAACACCAGACAAGTATCGGAGATATTTTTTCTTTTGTTCAGTTATTCAGTACTATTTTTTCAAACTTATTAGATTTCAACACAATTCTAAAGGTCCCCACTGCCCAGTGACACACATGCAGAAATACATCTCATGACAGCAGGTATTTAGCATTGCTTATATCGCTTCAAAAACCAAACCTTCTTTGTCTATTCATACACAAACGCATTTAAGCTTAAAAACGGTTCTTTAAAAATATGTTGAGTAGTTCATGTAAGGAAATCAATTCCTATTGCAGGACAGATTCAGATCACAGTGATCTGAACCTAGAGTTCCAAATACCTACAATGAATATACAAAATGAAAGGGAAGGCTCAAGGCATACAGAAGTTCATAGGAATTTTGTCATTGGTCTTGTTGAAATTAAAATTTCATGTTTAATACATGGAGAATAATTTTTCTATAGAGTTAAACAGCTTTGTTACAGATCAGCTATAATCAATTTCAATAGCAATTCTGACATGGACTTGCATGAGAACAGAATTTAGTGATTCTTTCAGGTTCTCGCTAGTTATATAGTAATTCGATATATAGTTACTAACTATATATCATCAGTGTATCATGATTTATCTATTTATGATTTTGAGACATATTCCTAAACTCCTCCAAAACATAAGCACCAAATATCTGCATAGTATCATCTCTTTTAGAGCTAAATGTGTAATATTAATAAAATTTACATTATCATTCCAAGCATTAATATTGTAATCTGAAGCAGTCACATCCAAGTAATCTGCCCTCCTCATTTCTATCAGATAATTTCAGCACTACCAGCAGAGGCTTTCAATGACACTGGGTATCACTTGCTAGAAACCTGAAGAGTTAGTATCTTTGTTCTAAAAACATTAGAGTTGTGCTACTAAAGAAGACCAAAAACAGACCACAAGTAAAGAATGAAGACCATTCAAGAAATGATCTTAAGGGCTCAAAACAGAAAAGGAGAGCTAATGCAGATAGCTGCAACGGCAATTGACATTTGTGACATCTTAGTTGCATACCACTGGAAGAAATTTCAAGTGTTCAGCCACACCTTAAGAGGAAGTGGAAAAACTTAGCACACAGAGTTTTTCTTGCAGCTAAAAATGCATAGTGACAGCTACTGTCCACCCCTTACTCCTTACTGCAATTCTGCGATTCACAGAAGAGTTAAAGAGGCTGGTATGGTATGACTAATGCTTAGAATAAAAACAAGTGATTGGAATGGAATTTGGGGACAAAACAAAATGAATTCTTTTAAGCAAATTGCTGAATGATCTTATGCAACAGCATAATTCAGAAGAATTATGGAAAACTTAGGAAAATTAGAGTCACAAGTTCCTAGACCACTCAAAAATTTGGAAATCTAAGAAGCCTTACAGAATGGAGACTATATCCCACTTTCAATTATCTGCAGAATCTTCAGACAAACCTCAAGTGCCACTGTATTTCACTGGAACCTCAAAGAACTTTTTGAGAATGTTCAATTTTCCAAATGAACTCAAGTTGCAGATGGAGAAAAACAAAGTGACCAACTTCCTTTTAGAGCAAAGTTCCAGCTATAGAATTTGAAGGAGACTACTCACTCTCAGTACACCTACATATGTCCACGCCTGTCAGCTGTTGGCTTGTTTGAACAACCTTTACATAACCAGTGGTTATCACAATTCAAGGTTTGATTCATTTTTACATTTACAACAGGAGTAGTGCCCCGTCACATAGTTCCATAAATCTGTGTCCATAAATCCTTATATTATATTAAAGAGCAAGAAAAAGAGGATGAAGAAGCAGGAAGAGAATGAAGTTCCTGATGCTTTCCTACCACAGGGCAGGCCCTGAAGAAACTAAGAGAAGAGAAAAAAGGAAAAGGAGGAGGCAGACAAGTGGCTCACTTACCTCTGGAATTTCAACACCTTTGCAAACCAACAGTCAAAGGTCTGCAGTAAATAGAGGAAAGATAAAGGACGGAATAAGGTAGAACTCAAGAGGGAGAATATGATAGAAAACAAAGAAAAGGGGCAGAACAGCACTGATTATGCTTGTCCTGACACTAGCTAGCAGTTTAGATAACTGAAAAGTAAACAGAAATGCACCATACCTTTTCTTTGTCACTGGCTTCTCGAGCCACAGTAGAGCCCTGAAACAGAAAAAATGGATCTAAAAATGTGCATATGTCAGAAACTAATTTGAAAACTTTACGATAACAGGTCAAAAAGCGGATGAACTGCATCCTTCTGAAATTAAGAAGGTGATACAGGAGGTAGAATGTCTTAAACTTCTGCCATCGCTTGAAGAAGATGTATCACGTGAGAAGAAGGATGGATTAAATCCTCAAATGCTCTGTATCTATTGTCCCTATGACTGATGGGGGTTTCTTCCTCATGTCTCATCCTAATTTTGAGACAACCTTGGAAGTTCAGTTGGCTTGGCAGACTTCTGAAGTTTTTGTGCCAATTTAGATGTATAGCTGTGGGACAGCCTACTCTATATAACTTGGGAGTACGTAATACACATTTAAAAAGGATGTCACACAATATAAGTACATACAAATATTTAAAAAAAGATCACAAAGTACAAACAAGAACAGCGTACCTCACAGCAACATGAAGTCAAAAGAAGAGATGAGATCAACAGTGGATTCAAAAGATTTACAGTGTTTGCCAATGGCATAACGGGTATTTTAAGATACTTTTTTTTAATGACTGAAACTAGTATGTAATGTGGTGCTTTCTGAATAAACTGGAGGTGACCAAAAAATGGCTGTATATATTTCTTTACAAATTTCTTGAAGCAGGACCACACCTTTAAGTACCCAGAGTTTATCAGGTAACAGCACTGCAATATATAGCAGCCACAATTATGCCTTCGTTGCAATAAAATGGTAAGCATTGGATATTGAAAGATTGGTACATCAACTCTCTCTTGTTGGAAGGGTAAAGAAGTGCCCGAGTGGGTTTACAGTAGTTTAAAGAATGTGAGGATTCACAACCACACATTTTTATATCATATTTTGTTGTTTGCAGAGAAAACTTAGAAAGAACAGAGAGAAAAGATAAATGGACAGCAGACCTTCAGCATTATGTATAGTCCAGCAAGCAGAGATTTCATTTCATTGTATCTTAAGCTGATAAAGAATTCCAACAAAAGTCTATGATATTTTAGTTTACCGATTTACTTATAGTATATTCTGTGCTCTACCTACCTCCAGAACCATTAGGTCTGGACAATGATCAGCAGAAAACCAAATGAGGAAAAAAAGATTTGCAATAGTAAAAATGTTGGAGATTGTGAAATTTAACACTGAAGTAATCTTAAGAAAAAGTCTCAGTGGACAGGAAAACACCTTTGAAATCCTATGCTGATCTGTAGTGGAGACTTTTGTCTAATCTGGTGTCAGAAATACCTACAAAAAAGGAGTCTGAACCTGCAACTACAGATGCTGTATCAATGAAATTAAGAAAAAAACTATTTATAATCTTTGCAGTGTCATTATACATATGCTGGGGGGAGGTAATTTTCAAGAATAGTATGACATTGATCCTGAATTTAAATTGCAAGGCAAGTTTATCTTTAAGGCAGTTTTGCCTAGCTGGACAAACTGAACAGTGTACAGAAGCACTCACAGAGGTAAGCAGCAGCAAGTGCAGTGCTGCTTAGACCAATGGTAAGAATGTATTATATGCTATTTGATTTTTGCTGTTGTGCTTTTGTCCCATTTTTTAATGCATATGGCCATTATGGTGCTTTAAAAAACAGGTAGTTCTCTCAAATTTTTGGAAGTTACTCATTACCCATTCAGGTATGAGATTGGTCACTCATTCTTAGAGGCATTTTTGGAGAAAATCTTCCAAAAAAAGGCAGCTTATGATTGAATAGATGCTTTCTGCCCCTCCCTAGTCACGTCATGCGTCAGCTGGGTTATTTCAAATGAAAAACAGCTTAAATCTGAGAGGGTAAATTCAAAGAAGAGCAAAAGCAAAATTAAAAACATCTTTCTTCTGTAAGCTCTGCCAAATACTGAAAACCATTAAGTCAACAGTCAGGAAATCAGTTCTCGCAGATCAGGTTCAGGCAACTATATAACCAGTTTCTAGGTAAATACCTAGGAATGGTTGCTGCAATATGTAGCATTACAAACCTCTTAATATAGAGCTAAATAAATATCTTAAAATAAGTATGCAAATGCACGTAGTGATTCAACACAGAAATTAAATGCATTAGAAAGAAATAGGTTTCTAAGGGAGACTTTATGGAGGGAATAAAAACAATCCCTTATGTAGAAAGACTATGAATGTATTTCAGGCCTTCATTCTAAGTTGCTGTATATTAAATATCAGCGAAATTACATTTTAGAACAAAACTGAAACACACCTTAGGATAAAAACAAAAGAAATTCTGTATTTTAAGAGCAATTCTCTTTTTCTCAGAACTATTTTTAAAATGCAGAAGGAAATATGAAGCTTCTGTAGAAGTGATGTACTTTGCTACTTTCACTACTTTGTAGTAGCATTTTCTTGGTTTAAATAATGATATCATGTAGTCATTTTATATAAGTCCCCTGCACAGTCAGCTGCGGCCTTCCATAACGTTGAGAAAAGCCTACAGTAAGCAGAATTCTTATTTTACTTGTGTGAAGTGTTTCACCCTTAGCCATTAGTTATATATAACAAATATTTCTGGTAAAATCACTCCATTTAAAACATGCACAATACAAATAAATTTGTAGTTTCTATAAAATCACTCCAGCTTTTCTAAGCTTAGATGCAGAAGTACACCAGCTAATCATGATTATTACATAACACAGGTTAAAATTCATTAAAATTTTGAGCAATCTTCAATCAGCAGCAGAATCTAGCATTTACGTTAAAGATTTTCAGCTACTTTGTCAGTTATTTCACCTGCAGTTATTTCTCACCTTTAAATCATATTTTCTATAAACAGATAAACGATGGCTGAACACATTCCTTGTAACAATCATATATATTTCAACTCCATCGACAGTGAGCCGGTACATGCCCAAGAACTGGGGAAGAAGCGTGTTCCCATGACACTCCACAATAAACTGCAGAAGCAAAAGAAAAAAACAAGAATGAGGATGGATATACAGGATATAAATATGTATTTACACATTTTAAAGGAAGAAACAACCAGAAACAACACATCTATTTATCAAACATATATTTGGGTGGAGACAAACCCTTGAAAAATCACGCCAAAAGAAAGCCCTGCGTTTAGGTCAGTGTTTAAAAAATGAAACTGTGAACTGCCTAACTTGTAACTCTACAGACGATGTCACTGGAAGAGCTGGCTCTGTGTGGCAGATCAGTCCCCTTTTGTGGTCCAAAAGTGCACCTCATGCGTATTTGGTACTGGCGTCAAAAAAACAGACACAGTTTTTCAAATGTCACACTACTGTATTTTATACTCCATTACCCCTTATTTCATCTGTTCCTCCATTCTCAATGTGAGGACCATTTATGGTGCTGTCACCAACAACAGGTATTATTTACTACCACCAACTGTCTCCCAGCGCTTTGCTGCTCAGAGATGAGCAGTGATGTACAAGGACTTTTTTTAAATTTAAGAATAATTTCATTTCCTTAAGGATGCTCTGTTGCATTACAAACATGCTGTCAACCTTGGAAAGGTCCACCATGTCCACCTGAAGCCAGACTTTATTTATTTATTTTTAATTTAAATAATCTGCCTTTTAGATAACAGTTCAAAGTACTATCGAGTGACCACCAGAGGAAACAGAAATCTAAGCACAGACTACGTCGAGGATGAGAAGTATTCAATGAATATTTATTCTTACAATAAAAATGTCCATACAGTATTAATACTAAAACCAACTTGAACGTATTCACTGCAATTCTGTGGAATAAAGGAAACGTTCAGCCACAATGATGTAGAAAAACCATCAATAGCTTTCCTTTTTCTGTTATTACCAATACCAAACAAACTTGGAGAAAATTTAAAAATTCAAGCCATTAATGGGGAACAGCTTTTAAATTCTTTTGAATACTGAAATCTCTGTTTCTTTTGTGCCAATGTGACCTGTTACTGGAATACATCACACCAAAATAGAGGAGACTTTAGAACAAGGTGAAAGAATAAGCCATTAGAACTGTCTGACAAAGGTAATTGGTGTTTGATGACAAATAATACAACCAAAGCTCTTAGAACTCTGAAGATTTTGTAATTTTTGGCTCTGTTGGCTTTAAGGAATTTCTTTCAATAATTTTACATCAGAACCTGCACAGAACACTACAGACTTTCCTTTTTTAAATTGAAAAATCAAAAACAGATTTTAAGAAAGATTTAAGCACCCTGAAAACAACCCTCTGTGGCAAGGAAGCAAAGTGAACGATCAACAAAGCTTGAAACTACTGGCTGTGAACAGAATAAAATTTAGACTAACAACTTGGACGCACCAGCTCTTCAGGCTTTAACAGTTTAGGTTATAACAACATCTTCTGTCTGCCCTACAGCTTTATTGGAGGTCACAACTCATATATACAAGCCACGGATGCTGCAGCCTAGCACTGAAAGCTCAAACTCCCAAATGCAAAGCAGTCTGATGGCCACAAAGGCAATTTCAGTACTAAGAGCGCATGAAGATTATCATCCTGCATCTGAAAAACTCTTCTGTATTTAACAGATACTGAAGTAGAGTTGTTGAATTAAAGGCTTTCTGGCCACAGGACTGCATACCGGATACACAGCTCATTTCGACCACCAGTAATTTTTTCTAAAGATCTGATCATAAAGAGAAATTACAACCCTTAATGTGAAGGTTACAGAAAACGTATTTAAAACAGTAATCCCTGTTATCCAGGCTGCACTGCTTACACAGTTATAAATATCAAGTATTTGGCATATATCCTGAAGGCTGATGTCTTTCTAATGCTTTAGAAGGTGGCAAGAGTTGTTCTCATAACAGCATTCATTAAATGATTCCCTCTATACAATCATTAGTTTCTGCAATGATGATAACACAACTGCCTTCCAAGAAGAGTTTAATATCACAGAATTTCAGGCCACTCAATTATTTAAAAAATCCCATCCATTTCTAATCTTACAGCTCTTGCCTATGGAATTTGAATTCCCATGCAGTGCAAGGGAAACTGTTACTCAAGTTTTCCAGATAGGGAACTGAGATGCAGAAGAGCTATGGAGTGTGTGCCACATGAAGGAACAGACCTGGGCATCTCAAGGACCAGGCTAATCCCTATCCATTTAGTCACCTTTCCACCAGCTGCTAGGGCACAATCTTGACACTTAAATTCTCTCTTCAGTGCTAGATATTGCTAACTCTTCTGATATTAACCTTGCTGGTGCTGAGTATCCCCACCTGTGAAACAGCAAGGCCGTTAACAAAGAATATGGGCAACACACCCCTGTAACAGCATAAAACAAATCCTTTGGTTATCAGTATACAACCACCTCCCAAACTTTTCTTTAATATGAGCCCTGGGAAAAGGCAACTAATGAGAGTAGCTTAAGTCCTATTTGTAAATTGTCATTAGCCACCTGCCAACACTATTTTTTCATTTTAGTATTTTGCTAACAAATCTTCTGAAAAGTCCATGTGACTAGAAGGGACCACAGGACATGAAACGCTCTGCTAGTATTTGCACCTCATCTGGCAAAAAAGGACTTGGCTATATTACTGCAGACTGACTGCTAAGAGACCTTCCCAAAGAGGATCACATACTACAGCCATTTACTCCCACTCACTGACAACTGTGTAGACTTTGTGCCACTGCAAGTTAAAGAAAAGCCCCTAAAATGATTTTAGTGTTTTCCATGACAGCATTTCTTATCTTGGTGGAGTGGCAAAAGAAAGAGGGAGGAATGCTGTTTGCTTTCAGAATCTACAAGGTTGGCCTAGAACTTCCTACCTTTCAAACTATCAATCCCCCATATCTGCATCACAGAGGAGGCAAAATGTGTCATCTGTTTGGGTGGGAGCCCAGCAGGACTTGCACTGGTGACTGTGGTTGGCAGATTTTCAATTTGCCCATCTTGATATAAATGAAGTAGCAATTTAGTCACCTCAAGGTGCTTTTTAGGAATGATTTCCTGAAGTTTCCCACTCACAGCTGGAATAAAAGTGAGCCTAGAAAATAAGCCGGTGCATGCTTAACAGGACTGCTAAATTTCAGTGGAAGAAAAGACTTCCAGTCCTTTATGTTAATTCTTTCTAAAAAGAGCATTAAAATAATTCTATCAAGCAGCTTGCTAAATAAATCTGTAACACTTAGCTAATACATTTACAAGTCCTTATATGCAGTAACAAAATCCATTTTTAAAGAGTGCTAAAATAAACACCCTATCATTTTTTCTTATTAATTCAGACAATTTTCATTTTTCTGCACAGCATGAGGACAGCATTACCATTAACAAAATAAAGCATTGTCAGCATGTTGACACTTTCTATCAGCTGTGCAGCATAGTTTTCAAATATGCAATTTTCTGAGCTCCCCTGAATCCCATGCTTAAAGCTGAAAATAAGAAATTCTTTATGACCTTACATTCTCGTTATTCTTTGTATAAACATGGCCTCAAAATTCCTTAATAAGAACAGAACTTACGCTATCTCATTTAACATGAAAAATATGACTCTTAGCTTCCTCTTCTTGGTAATGTTAGTAAGCCATCAGGATGACTAAAAGATAACAAAGTGCATACAACTGTATCGGTAAATACTCTCTGCCATTTCTGGCTAGTTTTGAAAAAATACAGGGTAAAATTCCCCTGCTTTTGCATTTTTCTTTTCTCCTAGAAGATAATCTGTGGAATGAGTTTGACATTAATGAAGACTAGTTCCTCCAAATGCAACGTAATCTGAACATGATCACTGGACGTGATTATCTAGGCTGTTTATCTGCTACCAGGAACATTATTCTTGATAACGCTATGATGAGTCTCTGGGCTTGCTGTGTCTTCTGAAAGTGCCCTGAACATCATCCGTGGCAGAATTTTAAATATAGTAAATATGTAAGAAACAGCTGCTGGTGAAATCCAGGCCTCAATAGAGTCCTTGTAGCCAAATTCATTCTGCTATTTTGTGTAGCTAAATATCTACCTGATGAAACTTCTCATCATTCAATGAAGTTTTTCAACACGTTTTCCAGTAACAATTCCAGTCCATGGTGGTCTGTCCCACTTGCCCAGGTTGAATTCCATCTAATGCCCATGTTTTTTATCTTGATTCACACAAGCCAGCAGAAGGGCTTTCCCCAGCTCTGCTTCTTAGCAAATCTCCCATAAATCTCTCTTACCACACTGGGACACCTAGAGAGCCAGGGTCACAGTTACATGCAATGTATCCATTCCTGAGTGTTTTTATTTAAATAACAGGATATGATACTGCCTTGCTCTGCCTTTTCACCTATCCTTCCCCTTCTTTTTGTGGTACACAGAGAGTAATTCAGGAAGAAACAGGGAGGAAAATGAAAACCCTAGCCACAGATAACCCAAACAATGACATGGATGGCGGGTGACACAACCTTAAAGCTCTGCTTTAGAATGGCACTGGCTTAATAATAGCTTACTTCAGTGCAAATTCCTGAACACTGCTTTTCTGGGACAGACTTCAGCCTATGTGGCTGTCATCATATTTAGGACAAAACTGCATTTAGCTTACAGTAATGATTTTCAATCTATTTACGATTATCACATTTTCTCCTACCTCCCGCTGAATAACCTTGTGCTATTCTCCAGCTTATGAACCATGCTCTCTTGGTATTATTTCCACTTCTTACACTTTATTGTCTGTGATTTTTCCTTTCGCTTTTCTTCCTGTTTCTTTCACATTTTTTCCTCTGCAAAAGCTAAGGTCATATTTGTGTTGCTTTTGTTTTCTCCTTTATGATTCTCTTTTTCCTTTTTAGCTTGTTTCATCCTTTCTTCTCATCCAGTTCAGATCAATCCTCTGTTTGCTGCCTGTGGAAAATGGGCAGTTTCTCCCCTTTACCAGCATGCTGCATCTGCTATTCACCACTTCTGTCAGTTGCCATAGAGACAGGCAGGCAGTGCAACGGGTATCAGTTCTGCATTTATTACCTGTGTAAGGAAGAGGACGTGCAGTTGGCAGCCCCCTATAGAAACCTGCAGTATATCTACACTTGTGATTAGATTTATACTTGAAAGCTTGTATACTTACAGTTCCCTCTTGTTCACTTGCCTTGGGATGTCTTCCCAATTTCTTTTTCCTTACAAAACCACTTAAATCACCTGGATGTCAGCACCGAGGAAAAAAATACTCCTTTTGAAGTCCATTTTAATGAAGAAAGGTATGCAAAAGGTGCTGTTTTTTTTTTTGTTTTGTTTTTTGAACAAGAAACTCAAGTTATTTTCATTTTATTTTTAAAAATATCCATCTTGTCTTTTATCTATTCTCAGAGGGCACAGGATTGCACTGTTACGTCGATTTACACCAATTTAATCTTTGAAGCAAGTTTAGCTCTCTGAGAAGGACACCATATCTCGTTCAGTTCAGAAACTAGAACATCTCACAGAATTTTGTTCGACTGGCACCAATTTCTGTCCTTGGAAGTATTTGTAGTTTATAAAATATTTACGTTAGCATATTCTGTGTTTTATGTAAATTACTCCACAGAATTTTTGCATGGGGCAATGTATCCAAAGGAAACACATAAACATAGCTTGAACGTACTGAAATTAAAATATTTAAGGAAGGTACAGGGTATTCCTGCTCCTTATAAACAGAGTGAAATCCTGGCAATGCACTTATCTCAAAAGACTTCACTAAGCTCCCCTTTAACAGTGTCAAGGGTCTTAACTCAAGTTTTCTGATCCATGCTTTTGGGGTCTGAGTACAGATTTTAACCAAAACAGCAGCAGGTTTGAAGGCATTTCAAGTGAGTATTCCTTTTTGCTCCCAAGTACTATTTAAGTGTTTAACATTAATATGCTTGATTAACTCACACAATTTTAGGTTGTTGTACTACTTCTGAAAGTAGGTAGGGACAACACAACAATGATTTTTCCAGTATTTCAGTGTCGTCCTTTTGAGCATATTACAATGCTTCTAGCATATTTGATAAGTAAATGATGTTCAGCTGAATGGTTCCTGAAGAACAGCTACAAGAGCCATGCCAATAACTACTATATCACTACTATAAGCTGCTCAAACCAAATGTGACTAAAAGCAGTATTTCATACTACATACCAAAAATACCATAGTAGTAGAAACTGCCTAGCATAGAAACTTACAGCAGAACTCCATGTGTCACACATGCCCACGTTTACCACAGCACTTAGAAATGTAGGTGGTTCTTATCCAGGCTAATTAGTTTTTAAATGTAGATAGAAAGCTGAACCTGGACTTTATAAGTCTTCATAAATGACAACAGGTTTTGCAACTTTAAGTGTGGAGGAAGGCTTTATTCCCCCTATTTATTTGTTTAGGCTAGAAGTGGTATGCTCGGTTGTTTATTTTTCCCCTGGATTTTTTTTTTTCCAGATTTGCAAGAGAAAAATAACAAGCTCTAGTATTCTTACTTGGTACTGCAAGCGTCAGACCCATCTGATGAGTTGACAGAAATCGTCAGTGTTGAGACTTAAGTGTTCACCATCTGTCTGAGTCTGTAGGCCTGAATGCCACTAACAAAAAACCAAGCATCATGTTGAATGGCATAAACAGAGTCTAACTCACAGTTTTGGATAGTAACTACAATTTACAACTGTCAGAACTGCTACTTACAGTTCCACAGTTTGAAGCTGGAATTACTATATATACTTGTACGCTGTTTCTATAGTAACTTCTCCTGGTATTCCTTTAAACTTGATTCAGTTTTAGTCATTTATACATCTCCAGTATGTGGCCATAGGCTTGGAATTTGACAATTTCATTTTTACTATTGATCATTTAAAAAAAAAATTAAAGTAGTAACAATACAATAACCTAGGAGGCACGTAACTAATTTTGAAACATCCCACCCAACATTACAAAAGCAGCTCTACCTGGAAAACAGAAAGCTAATAACTCAGTCAAACTGACTTATTTTATTTTCACTCTTAAGTTACCAGCCATCTGCTTCCTGAAAATAGCCCAGTTTCCCTAAGCTATGCAGTCATGACCATTATACAAGGGTTGCTCTGAAAGTAATGCCTCTTATTTTATGATGTTGACCCACAGTATCACAGGCAGATGTTGCTGGTATGGCAGTAGAGGTGGAACCTTCCCACCAATATCCCATTACATTTTGTTGCTATGTGACAGATGGCAGCAGAGGGGCAGTCTGACAGAATGGTGTCTGACATGGAAGGGCATATGAAGCAAAGGTGTGTGGAACTGAATTCCTCCATGCAGAAAAAATTGAACCCACTGACATTAATCAACGCCTGCTGAAAGCTTATGGAGACCAAACAGTGGATGCGAGCACAGTGAGGCAATGGGTGGTGCTTTCAGCAGTGGTAACAGTGGGTCACCTCCACTGGTGCAGATTTTCGTGAGTGTGGCATGCAGACTCTTGCACATTGCTGGTGGCAACACATAGCTAAAGGTGGTGATTACGCTGAAAAATAGCATTTTGTAGTTGAGAATTTGCTTTATCAAATAGTATTGTTGTAGTTTCCGTACAAATAAATAGGAGACATTACTTTCAAAGCACCTACCTAATTTTGGTTAGCTAAAACCAAGGCATTCTACACTTGATATTTTTAGACTTACAAGTGTTAACATGCTGTACACAATTCCTGCTCCATTTGGAAGTACCTAAGTATACAGATTGTGTAACTATAACCTCAGTTCCTCACAGCTCCAAAGGACAGAGTATTACAACTTCAGACAGACAAAGAGAAGAAGGACAAAAAAGGATAGGTTTGTGGACTATACATATCCAATTTCTGATTAAAAAAAAAAACCAAACCGTTATTTCTATTTTCTAGTGGCAGTCTACGTGTCTAATCTTTTGGTGACTCACAAAAAATCACTGTAACTTGGAGTTGGATTTCAGAAATGTTCATGGGAAAACTGTTCTGCTACATTTCTCTGCTGAACCCAGTAGCTCCCAGACGCCTCGTCTTCTTTGCTTAAAGATAGCTACCCCTCTTGTATGTATTGCTGAGAAACTCAGACTGGGAAAACATTTGATAAGGCTTGTTTGGTCCTAAGCAAGGAGGAGGAGAGAGATACTTTCAAGGTCTAGAATGATTCCATCAGCTTGGAGCTGTTAGCATGAGTAAGAACACTGGTGAGTAAATATTATGGTTTAAAAGAAACTCATTTAGAGTTCCAGCCTGTGGAATAAACGTGAGATGAGGAAAAAAAAAAAAGCCTGAGAAAGAAAAAAGAGATGATCTGTCATAAATAGTACAAATTTTGCTCATCATCATGTCAGAAGTAACTGGAAAATAATTACTGCCTTCTTGGACAGATGAAAGAGCGTGCAAGACTCCAAGTGTTTAAAAGTTACTCTTCAGAATGGATAGGGGACCCAATGTTAGGTCCTTTGGGGATACCAGATCTCTGTCAAGGGAGACTTGGAAATGGGAGAAGCATTCTTTAAAAATTCACACAATCACCTCCCTAGTCTTCATGTGCCTGACAAAGATTATTCTTCCCAGGAGGATCCCTGCACTATATAACTCGGTCTGAACGTGTCTGTATGCTCCTGTCCTTGGAAAGCTGAGCCTTCCAAACATGGGCTTGCCCTAAGAGCAGTCTGACACAGGACATCATGTAAGGGCACACCGCTGAAGTCCCAGACTAGTCAGACACACTCGCATTTGGGCTGTGGAGCTAATTTAACTGGGTCACAAATTTTCTCATGTGAAGAATGCTGCTGGCAATCAGTGCACTGAAACTGGGGGAAAACTAATGAGCAGACCTTTCCCTAAAAATGTGGTACTCACGTATGTGATTGCAAATAGCCTCATCAGCTGCAGCAACAATTACAATTCAGGAAGATAGTGGGCAGTAAGCTACGTATGTAAATCAGAATGTATACATCTTTATTACTCAGAGAGAACATGCCAAAATAAAACTAAAACCAAGAGAACTTGTTTTGACAAAGATTTCCATAAGAATATCCAGTGCAGTATCTGAAATGTCTTGCCATCTGATGGAACCATGGAGGTACATCCATACCTGTGAGTTGGACTGTGTTCTGGAAAAAGTTCTAACTGGAACAGAAGAACACACATCCAAATTACTAAACCCTTCTCTAAGTCAGGATGCCCACGTTCCAGCTGCAAAGTAGGAAAAGTAACTGGGCTAAGTAAACGCCTAAGTTAATTGCCCAGAATTATTTGGGAGGCTGCTAGTAGGCTCAAAGCAAAACCACAGTAGGAACATTAAATTGTTAAGATCAAGTAAGTACCAATGGATGATACCTGGCATTGAATAGTTTGCTAGTACAAGTGTAGCCTAAGGGCAACCTGTTTGTGATGACTTGGTAAAGAGAATTATTTAAAGACCTGCTCACCAGGACAGTGGGTTCTCTAGACTTTGTCTAGCATAATAAGATATGCTTTCCTTGTCTGAAAAATATCTAGAGAAATGAGAGGACCAGCTGCTGTACCTAATATACCAAGAATTCAACTACCAGCAGCAAAACACAGGACATGTTATCAGCCGCATCACCACAGTTAGTAGGATTTAATTTAGATTTTCTTTAATTAATTAGAACAATTTTATTCTTTTAACAGCATGTTACTGAAGACACTGAAATTAATTTATTTCATTAAAAATCCAATTATTAAACTGCTTCTGTACTTGAGTTCTTGGCATTTGTAAAGTGCTCTCAAGTTCAGAGATGAAGAGAAATACCAGTCTCATCTTTATGAATCTTTTGGAGGCACTACTGAAAGATATCAGACTCAAATCTATTTAAGTTACTAACATAATAATGTGTAAGATGTTTCTAACACTACCTAACCACATGCTTCCATTCTTACATAGATACCAGCACAAAGGCAAGTAAGATGACTGCAACAGATACCTTGCAAATCATTGTTACTAGTAAGCTACCTACTATGGACCCTGATGTTTTGAAAGCATGAACAATAAAAGATTACAGTAATGGTTAAGTTCGTTTACGTTTGCACGGTCTTCCTGGACACTCTTGAAATGAGATTACTGTTTTGGAAAGCAGTATGAGATTAACAGTCTCAAAGAAATCTGGATCATTAATTTCTAATGCCAAATAAGAAATGGACCAGAGCATTAATTTTCCTGCACTGCTTCACAGATGAAAAATGTTTTAGATCAAAGCTAAAACTGTAACTTTGAAAATTCTAATACCTCCAAATTACAATTAGATAATAGTTTAATTTTCTCATTAGCAAAATTGTAATTAAAAGATGATCTTATGAAGATTGCTGATAGTGACAATATTCTGCTGTTAAAATAAGCACATGCGTGTCTCACATTTTATTTAAACAGACGTACAACTTGCAGAGAGGAAGGAGTTCACATCTATCTCACTGAAGGCTTCACAACCACTTGGGGCTTGAATGGAACTCACAGATCTCAAATATACAGCAGGAAAGAGAAAGGGAGCTGGAAGAAGTGCTGTGAGAATGGCTGGCAATATGTACAATTTCTAACACCCCAAAATCATGCCTCTGTCTCTCTTTGCTTTTAAAAGTTCCAAAAGTTACAGTCTAAAAAATACAATCAGGCCTGGGTACTTTATATTCATTTGGTGGTGCTTTCAAAATGTGCGAGGGCGCTCCGAAAGTAATGCCTCCTATTTTATTATGTTGGCCCTTAATGTCAGAGGCAGGCATTGGTGGTATGGCAGTAGTCCCACCAATATTCCATTACATTTTATTGTTGTGTGACAGATGGCAGCAGAGGGGCAGTCTCATAAAATGGCATCTGATGTAGAAGTAAGTGTGAAGCTCATCTGTGAGAATCGGTGGTTTATGACCTAGGAACTGTGTACAGAGCCAAATATTGGCTTTAATGCATTGGAAACAATGATGGCAATGCTGGAATATCACAAAGTTTGCACCAGGTGGGTCCCACAAATGCTAACACAAGAACAGAAAGAACATCATGTGCAAGTTCGTCAGGACCTACTGAACCAATACAAGGCTGAAGGTGGCAGTTTCCTGAATCGCATCTCCAGAGATGAGATGGGGTGTCAACACTGCAAGCCAGAGTCAGAACAGCAGTCCATGAAGTGGGAGCATGTGAAGAAGAAAAAGTTCAAGACACAGCCTTCAGCAGGTAAAGTGATGTGCACTTTCTTTTGGGATAAGAAAGGGGTGATCCTTCTGGATTTCACGGAACCCAGACAAGCCATCAACTTTGACAGACACATCAGGCTGTTGACTAAGGTAAGGCTTGAACTTTCTGAGTCAGGCCAGAGAAAAAGACAACATTTCTCTTGTGACACAATAATGCAAGGCCCCATACCAGTCTGAAGACTGTGGAGCACACTGCCAATCTTGGCTGCACTGTCCTACCACACTGTACAGTCTTGATTTGGGGCCTTCTGAATTCCAACCATTAGGGCTGATGAAAGATGGACTGTGTGGGTAACATTTTCCTAGTAACTATGCCATCGTAACAACTGTGAAACAGTGGGTCACCTCCACTGGTGCAGATTCTTATAAGCACAGCATGCAGGCTCTTGTTCATCACTTGCAAAAATGGTAGTGACTATGTTGAAAAATACTGCTTTGTAGTTGAGAATTTACTCTATCAAACAGTGTTATAGTACTCTTTCTATTTGTTGTAGTTTCCATGAAAACAAATAAGAGGCATTACTTTTGGAGCAACCTACATAGTTTGTGATTCCTATTGAAGTGGCATATAATATCAGAACATTATGAAACATCACAAGGCAAATCAACAGAAACAAAAAAAAACCACCTGAACATTCTGAAGTCTTTACCTGCAATTCCAACCCACAGAGGTGAACAGGAAGATGGAAAGAAGGAAAAAACCCACCTCCCTTTGGGCATCAATTTTAAATCATTTTTAAAAGTTTCTCTCATTTATGCAGCTTTAGAGCTTATTCAAACAGATTTGGAGCTAAGAAATTTAGCACTGATTTTTATTAAGGTTTCTTGTATTTCCCAAGTTCTGCTTCCCTCTGTACCATCCATACAAATCATACACTGACACAGCATAACAACTGTTGAGGTTGATTTCAGGGATTGCCCCTGTTCCCTTTTGACTTAAAAGGGATTTATATAAATGCACACTGGTAAAATCTTTTTTTTTTTTAATAGCAAGAATTTTAGATTGATTATGTCAAATCTTTAATTTCTCATACAATCAACATTTATTATTTAAAACCTGTAATTAGTGAAGCACATTCCATGATTAGATCAAGAAGAAAGAGGTCATCTGCAGCATTCATACACTTGTACACAGAGATCCCCAAACTAGCCCAGAATAAAGTAGTTACAAGCCTGGAACTGAAAGAATGAGCATCTTTGTAGTAAAGAATAGGAGCATATGGACTCCAAGTTAGTATCTTTGTACCACATAGACATACCATTTTAGTTAAAAGCTAGCTTAGATATTTAGATGAATGTAGCCTTATGAATTTAGCATACAATAAAGAAGACATACAAAAGGGAAAAAAATATCAAAGTTATTCCTTTCCCATAATTATTCCTTTAAAACTTTTAACACTTTAAAAAGATTGGCACTGCAATATATAAGAAGACACTCCACATTCTGGTAAGAAGTAGCATATTACCTGATGGTATTTCTTCAGTATGTTGTGCATTTCTGCTACATCTTCGCTTGTTATCGTTTTGATGATATATCTTTTGTCGTAAGACGTATGAAACCGGGCACCACTGCGTGCTTGGGAGTCATTGGCAAGAGGTGCACTTCTTGTCAATGAGTTCTGTCAATTGATTAAAAAAATAAGCGTTGTAAGACAAAAATATTTTTCTAACATTTTCTAACTAAAACAAATATAAAACATTTGCATTTATCTTGAAGTATTTTTTAATATTCACTGAGTGGAACTCTGCCAAGCATGTAATCACCTTAAATATTTTGAGAATCAAGGAGTGTTTGGGTGAATGTATTAACCATCAATGATTTAAAAGTCAGTGAAGATTTACTGTGCTTTGTTACATATACGTTATCAGCTTTGGGGGAGAAAATACAGTCATTAAAATCCAAAAGAACCACTGTTCTACACCATCATAACCAGAGGATTCATCCCTAATAAAAGTATCATTTTACAATGCAGTAGGAGTTGTTCTTAAGCCAGAGGGACTGGCTGAATAACATAACCAAGAGTTAGATTTCCAAGCTGTGGTACCAGAGCTATTCCAATGATTTCATATCTAGTGTTAAGCAAGTGATATTATTGTACAGTTCCTTCTTTGGCAAAACAGACGCATCTGCCTTCCTACAAGCTCAGGAGGAGAAGAACAGTTAATAACTGTATAATGGTCAGAAGAAGAACACTGCTAGAGATTAGTGTCCATTTCTAGACTGGGGCTTGAGACTACTTGTGCTTCTACATTAGCAAGGGAAGCTTTTTTTTTTCCCAGAAAGTTAAGCAGTATTCAGATGAGAATACTGCTTACTTTTTTTGAAGGTGTGCTTATGCTTTCACTCCAGCAACGAAGGGATCTGGGATCACAAGCTCTAGGAATTCCAGTGGGAGCTGCACACGCTCATTTGAGGCAAGCGTTCAACCCCAGTGCCAAGAAGTCAGTGCAGTTGTCAATTATTATTAAGTAATAACTGCAACCTGGAGAAGAGGGCAACTACAGCCTCCATTTAAGAAGGTGCTTGAACACATACACACGCCTTCGTATTTCTAATTGCATAAAGGAATCCCACAGACCTCAACAAGCGTTCTGAATGTTTAAATCCTGACCCAAATGTGGGATGCTTTCTTAAATCAATTTAGTATGAGGTAAGAACGTTTCCCCACAAGCTTACTTCATTCAACTGAAGTACTCAGGAGTAGCAGGAGTAACAGTAAATTACCTAAAAGCACACAGCCCTATAAGGTCTTATTACAATGAAAAGCTTTGTCGTGACATGTAGGAGAAATAAATCTTCGCAGACTTCTCCCTGCACACTTCTAGACTCACTCAATGAATTACTGTCATTACCAATGTCTGTGACAAAATGTGATTCTCTGCTATTCTCTCTGTTCACTAAAGAAACAAAGGATGTGGATGCCTCCCTAATGCTTATAAATGAATAGTTTTCCTAGACTGATCAGAAGAGAAATTCTGGGACAACCACTGAAGACTCAGTTCCTGATCTGCACTGGCTTTTGTCAGACAACTTTAACAGATGCAAGTACTGCATACACTGAACTACTATGGGAATTTAAGTTTTCCATACCTGTTTCCAGATGTTCTCTATTCTAATTCATTTCCCACCACTCCATCACTGAAGTATTTTTTATGTACTTACAATGCCGACCCAAGAGAACATGTACTATAAATGGACTGAATTTTCTTAATATTACACTTTATATCAGAACTCCATTAATTTTAAAACTGAATCATATATCGAGTTAGTCTTGGAAACCATCCTCCATTGAAACCTTCTATGTTCTAGAGTCAGCACTTGACTTTATTTCCAGGGCTTATATTTAACGGTTTTAAATGACAAACTGATCACATAAAGTTTTCAAATGCAATACAAATTCAGTTACTATCACCACAAACTCTACAAAATATGATGAAACATAATAATTATTCATAGTTTTGAGAAAAGCTGAAGCATCAGTGTATCCAGTGAATTGAACTACTGCTAAATTATTAGGCTATAATTCAGATAGCAATAATAAAGGCTAGTGGGTAATTATTTGTTATTGTTCCCAGCAGAAAAATGTGCATTATTCTGAGGTTAACTGTTCCAATAAAGCTAAACTGTTCGTCAGTAACCACACATTTCTGAACGTATTGCTCCCAGAGATCCCTAGCCTTTAAACTGTAAGCCATGTGGTATAAATCTTGAAAGCAATTAACCTGAAGGGAACCTTAAGTTGTTGTGCTATAAAAAATTGCTCAAAGGTACACTTGTCAGTCTGCCAAGGAACCTCAGATGGAGGAGGGAAAGAGGGAAGATAGTAAGGAGGACCTGGACTAGCATTATTGTCCAAAATGTCAAAGACTCCTGAGGCACATTTTAACACTTCACCAAAGACTTGTCAGATTTGAGTGAAATTCTATCTGCAAGTGCTCACTTAGAATGAAAAACTTGAGTGGTTTTGATACAAGTAGAAGCAGCCGACTTCCAAAAGTGTCTCTGAAACTCAGTACTGATGGCAACGTCACGACCGAGATGCAGCACACGGGAAACGATGCTGCTCTGTCAACAATTCTGTGCCCAATAACGCATTTTTACTTCAGACATCATCACTGCTATTCTTACAATCCTTCTCTCATTTAGAACGTGTCCTCTTTGGTCTTCACAAGCACCACTTGCACTCATTCAAGTGTTAGGTCTTAAAATAAAGATCTTCCTGCTTTTCAGGTACGGTATTCCTGAAAACATAACCTCCATTCATCCCATTCTTAACCAGGAATTTCTAGAATATATTAATGGAGCAACCCCTTAAAACCAACATATTTATTTTGATTTTTTGTTTGGAATGTGGTACTCGATGCATTTAAAAACACAGACAACATACGCAGTAAGAAATTTTGCCTTAAAAGAAATGACAGCTGAAAGAGTAAGGGAATGAATTAACTAGTATTCCTTATCATGCTTCTTTCATTACAATCCAGCTAGATGGAGAAAAACAGCAGCTACTCCAATTCAAACAGAAATTAATAAATTTAGTCATATTTTAAATCAACTGGATGAAACCTCATTAAGTCACTTAGTTTTAACTGATCCTTGTCTTTTCCTGCAATGGTTGTTTTTTTAATGGAAATGAATTCCGCTTGATTGCCAACTATAATGACAAGTTAATTTGCAAATACAGCTATCATATCGAATATGTTGCTAACAAGAAAATATAATGCTATCTGTAGATAATTATTTAGTACACAATCTACAGCTTCTCAATGCTTTAAAAGGTCAGAAATGGTGATGCATTTATTTTTGAGGAGATGGCTATTTTCTTTCTAGTTATCTATATCAAGTTTAATTAAGAATGCATGTAACTATCATTTTACCATGTACATAATTAATTTGTTAGAACAAACCAAACAACATTGTACTAAGCAGCACAATTCTATACATGCACAGATAACTCAGATGCCTTCCCTGCAATACTCCAACTCTATTAATGAATTAAAGATCAGATGTTTAAACATTAAACATGTTTAAGATAAGAAAACCCATTTAATTAAAATCATTGACACTTTGTTAGTAAAAACTACATTCCTGTAGTAACTCTCAATACAATGCTCTCTTCAGATACAAAATATAGCTCATCTGAACACTGAAAGGTGGAATAATGTTTAAGATTAATGATAATTGCTGTGCATTCTTTTGATACATGCATAAATTTAACTAATAAGTACATTTTAAAAAGCTGAAAAATTAAAACCAATGCCATTATATTGGGCTGAATAATAGCAATTCTATTATTACTTTCTTGTGCTGATAATATATGGCTCAGTTTTGTCTGTGGACAGCTTTATTTGTCATGTTTCACACTCACTTCTGTGAATAAAGTTCAAATTCCTTCAAAAGCAAAGCTTGCATGTATCATGCAAAATATCCTACCTTTCAACTATACTCATTCTACTCCTTTATAATGAGAAATCAGTCTTCAATAAAATACACGATACAGTTGCATGATCATCACAACAAAGAATCTTTAAAAGCATGACAGCAATTGGTCTGCACTTGATAAATTATTAGTAAGTAAATTAATGAGCAAAAGATAAAACCAGAAGTGTTCATGGGTTTCAAAGTGGAAACAATATGGCTACTTAAAAATACTTTTAAAACACTATCATCCTCCCTCTTTATGTAGGTGAATATAACTTACCTGACTGACTCAACACTGTTCCTTTTATATCAAACCATTCTGAACCCTATTCAACCCTGACAAATGCTGATAAATGAATAGCACATCTATTAGAAGTGGAAGAGACTCTTTGCTGGAAATTGCATCTCTTATAAGTTAGCACACAAGCTGGCCAACAAGGTCCCACATAAGCCTCTCTGATGCACAGCCACTAGTTAAACCCATAACTGGTAAGAAATCTCAGTCAGAAATATCAGTAGCACCACATGTGACCTCTGGTATGCACTGTCTACCACAAAGTGTGGACAAATTGTGGAATTTTCTCTTTTGGAATTATATATTAGCCCTGTAAGATATATCTAGATAAGGACAAGAGTTTAACTTATTTTGGGTTTGTCTAAGCTCAGTTTTTAAGAGAATCACCCTTATCTTAATGCAGTCAATAATAAGAAAGTCATGTTGTAGTGGTGAATAGACTGAAAATATGCATTTATTTGAATTGTACTGCTCTGTAGTTGAGACTATTATCAGATGAACTGCAAGGACTTCTCCTGTCAAATGCAGTACAGTCTTGGGAGCCAATATTGGTCGTAATACCACTGATAAACTTCAGTGATGCTATGTGCAAAAAGTGAGCAGAACAGGATAATAAATTGCACTGTTGACATCCGTGGACAAACAGGTCCATGTTGCTTTTTCCGGAAGAAAAGCTGACACAATGTGCCTAAAAAAAGCAGCACAGGGCATTTCCTCTGCTTTGCTGTTCAGCAGTGAACTCATTAGGCAGGACCAGCCATGGTACCCAGCTGGAAAACCTTCTTAGGTGAGGCTTCCATATGGGATCAGGAAGGAAACAAAGAACGAAAATGAAGTATCTGCCTTTTCCAAAAGGAAAATACAAGAAGGGCTGAGGGAGGGGGAAGGAGATGCAGGAAGAGATAGATGATGGCTAACACCTGATTGAGTTCCCTCGGGCTCTCTTTCTTAATTAGGGGAAAATCAAGTGGAATATGAGCAGATGGCAAGGAGCCACTCCTCACTGAGAACAGAACTGTGAGCCACAAAGATAGAACAGGGAGTATATATCCTTCAGATATAGGAAAATACCCTTTGAAAGACACAGGTTCACCATCCTAACAACCTTTTTACCATCACTCACTGCTGCTCACTTGCACACTGTGGGAACAGACAGTGGGGAATTTATGTAGCCATACCATGTCAGAGCACTATCTTTAGCGAGTGCAAAACTCTAAGAAAACAGGGTCACAGTACCTTGTTCACATTTTCTCAGATGTTCAAGCCTCTCCTTGGTATTCGCCCTCACAACTAACAAACACATCTGCCAGCCACACGCACTCTGTTCCACTTAACAGCTTCACTTAGCAGCTCTCCTGAAGCCTCCTGCTCTGAGCGTCTGTGTTCTGCCAATTCCCTGTTCACCTCTAATTTGTGAAGTTTTAATCTTGTGCCTGCTGGTTTTTGTTCTCAGGAGAACGAAGGTTTTGTACTTTTGAAATGTGAATACTTTTATGAGGTCATTTAAAGACTATGCTAAATTACTTGTGTAATTACTTATACAACTCAAAGACACGCTTAGCGTGCCAAGTTCAGAGATACCACTAATAGATAAATTTCCCTTTTGCGCACCTCCCTCTCTCTCCCAAATGGTTTCCCTACAAGAAATCACCGGCTGAATGTCTCACAGCCCTAACATAAATCAATATTAAAAGTATCACCTACATTGCGCTGCAGGCAAATCTGCGGGCAACCAGAAATACTCATCTGGTCCTCTGTACGAATCACAAAGAACTTGTCCCACATCAAACGATTAACTTCTGATGAAATAATCTAGATACAGCTTTACATATAAATGAGTAAAAGCTACATCACTAACTAGAACTTCATTTCCCGAAGAGTTCTTGATACAAAATGTTAATCAGCCCACCTAAATTAGATCATAATTTCACCTAAGAACAGCGTATTCTTTAGCAAGTTAATTAAAAGCTCGTTTAGTTTTACTGTAGACCCCCTCTCTTTCATCAGCATGTTTTTCTGTGCAGAGTTTTATCTTACTTCCTACAGCAAAAATACAGTAGGTAAGGAAAATGTTCTTTCCAGAGGTCCTGATCCAAAACACTGTGAAGATCCTAGAAACAAAACAAAACCCCCACCAGATCACATGAGCTGTTCTGGAACCTTCATGAGAATTTCATAAACTAGAAGCCAACGCAACCACCACACATCACACGCAATTCCATTTCACCCAGCTTCTCCAAAACTGAATTCCAATCTTTGTTTTTGGTCTAGGAACAACTTCCAGTAAGACAGTCTGGATTTTCCACCTTCAGAAGCCAAAGACTCACCACTGCAGTTATTCTGGCAGTTAATCACTTGTACTGCTGAAAGTCCCATCACAAGGCATTCTCTTATGTTCCTGAATTGCTTTGATGCCAGTTTCCCATATCTCTTCTGTATCCAAATTGCCATCTATTTTTTTAAGATGACCAGCAGCAACAGTAAATATAATATTATCTTTAAGTATAAAATCAACAGACGTTCAAAAAAGTTACAGTTCTTCCTGGATTTATTTCACACCGTCCAATTTATCCACCCAAAAGAGCAGTTACTCCTCATCGAAAGCTCGCCTAGTGCTACATTCTTGTCTTCCTTGGCCTTTTGCTCCTTTTCAGAGCCACTACCTCCTCAAGGGCAGACTTTTGCTCCCTAAGTATGCGTTCCCTTTTTTCCATATAATTATTTACCCGACCACATTAAAAGTCATCCTGTTTGGACAGGCTCAGAATGCCAGGTGGTGGTCCAAGTGGTGCTGCACGAAATTCTCATCTTTATCATGCTTTGCTATATGAACAGATTTTGCCTATTCTGCAGGTTTCCGCTACATGAAATGTCAATTGCTCACTGACAATTAAATTTTGATTCTTGTCATTTAATACTCTCTTATTCACACGGTTTTAATTTTTGATTATAAAGCCCCCTAAAACTTAGTGTTTTAGAAAATGACAAAGTCACAAAATATCAAGTCAAACACTGTCAGAGGAGTTGCCAGGTACCAGCTAAAGCATCGCTTAGCACATTATCTTTTTGAAGTGTACTTTACCTTGTGCATTGGTCAATAAAAATAGCAGCCTACTGTAACAAAGAAATTATTGTATAATTGATAACTCTAGTTCTACCAACACAAGACAGCAAAAAAAGGGAGACCAATTTTAAGATCAATTTCCAGAGAGATACTGGCTGTTTCTAAGAGCAACAAGTTAAGCTATTTGGAGCTACATCTTCTGAGTGAAACACATTTTTTTTTGTCAGAAGACACATGGAGCAGAACCTTTGGCCCTGCTTGAAGTACAGGAAAGGTCTGCCCCCCTTCCTCAATTGTAAGCTGCATTTATAACTGGCAAAGTAGCGCCCTCATCTTCAAAGACAAACTGCTGGCAAGGCTCTTCTTCCTCTGCCCACTTTGCTTGAAATGCTCACAGCAAGAATATTTATCTCCACAGTGGGAGGCCAAGGATTAGCCACAGCCTCCGAGAGGGTGGAGAGATTTAAAGGTCAATTTAATTAGCTCATTCTAATCTTCTACACAACTAATGTAAATGTCATTGTTTTCTAACTGCTGCTTTAACAGATGAGATTATATTTTAGAAACCTTGAATGTGCGAACTATGTTGGATGTAATACAAATTCTTCATGTAACTAATCTTAAAAGGGAGCCCAATAAAAATCATCCTTGAGACAGGGCGCTTCTTAAGAAAAAAGGGCAGCAGGAAAATTCTGGTGATAAAGCCCAGAGAGATATAGAAGAACAGTAATCTTTCAAATTGACTGGCTTAACAGCTTCTCATTGATTTAAATCTTTTCCATTCTGTGACGCCTGGACAAAAAGAAAACAACAGTTTCTGGTACTGTGATCTCATTCAAAAGTCGTGGGATGCTAAAATGAGTGTCACAAGACATTCCCCTACTGTTTGAACCACATACCCCAAAGACTAATCAGATCAAATCCCAAGCTATTTATGAGCGCCTCTGGGCAAGCTTTGCATGAACGAATAGGCAAAAACAAGTGCACAGATGATGCTCTGTGATGACTGAAATAATAGGTCAGAGGGAGAGCCTGGCAGTAGTTCATTGCTGTTAGGGGAATTACGTACACAGGATCTGGCTATTCTTCTGTGATACTGCCTGGCCCATGCACAGGTTCTTATGAAGACAAGCTTGGAGCTTTCCCAATTTTAATTTTGTCTTTAGAAGATCTTGGGAATTACAGGTGTGGATGAAGTGATTACAGATAAAGAAACATATCAGATAGAAATGGTGTCATGCTACTGGACATGAAGCCTCCAAGGCTTTCTGCTGCTTTTCAAACAAGCAGCCCACTTCTTGGAATGCGTTCAGGATGGTGCTTTACCTGCTGTTCTACAGAAGAAAGGCAAAGCACCAGTGTTATAACAGCAGAAGCATCAAACCCAAAAGTATCTGGTTTTGTCACACAACAATGGGTAGGGAAAAACTTTTGGGTTATTGGCAGTGTGCATTCTACCATTCTACCATTGTTGTTGAGCAGGATGGCACAATGGAAAATGCTTTGTATTAAATAGTCTTAATATTTTTCTTTAGAAGAACAGACTTACAGGAAGACATTTCTCCCATAACATACAAGTTGTCATGTTAAGAGGTGGGCAATTTCAGTGGGAAAACTGCTTTTGCTAAAGCTTGCACTGAAAAATTTTCTGGAAAGCATGCTCTGTTACATCTGCAGGCAGAATCAGTCAGTCTGTCAAGAAACACTGACTGAAACACCAGCTTATATTTAAGAAGTCTGGCATGTAGCAATGTATAACTGACCACCAACATATCCTAGAAAGGCATGACCTCTCCTTGCCTTTGGCAGCTGTATGGACAACACTGTGCTCTGTTTTCAGTCAGCTCAAAAGCAGGTCTCAAAAAAGCCATGTTGAATGTCACAGGCGCTCCAGGAGAAAAACAAACCACCCTGGTTCTATGATACTGTGATATGATGTCAGATGTCAGAAATACCAACTGTTTTCTATGGTCTCGTTCAGATGTAGATGTACACATTCTAAACGTTTATGAGCTTTGCTTTTGTGATCAAGACTATGGGTTCCTTGACTTGGTCTAATGAGAGTATAGTCAATAAAATACAAGATTCTTCCCTAAATCAAGTCACCCTATTCAGACAGTCTGGATTTGGATTGTCAGTTCAAGGCATGCACTTGCTTTGGAAAATACTATAGGGATCTTTATCTGGGAACCTTTCCCCTTCAGCCCTGCAAAGCTTGGCTTGCTGCCTCATTTTCAAGGGTTGCCTCCATAGTAGCTCAGGGAACTCCTATCAGCTGATTTTTTGATGTTGCCAACACATGCTAAATTACTCTTTTCTAGTTTGAATACTCAGCCGTGAATGATATTTAGTTTAGACAAGACGCTGCTGAAAGCAAGGTAAAACATTTGTTTTCTCTAGTGAAGACTAGGAGAAACTGGAGTTAAAATTGCTGTAGTGTAGCCATACCTACTAAGGTTCAGTCCCACAGTCCCTAAATTCCTATTTTGGCTCACACTTATGGCATCAAATCCTAGAACATAATATTCAGATTGCGTACCTTGTTTTTAATGTACTGGAAAGAGCACAAATGCCACAGTTGTTAGTATAGCTGGTTCCACACCTTATTACCATGACCACACGTGCCCATGTCAAACAAGCTGTCAGCAGTTCTGAGGATCCTGGTGCCAATATTCATTTGGGATTGAGAGACTATACGCTCTGCTACAGGTCTCTCATTTGACAGATCTGCCATGCTAAAATGACCAGCAGGATTTTAATTTCAGGTAGTTCTTGCTTCCAGGTATATTTACGCATTTTATTAAACACTGGTATGGAATATCCCTTTAGCCAGTTTAGGTTAGCTGTCCCAGCTGGGTTCCCTCTCAGCTTCCTGCCCACTTCCAGCTTACTCACAGAGTGGCAAAAACAGAAGGTCCTGACACTCTGCGAGTACTGCTCAGTGCTAGTTGAAATATTTGTTTGTTATCAACACTGTTCCAAACAAATCCAAAACACAGCACCATACAGGCTGCTATGAAACAAGTTAACTTCATTCCAGCCAGTCCCAGTACAATAAGTCACAAGCCTGTTCCAAAAAGATGCATCACTACCAATTGATATTTTTTGTTTAAACAAGCATCTCAGGCTGTAAAATTGCTTGCAAACTCCAAATATGATTTCTTGGAATTGGAAAAGTCACACAAAAAGAGTAAAAATATTCATTACAAGAAAGCTGATGGTAGGAAATTTAGATACTTAGGAAGATAATTATACTAAAGGCTAACTTTTGAAGAATTAATCCAAAATTTACAGTATTTATCTGTAGCTACACTAGAGTCTGGACTACAAACTACTTTAAGAAATTCTTCTATACAGAAAGCTGCAAGAGATATTGAAACTTGAGGAGAGAGACACATCAGAAGTGTAAGATACTGAGTTTGTATGGTTTGCTATAAAGGAAATTGATTAAAGACAGAAAATCTCAATTTTCATTTCAAGATGTCGAACTTTTATATGGAAGAAAATGCACACAGAGAAATAACAGGGAGCTCTAAATTAAAATGAACTTGTAGACTATCTGCTACAAGCGCTTGAAGAAGTGTTTATCTTACACAGACAACTGCTACAAATTGCTCCTACAGACAGGCAAAGTCAGAAGCGAGCATGTCTCCTATTACACTAAGTACTAAAACTTTTAGGAAAATCCACTGCTCTCTCCCCAATTTCCTGCAGAAGGATCATTAGGTACAGTGGGACATCGGTGCCCTCTGGAATGAGCAATTCTATTTATAGGGCAAGAACCTGGTCTCCCTCTTTTGCCTAGTAGAATCCAGATAAAGGACTCAGCAAGAACTTTAAGCAAGAACAGATGTGTGGGAGGACAGTAAATTAAGTTTATTTTCCAGAGCAACAGGAGCAGAATCATTTGTAACAGCAGTAGATCCTATTTTTCTGGAGTTGGTTGGGGGGCATATCAGTTAGCTGCTATCTTGCTAACCTCTCCTAATTTTGCATTTGCCAGAAGCCAGTCCTATAATTCTTCTGCCAAAATTATACTCACATTTAGGATTGTAGTGAGTGATTTCCTTTACTGCATCCACTTTCTAATTTTTTTTTTTTTCCTGCTAGGAACAGATAATGCTCTCAAGTATTTTCCTGTCAATGTTAAGACAATCTTTAGAGCTACAAACTGTCTTTCAATGAAAAAGAAGACACTAACAAAAACACTAGTTCAAGATAGCGTACCCTATCAAGGCAAAATTTGGCATATTTAATGCTTTGAGCTGTAGAATTTCTTTGACACTTCTAGAAATTACCTTCAATACGAGATCCATGTGTACCTCCAGCACAGAATAAAACAAAAATCTCCTTCGTTTTAGTAATTCATAGTCTGTCAGTGGTTAAAATGGTTTTAAAGGTTTTACAGTATTCAAATGCAATTTTGTTTTATACTAACTGATCATCACCTGAGTTTCCCTTTGCAAGAAAAACATACTATTTTTATCTGATGTCATAAATACCTTATTACTAAGTGATCAAGAAGAAGGAAGCTCAGGGTCTAATAAAGGAATTTTTGACACAGAAACAAAGTTTCTTAAAATAGGTTGAAGATGTAATTTATTATGACAAGTTTATAGAGGCAAACTTTGGATAAAACTCAAGGTTTAACTAAATCCATACTATATTCTCCACTGCCATCCATAATAAAGAATGAATCACCCTAGCAATGTAATCTTAGCTCAGTACTAATCCAGATATCTTTCAGAGATGCCCAACTAGCTATGAAAGGCAGACAGGTAGGTTAACCTACCTGCATGGTAGGTTAACAAAGACATTTCGGTTTTTGTCATGTGAAAGGTGGGAGCCCATTACAGGAACTGTAGCAGCCATTGCTAGAAATAGCTTCTTGCAGGGCAGCAGAGACATAATTTGAGTTCTCCTGGTTCTGAAGCTGCATTGAATGCAGGGAAAAAAACATATTTTTTAAGACTGAATCTTTCTTCATAGTTAAGAGAAGATCTCTATGAGGAGATCTCTATGTTAATCATTCTAAAGACAAACTGAATATTTCTGTTTTAGAAGCCCACAAAACTTTATTGCCTCAGGCTGCGCCAGGGGAGGTTTAGGTTGGATATCAGGAAAAACTTCTTTACAGAAAGGGTTGTTAAGCACTGCAATAGGCTCCCCAGGGAGGTGGCTGAGTCACCATCCCTGGATGATTTAGCGGATGGTTGTTAGAGTTAGGGTAGTATGGTTAGGTTGAGGTTGGACTTGATGATCTTGAAGGTCTTTTCCATCCTGAGCAATTCTATGACTCTATGACTGTACAAAGTAATTAACATAATGTCAAGAATTAAAATGAGTATAGCTCAGAAACTAGAGCATACACTAATAAATTATTGTCATGACGCAGGTTTTTGTTTGTTTGTTAATCTTTCCTTATGAGTAAGCACTTATCTGCCTTCTGGAAAAACTCATCAAGAATATCTGCTGAACACGCGGAAAACAAAAACATTTAAAAAGAGTGTTCTGCTCAATTTATACTGATATATATGACTAATGAAGAGGGTAACTTGGTTTATTTATCTACATCAGTCCTGTCTTGCTCACTAATGGGAATGACATTGTTCACAATTGATTGGGACTCCTTTCCTGAAAATCATTTTGTAAGAAACAATGCTATCTGTTCCATAAGCTTCCCCTCAGTTTAATATTGTACATGTTTTTTCCAAATCACGGTTAGTTCTGAGTATAAGACAGTCACTTTAATCAACGTTCACTGAAATAACTCCTTGAATACAAAGATTATCTGGAATCTTTTTTTTTCTTTTTGCAGTACGTTTCCTCTGTCAAATTCCCTTTTAAATCAAAGGGAACGCTGAATCAAAATGAAAGCAACTTCTACTTTTAAAGGGGGTAATCCCTATTTTACATACAGGACCACAACGACTTGTGGTGAT
Organism: Pavo muticus; assembly: GCA_016647715.1. Lineage (NCBI taxonomy): Eukaryota > Metazoa > Chordata > Aves > Galliformes > Phasianidae > Pavo > Pavo muticus. The sequence continues at coordinate 2,164,788 of JACDJE010000080.1, forward strand.
GTGGCTGATGCCATCCCTGGAGACTTTCTGTGACCCTATGACTTGAATTTTCATTTATGTATATTTTTGTGAAAATAATTGAAGTTTAAAAATGTGAACAAATATACTACTATATATTATATAGTATATACTATATTACTACTTCTGTTTTCTTCTATTAGAACAGTCCTGCAGAATAAGAATTCAGGGTGATAAACTGCTTGGATTGAGAAAAAAAAGCATAAAAAATGCAGATACTGCCTTCCCTTGGTCAGAATTATATTAATTAATCTTCTTTTTATGCTAGATATACTTGAAATACTAAACAGCACTGAAGTTTTTTTTTGTAAATAATATGCAAGTGTTGAAGCAAAAGCAAGGATATGGTTGCATTTTCCTCTTTTGAATTGTTGTTCGGTTATACCATCAAAAGCTGTTAAAACAGCTACAAGAAAGAATTTTTTTTCTTTTTAATCCGGAAATCTGGAAACTTTATTTAGTGACGATCAATAAATCCAACAAGTATTAATTACAACAAAGGGATTCCTGATTTGGTTCGAACAGTACCGGAGATGAAAACAGCCCATGATGCTGTGGAATGCGGCATTTCAGATTATGCCTATTTTCCCAGCTTTAACTAATGATAGTATCTTAAGTCTTCTAATATATATTTACTGAAAAGTAAATTTGTCATCACCCTATCTTCCTAAAGAGACCAAGCATGAGCTGACACCATAATTTTAAACTTACGAGCAATCACATCTTCCTCTCTTACACACTGATCCTTTTCCTTTACCAAGAAAAAGGAAACCTTCATATAGAGGGATTAAGTATGCTCGGGATTAAGTACCTTTCCTAACATTTCTCATTGGTCCATCAAGAAACCTGAACCAGGTATGTAACTTAATATTTTAGCCCCAGATGTTATAACTGTGGAGAGGCGAAGGGAAGAGATGGGAGAAAACCCCCTTCTCCATTAACTAGCAAAATATCTTCCCAAAGTTACAGTGGCCATCACTGAATCTCTACCTACAGTCATGCAAGCACATTTTAACCAATGTATGCATTTTTAACGAGCTGCTTCATATTGAGAAAGGGGAAAATTAGTAAAGGAGACTGCTGAAAGAATTACATTTAGATCTGGGCTACAGCATTCAGGTTATTCTGTATTGCATCACAGATGTATTCTGTATAATTTTTTAGCTACTTGAAATCTTTTATTAAAAAATTATTATTATTTATTAAATATCTTCTGATATATCTCAGTGACAGGCTACAATGAAAATTGCAGCCCAGACTGAAACAGCTTAAAAAAGTAAAAGAACATGCCAGGAAGCAGACACTCATTACAGAACAAGTGTTATGTAGGACAGGCTGTTTACCAGAGTGACTGCAGAAGGAATTATCCCTGTGATGGGGACGATGTGCATTAGGAACAGTCAATGGAAAAGGGAATGTCAGTGAGTACTGGCAAATCAGACTGAAGCAGAGTTCAAGAACTTTCTTTTGCAAAGACTGAAAGAGGCTTTGACTGCAAGAAACAATACTGCCAAATGTAGAGCAATTTCTTGTTTTGCTGTATCTGCTCTTTGCAAGCTATTTCTTTCCAGATCCTTTTAAAGAAGGGAAAAGAAAGGTTAACAGTGGAGTATGAAATTGGCTGCCACAGACTACCCTTTTCTAAAGAAAAAAATACATGAAGGAAACATACAGCCGTGGTGGTTTCAAAAACCACATCTAACATGAACATATCCCTAAAAGAACCTTTATCAGAGTAACTCAGCTGAATACAGCATCTCTTGTCAGCAGTGCACAGACATGGTTCTTCCCTCCTTCTGCAAGTTTTAATGTAACTTCTCCATTTTCATATCTCAGCTTATGGGACGGTAGGTACTGGGAGGTACTGTGGTGGGAAACAAGGAGGACTGAAGATTAGGGAAGGCCACCATAAGACAGGTAAGACAGGCAAACCAGAAATCTTGCTGGTTCAGGTGGGGGAAAGAGTAGGGCGAATGGCTACTTTTTCCTCTTAGTTTTTTTCCAACTAACACCCAAAGAAATACTCTTTCAACAAGTTGGCCTTTCACAACTGTAGGGTCACCAACCTTTAAAGCCTGTATATATATTGGTCTAGATGTTTTGAAAGTGAACTTACCTGGAAGTCTTGATCATCAATTCCAAACCTCTCCCTCAGATTACGGAAAACCATTGGACAATATTCCTTAAATTTGAAATGACTTGGCATGTTTTCTCTGAAAGAATATAAAACCAAATCAACTTCATTTACCTGCATAAGCAATTAATAACTCTAGGGTATTGTTTCAATTCTGTTCATACAAAGCAGAGAATAAGGAGATTCACAATCTCTCCTCTAAAGCCCTACTTTTTTGAAAGAAATTTGGGCTCACCATGTTCCCCTCTTTGCTATGTTCAATAAGTTTATACATGTTTGTCTCTAACAAGCCGAACCTGCACTAAAAAGCAGGAAAGAGTGTTTTGCCATTGCCCTTAAGTTATTTCAAAGGTGAAATCTCAGATTGCATTATACAAGAATTACCATACCATCTGTGACACCAGAAAGCAGGGACAGTGCCAAAGCTTCACAAAAATCGGCCTTACTGAGCGCAGGACTAGTTTTAATATCCTGCTGTTCATTGCAGATTTGAGAAAAGTAACTTTGAACTTTTTCATAGAGTAGAAGACTCAAAGTAACAGAATTCTTCATTTTCCTAATGTATTATTAAACAGGTCATACACATAGCAGCACTAGCAGTTTTACACGTGTGCACATACCGCTCATGGGAGATAATTTTAAGAGATATGGATAATATATTTAACTATCTTAATACTTTTGGAACTCTTATATGATTGCTATAATTTCACATTATGGATTAGTAAAAATTGCACATCATTCAGTTTTGATATACAACTTAAAATTTTCATTCTTGTCCAGGTATTTCATTTAAAATATTAACAAGTATGTGTACCTGAATTTATGTTTTAAAAAATACTCAAATAAATGTTTGGAACAGCCACAAATAAACACACCAAGAGAGGATCACCTTCAATATATAAGATATTCACAAGGCAATAATAAACCATATGGAAGAAGAATACTGCCCAGCAGCCCCTGCTGTTGCTTTTCAGAACAGCACAGATGGTTATGTTTATCACAGGATTAACTTAATCATCAAAACTTCAGTCCCATCAGCTGAAAAATAACAGAGTTCATAGTACTTCATAAAAATATCACTGCCACTATCCCCATCTACAAAGAATTGTTAGTTGTACTTACTTGTTGAAAAGGTGATTGTCCACCTTTATCTTTGAGTATGCTTTGAAATCATCTGGCATCAACATAACAGGGATTTGAACATGGCTCAGTTCATTGATCTACGGAAAAAAAGAATATATTTAGTTGATAATAATTTGACAAAGATTCTGCATGTGTTTTAATTAAAAAAAAAAAAGTTATTTGGCCTGGAGTTGCTTGTGTATGTGTCTTGGGAGTGAATGTAGTTGAAAGAAAAATGCAAAAACAGATTTATTCTTTCCAGATTAAATGTACTAACAAGGTAGACTCTTTGGAAAGAAGAAAGAGCACTCTATATTTACACTGGTTTCTGAAAAAAAGTGCTTAAAAGCACACCTGGGGCATGTGCTTTAAGGAAAATCAGTGAGGACACCAGCAATATGTTCTTAAATTTCTTGTTTAGCCAATTGAGCTACATTTTCCAAAGACAATTCAAATCCTATTTTTAAAATGACTGTTTACCTTTGCAGCTTACAAACTAGATTTACCTGTTTGTGTCTTAAAACTACTTACAGAGTTGCTTCCATATGAAGGCACAAGCTTTGGACTCAGGAAGAAGAGCCTTGTTTTGTATAATAGCACAGGCCTCAGCCAAGCTTTTGCAAGTTACAGCATTCAGGCATTTTTTTTGATTACTCAGGCTCGACAAACTACTTAAATATCCAAATCTGTGCTTAGAAATAATTGCCAAAGTCTGAAGGTTTTCCTTATTTTGTTATATTTGCTCTTTCTAGTTTTGAAATAAATACTGCCTGCATCCTCAGTATTAAAATTTTCATACGTACTTGGAATTTCAGAACTATTCACTTCTGGCCACATCTTTATGACAGAATGTAAACAACTTCAGTTACTTAGTTTGTATGCATGTTTTTGTAACTGTGTGCATTAACCAGCTCTTATTTTAGTAAATTCTGAGTAAAGCATGAAAAACTTAGCAGAATATTGCTAGCTTGTAGCGGTTCTTTCAAACCATTGAGGAGATACTCACTAAAGCACTGTCATCAAAGACCCCTCACATACATTTTGCCTACATTCTTATGGTGCTGCAGACCCACACAGCACACGTTACTTCAGCAGCTTTCTGTGGGGTGCAGGGGGGGAGAACTCTACACGAGACTACAAGCATGCAACAGAGGTGGACGTAACAAAATATGTGTGACCTGTACTCTTAGCATTGGTTGTTCTTATCCAAAAGTGTCTCCCAATTGGGAATCTGTTCCTGCCCTTAGATGCTATCCTGCTTAAGAGAGGCTCTCTGAGACGCCTTCACTGAAGCAGTTGTAGGTTACAAATAGAGGAAAAAATGCATGATCTTCTGCAGAACTGAAGTTAAACAAAACCTGAAAGCAGTAAGGAACCTTTTTCCTCTTAAAAAGAGAGAAGAAACCGATGCAAGCAGGCAGGTCAGAAAGCCTCATCACTCTTCAGTCTTTTTAAGTCTCAGTAATGTGTCTTGCCATCTCTCATTTTTATTGTTCAGACCTCTGCGGCCCACATGAAAACTGATAAATATCAGTTTTCGTGATATTTCCTTTACAGTATGCTTCTTTGGAAAGCCCTGAGAAGTTACAGATTGAGGCATCACAGCTGTACAGCAGAGCAACAAACTAGAGAGATGCCTGGATGGGCTGAACATGGCTGCTCCTTGGAGTGCCAGGGAGAACGCTCCTTCCTCCTCCCAAAGCAGGACAAAGAAGGAACTCTAGTAAATTTTTGAAAACACAGCTGCACAAACCTAATAAATCATGCTGACACCTCATTAACTATGACATGAAATAACAGCACATAGATCGAACATCACAACATCTAACATACATGCTCTTTACTGCATTTGATATTGCTGCACATCAATCTCACCCTGGAACAGCAGAGCAGTTTCATGAGCATGCAGAACTAGACTAGCTCTTGTACAAATAAAACTAAGGAGAAGCAGACAGATTATGCAGAGATATGGAATTTTGTTTGCTTATAAAGAATTAGCTACTCTCCTAGATCGCCAGATTGTGCAATGAATTCCATGCTTGAAAAGGAGATAATGGAGACCCATACCTTTCCAACCCAGTCAAAAGTGATACTAAGACCATTTTCAGTCGAATACAGTTAATTATGCTGAATTCACGCATCTCCAAATGACCTATTGATAATGAAAGCAAGTTCACTGCCCAACTGGGGGGTTTAGATTATCAAAACTGCATCAATCAATTTTTTGCATGCATTCACTTTCTTAATTTACTAATGTAAAGTGTCTCTGAATACATGTGTAGATTTGCTTATACACTGCAAAGATTTAACTTTGTGCTATAGTGACACAGTTTTAATTGTACCTGCAGGCCGTACAGATATCACTTACATAGCAGAGTAACATACCCACGTGTACTCCTATTTGAATACTTTAGAGCTTGTTATATTGTAAATAGAAATTTCCAAACACTTATCCCAGGAGTCTCTCTACAAGATGTGAATGCACATGCAGTCCTACCCTCAAAAACAACAAAAAAAACCACTCTAACAGAGCTCTTTTTTGAGGAACATTTTTATTTTCTTAATGGAGATTCACTAACTCTGAGGTCTGGAAATATAATTTCTCTAATATTTTAAGGAATTCCCCTCTAGGAGGAGAGAAGAAAAAGCAGGTGATGAACATATAGTAGAAGTGACCTTTGGTATAGCACACCAGCTGAGTAATGGCATGTCCCAGCGGCACAGGCCATTAATTAATTTAAACCCTTCAAGTATAATAAGGTCTGTTTCTTTGTGCAGCAATGCATTTTTAGGATGGATTTGACGAGGCTAAATTTGAAAGTGCACACAACACAGAAGGGAATAGTCGTGACACTGCACCATGGTGCAAACTGGAACCATATTGGGAAAAGAAACAATATCCTGAACTCCCCCACAAATGGGGGCTGGAAAGCTGAAAGGGGAAGGTCACTGGGATCAATTCTGCACTTTGCTATCGCTGTGTGAGGGAACAGCCATGCTTGAAAGTGACCAAATATGAAACACTCAGAGTATTTTCAGCCTTCCAAATTGTCTCAGACAAAATTTAAAAAAACAGTTCTAGTTCCGCCACCAACAACCTTTAATTGCCCTGTGATTCATTTATTTTTTGCCAATACAAAATTTTACTGCTGTTTTTCATGGTTTTTTTTTTTTTTTTTCCCAGCAGACGATGCTTACCACATCTTTGAAGAATTTACATCCACACAATAGCTTTGGGGAATGGATTATTTTAAAAGATGATTGATTAGGATTTTAGTTGCACAGTATCCACATGCGTTGTGTGGAAACATTTCTTTTAATAGCATTTTCGAATTCATATACACAAAATATTAAAAAGTCACCTGGAAACCTTTCCTTAAGTAATTTACTCAAATATCTTTGTGATACTGGCACAAAACCAACTGCTTATGTAAGACAGAGACATCCTCCATGAATTAAAAGCTTTAAAGATGATGCTTTGGAAGCCTTAGATGGCATTGCTCCTTTAAATATATGATACAAAAAAAATTTGTCTGTAGGGATCTGCTCAGTCCTACAGTTCAGGGATGGTAGGTGGGAGGGGGAAAGGGGAAGGAGGGTTTCAGGCAAAAACCTACTGATTGCAACTCATTTTGCTCCTGCAGGTTCAGGATTGAATTCACACTGTCAGGAAAACAGAGGCTGTAATTAAACTGCAAATAAGGGAATAATAAAAGCCTACTGGACATTGAATGAATAGTAAGACTCAGCTGGTAATGATTCTGAAATTAGCACACAGAGAGGTGTTCCCACAAAGCCATCTTATACTGGTGACATTTCAGATAAGCTTCTCTAATTTATATGATTTGAAATCAAGCAATGAATATATCATAAATTGTTAGGCGTTATTAATGGCCTTTATTTAATTCAGATACATTCACCCTAAACACCACATTACTAGGGCAATGCATAATTAAACATTAGTTTTCATTCTGTCAGAACATAAGCAGCAATAAATTGCTTGTATGCAAAGCAGACAATGAGATATTTAAGCAGCATATAATAAAGGCAATTTACAGCATATATTGCATGTTTAGCTGGAAGAGCCAGAACAATGATCCCATTCTCCAACAGATACAATCTGATGCCTATCAGTACAATGCTGCAGCGAGAAACCTGCAGAATGCACTACAGCTGGTATTATTGATAAAAAATATACTGGAAGAAGCCAGGTAGACCAATGACCAAAATTTCATTCCAAACATACCATGAATCTCATGCAGACCACTTAGCACTGTTTACTGGATGCTTCTGAAACTCTCTTCCTATGTAAAGCCTTTATTTCATACGTAGTTTCTTGTATTTAATATCTTAGCTTTAACATGAAGCACAAATATCGCTTTCTTTTAATTCAGTTTATCAGCCAATCAGACTCTATCTGAATCTATGGAGGGATTAGGTATTTTCCCAGCCAACAGCTTGATAAAAGACCTTAATCACGGTTCTGGCCCTTGGAAGTTGCACATACAGGAAAACCCCTGCTCCTTCTGATGATGTGTGATGATGTGCGTGGATGAAGTTGGGGAAGTGCTCCTTTCTTTTCAGCCCTGTTCATCCCCCAGTGCCCTGTCTGAACTGAAAGCCAATCACTGCAGTCAGATCTGCTGACACAAACAAGCTACATTTGGTTTCTGAGTCTGAGAGAAAGTCAAGAGCATTTTTCTCTAATTTATGCATTTTTAAACACAGACTTTGGAAGAAGTAGGAGTGGAAGAGTTTGGAAGAAAGAAATTATTGAGGTCTAAAAATAGAACTGAACTTTTAACACCAGCAACAGTTCTGGTATTTTTATGTTCATCATTTGTTTTCTGTGTCTCAGTTTCTTCCTTGGCAAGGAAATTCACAAAGAGCTCTGAAGCAAAAAAACATTAGGCAGCGCTATTTGTTAAGCTACAGAGCCGCCATTTTGATGCATCAGTCCAGGCACAGTGCTTGAGTCAGTTCATCTACTTATAGGTCAAAGCCTACAAGAGCAAGCCTGCTGGACTTGCCCATACCAAGCAAAGCTACAGAGCTGATGAGTAAGAATCCACTGGGGGAAGCTACTGAGGGCCTAAAATGTCATATTTAGGAGATGTATCCTTCTTTCTTCTGGCACCTCCCTGATAACTGAACAACCTACAGGCCTTAGGAAATGGCACTTTCCTGCTTACTGGAGTGCATTCATCCAGAAGATAAAAAGTTTTGTACCGTAACTCATTTCAGTATCCAGCAAAAAGCCATTCCTGACACTGCTCCTGAGCTGCAGGGAGCTCAGCGTGAGGCCCCATGGGTGTGTGGTAGGGCAGGGCTCGGCTGGCTCCCAGCACCCTGCTGCCATATAGGAGCACGCTGCCGCACCGCTACCGGGGCACTAACCGCCTCCTGCTGAAGTATAAACTGAAAATGAAGTGATTATTTTACAGCACTTTGAAATCTACCTTGCAGGGTCTGGAAAGGGTGGAGGAGGTCAGCAGCTAATCAATTTTGTGGAAGACATTTGCCTGTTACAGGGCAAAACCATCATTTGATAAATGTCATTTGACAGTTTAAATTACACTCAAAGCCATTCTTGCAAGAGAAATAAAAGGTTAAGCTAAGTTCTGCTGTAGAGAAATAAATCAGTTCAGCAAAATACTCCTTAATTTGTTTTAAATGAGGTTTTCATCATTTCAATCACACAAATTCATCTCTCTTTTTCTTTCCTAAAAGTACAAGGTAAAAAAATACCTTCTCAGACATTTTTTATTAACTATACAATGTGCAAGGAGTTTAAATGCCATAGGAGACTTCCCCAATGTAAGTAATTTCTAGTTACTGATTCAGAAACAACTCCTGAAACTAAACCAATTATATGACTGAGAGAAAAAACACAGGGTAAAGTATTTCATCTTTTCTGAATCTTTACAATCATTTTCATTTAAGGTATATGAAGGAAAAAAACCAAATCAATATAAAAGCCCACACAGCTGCCGGAGAAATATGTGTTGAAGTTTTACACATCTCAAAACATCTATCAGTAGTTACCAGAGAGCAGCTTCATGTTTTTACAGTTGAGGTGATACTTGTCATTAGATTGTTGGCTTTCAATGAAACTGAATAATATATTGCTGGAAAAGCAGCCTTAGCTGAGCCAAATATTTTTATATTGCCTTAATGCATACTTTTTGCTAAGTACTAAAACACAGAATATTTGAATTTCTTGGCAAAAATATTTAATGCATTTTACGGATTTAAAAATTCTGAGAAATGAATGCATCAATTAAAGATTTCTTTTTTATATATTAAAAAGAAAGACTTTTCTGAAGTCTTATGGTCTGTCTTTGAATTAAAATGAACAAAAAAATCAAAGTTTCACAGTAAAAAAACAGATGTTTTAATGGGACTTTTTATTCACAGTTCTCAATGGTATGATGCTCTTTGTGGGCAGGGATGTATGTAGTTCATGCATCCCATGGAAAGCAGGATATTGTGACATATCTGAGAAAGACCCAATGAGATATTGTGACGTACCAAAGAAAGTCCCAGAGCAGAGGAAAAAAAAATAGTTTTCAAAAGCATTAATTTCTTGGCATTTAACTTTAAATTTGGAATACCAAGGTTCAAAATTCAAACACAACTTCATAGCTTGGTTATCACTCACATCAGAGTGTGTTTAAAGAACATACAAAAAAAGCACCCTAATCACACTCCTTTTACAAATATTTGATGCAAGATTTTTAAGTCTTTCAATTCTCTTGGACATCTCCAAAGCATACAGAATCCACAACATCTGCTGTACACTGTGGGACTAGCATAAAGCCATGTTTCTACAGATCTGGTTAAACTTCCCATGCATCTGCTTACACCTTTCAATGGGTGCAAAAATTAACACCTTATAATGTGCCAAATAATCAAAGAACTAAAATGAATTAAGCAGCTCAGATAAAATGACTGTCATGATAATTCCCCACTAAAAAGCTGGGAAAAATGCAATTGTGCGCAAAGATACTAGTGTGCCTTGATGAAAATGAAGGTAGAGTAATAGGAATGTGAATTAGAGTGAATATTTTTGTAAAGAAGAATGGTTTGGAGTAGCAAATGGCATACAGAAATAAAATGTAGTCTTGGTCCAAAAGGAAATCATAATGCAATGAAAGTCCTCCAGATCTGGATGAGTTGTGATGCACACAATACGGATGAGCTCATCCTTGTTTGCTAATACCATGGTTAAAAAGAAAATAAGACAAGGCACACAGCTTAGACAACCATTTGCATGCTACTAGCCAGTGGGCTTGCAAAAAAAAAACAACCCAGTAACATACATACATACATATATATATATATATATATATAACCAGAAACATCTCAAGTAATCTTTTTCAGATCTCAACTTGTGTGCTGTGAAGTTGATGTACTTTAATATGATCTTTGATTGCAGCTTGTATCTTCAGATATTGTTTGAAATCCTCATTTAAAATAGACCTATTTGTCAGAAGGACTGATAGCAATCTGGTCTCTATTTTTCTAATTAAAGAACAAAACTCCTTTGGCAAGGGATAAAATTTAGTTCACTTGGCTGTGTTCTCAAAGCTTCACAAGAGACTATCTAAAAATAGGAGGATGCTAGGAGACAGTAAGCATTTATTTACAACACAGGAAAAGGTTTAATAAAAATATGTTGAATTCTCTAAATGAAGTAATACAAAAGTCAGATAAAAGTTCTGCTGATTTCCTGATTGACCTATCGTGGTTTTTAGTAGAAGAGTTCAACAAAAAGGAAGAAAATGAAATAAAATTGCACTTACAATCTATGAATCTTGTTACTCACTTGGAAAACAAACAATCAGGCTTAAAGGAGTCTGTGAAATAATGATCACTTCTTATAACAGCCTTTAAGACTGTATTTGCCAAGGATAACTTTTCTGAACAGGAAAAATGAGTTCATGCAATTAAACATAATACTCTAGTAAACAGCTGAACAAATACATAGATGCAGTATTCTTACCTAAACGCTGTAACAGTAAATGAAATTCAACAGAAAAGAATCTTTTCAACAAAGAAAGGGTAAGTATAAAACCAAAGGAACCATTTCACATATAACACCTGCAACTCAGCTGCCTAGTCAAGAGGAAGGCTTCAAGCGCATCCTCCCTCAAAATGACTGACTGGGCTGGCTGGACCATTAAGCAACAATCTGATGCATTAGACGGGCATTGTTATTGTCCAGAAGCAATAACAAACAGAGAAAAGTCAAACATTTTGGTTATTTTTACAGTGGCATAATACAGCTAATGTACTGCACATTATTATTTTTTTCTTCTTTTAGGGAGAAGGATGACTAGCTTGTGAATAGGCTTTTTGGTCGCATATTCCACTCTCACAAATATGTGGCTAAGGAAATTATTGACTTGTGAAAAGATGACATTAAAATATAATTCTTTTTTGTACATTTCTGACTATTTATCAGGCAAAGGCTAAAGCAAATTTACAGAAAACCAGAAGCAATAAACCATTTGCATTATAGAAATGTAACTTATGACATGAAAGGAGCTACACCAGAGTTGCCAACTGAGGCAAATAAGGATTGCTCTACAGGTATTTAAATGTTCTGCAAAGCTTTACCAGAGCTGTTAGTTGTAACATAGACCTTGCAGAGTCATCAGGCTCCATGCCATACAGAACACGTCAGCCTACAGCTATAATTTTTCCTTAACTACTGACCTATATCCTCCAGCTGAAGCAACAATTTTCTGTGCAGCACCAGACAAAATACCACACTAGAAATCCAAATGGATGAGAAGACCTGCATTCCCCCTGCTAAGAGAAATCGCTTAGTTTATCTCCCTGAGGCATCTTGGTTGCACTATATTCTTCTTGCTGCTCTTACTTCCAAATAATGTAATGCCTTGCCAGCAGCTGAGGTCAGGCTAGCAGGGACATAGATACACAGGCACTCATATACACACTCTGCAGCTTCTTGCTACTGAAGCCATGATTTTATCTGCCAGTTGTTAAGGATTTGGGAAAGAGCAGTCTCCTGATGTGTTTACTTGAACACAATAAACTGGGTTTTGCTTCTGCTCTAGATATAGTTTTTCCATGCTGAATTCCAGTTTAATTTGGCAGTAATGCTATATACAAAATTTCAAGGAATTATTATCATTGCTTATTGGAAAATAACTGCCCAGACATAACTACTGCAGTGTTCATTTGCAGCAGGCCGAATATGTAGATCATGGTACAGAGCTTGATAACCCGAGAGCCTGCCCAGCCTCAGGGCAAAGGACCTTCAGGGCAGTCTGGAAGAGTTGAGGGGCCACAGGGAGGGTACTGAGGTGCAGCGTGGGATTTACCAATTGCAAGTCCCATCATGTTCCAATTATGATTAAGTTGGAAGTTGAAATGCTTAAACAACTCAAGACAAACATCTTTCTACCCTTTGATAAGAAACAAGGCATAATTTGTTAGAACTAATATAATTGCATGACTGTCTTCCTCAGTTTACAGGTCAGACTTTTGTTATCAAAGGATTTCATAAGCTTATGAGGACAAGAGGACACGTTCAATAGGCAAGTAGACACAAATCCCCTTTCTATATTTATCATAGTCCATAAATAAAAGGCAACTCCAGTTGTTTTAGTGTTGTTAATCTGAACACACATTGGTGTTGTGGTACTTCTTTGAAAGGAGATCTGACAGAAATAACCACATTTTGCCACTCAGCAAGCATGGCAACCACAAAACATTAGCCATAATGATCAAGACAAAAATACACTGTAAGGTAAGTCATTTTATGCATTGCACTTCATACACAAAAGCCACAAACATATCCTTGTTCTACCAGTGGCTGAGGCAGGACGTACGCTGCTGCTGGGGCAGGCCGGGGGCTGCGGTTGAACTGCATGGCATACTCAGGACACAGCTCTGGCCCAGGGAGCACAGCTCTAGTGACAACAGCAGTGCAATGTTTTCTACTATGCTATCTGCGTTTGTGATGGATGCATCAAACTCAGTCAAAAACACCTTCCTCAGTCAAAAACACCTGAGTACGTGGTTGATGCTGCAATTTGATCAACCTCCACTTGTTTCCTCTTCTGAACTTTAGGGTCATGTTTCCAAGACCTGGATGGCAGCACTAGTCTACAGAACCACTCTCTCATCACTGATGTTCATCTCAGGCTATGTACTGCTGAAGAACCTCTTGAGAAAGGAAATTGGCTTTTTGATTATTTCCATACTTGAAAATCCAAACTAAAATGTTTAAAAGATTTAACTTATCCCTTAAGAAAAAAATGTCATATACAGGTAGGTGCATTTCACACAAGAAAATATACGTATAATTATTTTTTTAAAAGCCCTGAGCTACCAAAACACATTTTCAACCATAAGTGTAATCCTAACACACAGAATTCTCCAACACAACTTAAAAGAAAGAAAGAAAGGAACACAACTACTCCAAGTTCTGAACACTGCACCAAAAAGTGGGCACTGCTCTTCTCACAGTTCAAAGCCAGGCAGCACCAACCCGAGCTGTGTTCAGGCATGGAGGCCCCAGAGCAGCCAGAGGACCCTGGCGGGGAGCACAGCTCCCAGCTGCTCTGCAGCCCTGCGCCAGCAGTAGCGCTCTGGAATGTGCACTCCTGTGCCCTCCGCATTCCTCACTGCACACACACACATTTTTCCATTTTTAGTCTTAGATAAAAAGTATTTTTTTTTTAAACCTGCTAAAAAGGAAACAATAGTCTTCTTAATTTGAACATAAACCAAAAGAACTGATTTTTCTTTCCAAAGAAAAAGACACTGCCATCATACATTTTATTTCAGGGAGCCTGAGACCAAAAGATGCCCTTGTTTAAGACAGACATTAATCTCTACCATTCCCAGTGTGAGAAAAGCAGTTGAAGGGTAAGCGGTGGCCCCCCAAGCCACAGGAACCTGATGGATGTATGCACACAGCAAGAGAAGGAATGTGTTTGTTGTTCCACCATCAGGAAAATTTGAAAATTAGGATGGATTGAATATATTTACTTCAAGATTGTGAGCTCAGGTCTTTTTTCTTGTAAATATCTTTTCCCAAATACTTACATAAGCATCAGTAGTCCATAAGAATATGACAACTTCTGACTGAAAATGCACCAGAGCATTTTTTTAGGAAGGCTAGGAGAGGCCTCTGCCTACTAAGCAAGAAAGAACTCAAGAGGAAAGTAGGTTCAGTGAGCCACAGGTGTTTTCAGAAAAACATAGGAAGATCCATGCTTCAACCAGCAGCACCTGAAGCAGAACTTCCAACCTTCCCCAGTTTCTCCTGCTTTTCCACCATCACTTTTCCTCTTCTGACAGATGTGGGTGTGTGGTTGTCGTATGCTGAACAAAAGTCAAAAACCAACACGGCTATAAAAGAACCCGCTAGAAGAATTTTTCTTCATTTGGGTCAGTTTGTCAGTTTCACCCACTCTCAGCTCACATGAGAGTAAAGACAGGAAAAAGAAAAAATGCTCCTTTCTGCAATTTGTTGGCTTAAAATGTTCAGATGCAAGCTAAAAAACCTCAAGTTGGAAGTGCTGTGTGCAGTCTTAAATTTAATTATTACAAGGTGTTTTTGAAATTTAAATTAAGTTTTAACTTTAGTATCTTGTATATGTATAATAACATCAGAAATAACATTAACCTGCACTAATTACTTTTTTTTAATATTAATTTTTTAATTAATAATTAATTTTGTGAGCTTACTGCTCACAAAACACCTTTGACATTTGCTTTTGCTGCCAGCATTTAGGTACTTAAATCAGAGTTTGCTTAACTGTAAAACCAGCTTTGGGTAACTAACTTCTTTTTCAGGTGAAGAAAATATTCTGAAGGCACTTCTACTCATTCAACTGCTAGAGATGAATGGAAAGGTTATTTGGAGTTGAGGAATCAACTGGGAGACAAAAAGGCAAGACGACCTCCTTTCCTTTCCTGGTTCACTAATCAAAAATGATATGAAAGGTGAGATCTAATTTTGACTTTGTGTATCCATGGTATTTAAGATCGTTTTATTTAACCTAGGGAAAAGAAAGCCTGTTTAGTGCACTGTTTTTCAATTTATTGGACACAACTTCACAGGAGTGATTTAAAAGAGGATTCTTGTGTTAAAAAACAAACTGTTGCCTGCTAACCTCTGTCAAGACTCTTCAGAGGTGATGGGAATACATTATCCTTCTATGTCAGTAATCACTACATTAATTACAAATGCAAAACAGATTTAAAAGCAGTTTTGTCAACCAGTATCGTGACAATCCATTTAAATAATATTTTTATTTAAATCATAACATCCAAAATTATACGTTTGAATTGCAGAAGCAGAATTTAGAAGAGGACATAAGCAGATTCATCTGCTTCTGGCCATTACCAAAAATTGTGATTCAAGTTCATTCAACTAGTAGAAAACAAATCAGACAACCAACCAACCATCAAAAAGAAAAAGCCCACTGCAACCCAACACTCATGAAACACATCACACATTTAAGTACTTCAAGTTAGGAATGCTTTAAAAAAAAAACCAAAAAACTTCTAGCCCAAAGGTCTGCCTTAAAATTTACTAGAGACTTAGGCCTCATCTCTGAAGGTGCCTCAGTAAGACTGAAAAAGTATACATCCTAAAAAAGAGCAATTTGATTTCTTTTTATGTATTAGAATACTGTCTCTAATTCAAATCTGAACCACAAGCTTTCCAATATTTACATATTCTTAGGTACTCTTCTTACTGTCTCAACAGGAAAGAATGCATTTTGCATTAGTTAACACAGAAGGGTCTGGGTTGGAAGGGACCTTAAAGATCAACTAGGTCCGATCCCACTGCCACAGGCAGGGACACAACCAAGTCAGGCAGCTCAGGCTGCCCAGGGCCCCATCCAACCTGGCCTTGAATGTCTCTAGGGATGGGATATCCACAGCTTCTCTGGGTAATTTCTTATATCAAATGCAACGTAAGTATCCTGTCTTGGACACACATAAAAGAAAACAACAAAATAAAAAAATCCCTAAATCTCTAAATATATGAAGAACCAAACCACTTAGTATTAAGTTTGTAGAATTTCAAAGTTCTGAGCAATTAATAACTTTTCAAGTGCTCTCTGCCTCTGCTTGTGCTTACATTTTCAGTTAAGTCTGACCTTCAGATCATCAGTAAGCTCCTTATCAGCCATACTGCAAACTCCTGAACTTGAATTCAAGTAGCAGTGGAACTAAAAGCTCTGCTGAAGTTTTGGTTAGGAGGATTATCTTTCCAATGCTCATCTCTGTTTTGCTTCCTTCAACTGAAGACTTCCTTGAAGGTTTCAAACACAAGAAGCCGGCCAGCAGTGCAATAACTTCTTCATGTCTCCAGGCCTTCTGTATTGTCTCCCTCCCACTACTACTGCATAACAGTAGATAACCCTGGAAGGCAAGGCAGGCCAACTAAAACCAATTTTCAGGAGAGCTGCACTTGGCACAACATGAGGAATATGTTTTGTTTTTATAGGGTCATATTCCAGAAAAAAAAAAAGTAAAAAGAAATGCTTTAGACCACAATGTGTAAACTCAATGGGATAAAGATGACTCATATAGCCCTGTCTGGTTCAAGTGACCTTAAATACTCACACTAATACTAAACTAAATAAATACACATTCCAGAATCACATACCATCTATCCGCCAGTTCTAAAAATGGCCCGGTATTAATCTCTGATAAAGTACTGAATGATGGATAAACAGATGCTGTTGTACTCTGATCACTGTAACGTCAGCAGTGAGCGTGCCTACCCATACCCAGGACACAAAGACCTAGAAGCAAGAACTAATGTTTTGTTCCATGTTTGTACACTACCAAGGAGAGGAAAGGTCCTTCTCTGCTTTCAAGACAAGGTCCCCTGAGCATCACCTGCCATGCAAATAGGCAGTCAAGACATAAGCTAAAGATACACCAATTTGTAGGTACACAAAACTGAGAGAAATAATCTCTCTCTGCAGAAGCAGAAGGTTTTGTTTCTCAGTGACTAATTAAGGAAGCAAAATATGTCCAAGAGAACTGAATATGAGTAGCTCACATGAATCCCATGTGGAAAACAGACAAGGATCCACGACACTGTGGTGCAAATAAGACAAGTATCACCCAAGAAAGACATCTGAGAGATTTCTTTTAAGGTTTTAGTCTACATGAAAATTCTGTACACAGAACGCTGTATTTTTGCATTTCATTTTACCTCTCTGTCTGGAAATTATTAGTTTTATCTAGGTCATAAAGAAGTTACAGCTAGTTTTACATTTGAAAATATCACCACTAAACCACACTGTAGGACTTCTATATGCCAGCAAAAATGTGCACTTTTGCTTTTGTAGCTTAGTTTGTCTCTCACAAGCCAGAGACACTGGCACAAGCCATTCTGGAAGGAGTGTGATTTTGTAAGCAAACAGACAACACACAGAAGCACCTATCAAATCTGCTTGTCAGGAATCCGTTTCCTTTAGAAGCACAGCTTCACACTTGTGAATTCAGTACTCTGCCTTCCACTGATTTAGGGGTGCTCACCTCACAGTATCTCTAGTCTGATTTTTTTTTTTTAAATGCCCAACATCAACAGCTCCCATTTACTTTTATTCAGTTTGGGAAAGTCTATACACCAAGGACCTGACAGATGTTTCTGACTGGGGCTTGAATGCGAAGGTAAACCTCACTAGGCCCAGCACTGGAGATTTACTTAGGTCAAAGTCTGAAAACTGAAGTGGCATTAATTGCTGTCGAGATGTTTCCTACGAAAACTCTGCCAGTTACAGTATAAATAAAAACCCACAAAAGATGTATTAGCCAAATATTTATGGAAATAAGCTAGCATTAAGCGATTAATTTATTGCTGACTATTCATACCCTGTAATAAATAAGGCAGTGACAGATAACTGGAAAGGCTTCAAGATTAGAAAGCATGAATATTGACACTTAAGGAAACTTCTGATAGAAAAAATGCTGATGACAGCACAACAATTACATTAAAAATACTGTTGCCCAATTTTCCTTTCAGAACACCTAACCCACAAACTGTCACAAGCTGTAAATTTTTCTGTCCCCCTGTCCCCCCCCCAAAAAAAAAAATCAGTAAAACATCACATCACTGCAGTAATCTTTCTTTCAGTTCAAGAGACCATCTCAACAAACCAGACATTTGAACTCCGGCTTAATGAGTACTCTGAAGGAAAAGTCCAGACCATGAGAAGGTTTCACTCAGAAAAAGAATAGAAATGTATTTTCAGCTAAATTACTGAAATACTTATGCGGCTTTTTCACAACATCTATGCTGTCTTTATATAAAATGGTCATTAATTTTTATTTTCAATACATTCTTTGAAAGGAGAGTACTTACAGAAAAAAGTGCTTCAGAGTTCATAAATTACAGCACTGATTGTTTTATAAAAGATAGGGACAATTATAAGGATAATTTATTCTTAAAACATCCACTTCATTGTTAGCAACTTAAGAAAGGATTTGGTACAATGAGAAAGAATATCTGAAACACTAAGTAAATTGTTTCATGAAACAAATGGATGTAATTTGCAACGTTTTTACCTTACCACTAATTACAGCTTGTCTTCTTTCCTTGTGCTCATTTAGCAGTCTGAATTTGGCAACTAAGTGCATAAGCATCCAACTTACACGATTGTCTCCTGGGAAGCGCAGAACCCAAAGCAAACATGACATTCACTAGCTGTGATGGGGGTGGAGAGTGAGGGACTTCCAAACAGTTTACCTGTGTTTCTACTAATAAACAAACTCACTCCACACCCCAAAACACCACCCAGGAGACACATAGCTGACACCTACCTACCTTTCAACTTAGTTGATAGCAACTTAACGCTTGCAACCAGCTCCCAGTCACAAGCAGACTGGTAAATAACATGCAAGATCCCAAATTGCTGCAGGCTGTTACCAGCTCAGTTGACCAAGAAGAACGTGAAGTTTTCATACTGAGCCCCAGCCTCTTAACCTTGACTCCTCTTAGAACACTTTTACCAAAATCAGCCTTCAGCACATGCCACTTTACAGGAGACAGGCAAAAACCTAAATACATGCTTGCTCACTCCACTTTCCTCCTTCCTTGAATAAATTTGGTCTCCTGCTAGTGAACAGAAATTAAATGGATTAAAGAATTCAGCTTTAGGCTGCCCTAAGATTTAATGCAATTGAAGTTGTAAACAGTTTTTGCAACTACTGGTAAAGCATCAGAGCAAGCAAAACACAGAGCAGGACTCAACTGACTACAGAAATGCTGAGGCATAAGGCTCATCTTCATGGAGGAGTCCATATCAATCCTGTCACAGTTTAAAACAGGCTGTAAGATAATGCACCTTTTTCAGTGATAGAACAAAGGGCAATGGGCACAAACTGGAACACAGGAAGTTCCATATGAATATGAGAAAGAATTTCCTTAATTTGGAGGTGATGAAGCACTGGAACACTGCCCACAGAAGTTGTGGAGTCTTCTTCTCTGGAGATATTCAAAACCCACCTGGACACTTTCCTGAGCGACCTTGCTGTAGGGAACCTGCTTTAGTAGGAGTTGGTATGGATGGCCTCCAGAGGTCTTCCAACCCCTGTGGTTCTGTGATTCCTCATAAATGCTTTCTGGCACTAAAAAGTGGGGACCAATCCTGATGGTGTCTTTTTCAAATGTGTATCAGTGTCTCTTCTGAAATCACCTCCCAGTTTTCTGCTGAACTACCAACAGTCAAGAAAAGCTGAATAGATTAAAAAGGTGTCACAACAGTTTTTTTTTTTTTTTTGTGGGCAGCCTTCCCCTCTCTCTCAGAATGCCACATTAAGACATTGGATTTAAGATAAAAAAAGCCAAATGCTTTAAAACAGAAAGAATAACAATTTACTTTGTCCATCAGAAAACATGACTGCTTTTTTGTACTACAGTATTGATGCTGACTTCAACATCCAGTTTCAAGATAAACCAGTACCATACAAGGTGTACATGTTAGAATGACAGGACTTTCCGAGTGAAGGTGCCTTTGGATGGAATCTGGCTTGCAGTACTGCGGCATAAAACAGTGATGAAGACACCTGTGGTGTTTCTGAATGTGAAGGAACTACACCCAGAGACTTTCAATCCAAATGTAGCAGACTGTTGTGTCCTTTGAACATAATAGGAAGTCAAGTATTTTAAACATCAGCTATGCTACCATAATAATACACTTTCGTAAACAAATCTCAAAGTTGATCCTCAAGTGATCAGCAAAACCTTTACTGTTTTATCTAATGCTTGTCATGGAAATGTGAAAAACAAAACGTACTCAGAAAATGACTTTAAATTCTTTTAAAAGACAAGCTCTTGTAACAAAAGGGAATATGATATGAGCAGTTTTGGAGCAGGCAGAAACACAGCAGTTGTCTGATCTACTTGGTATGCAGCCAACATCCTATACCCCCAGAGAAAAAGGCTACATGAGATAAGAAGGTGGACTACAAGAAGTGAAGGACATGGGAAGGTTTCCTGTGTCTCCTGATAGCATGCGCAACGTGCAGTCACTATACTATAAGCAGAACCTGACTGTCCTCTCACTTGAAAGGCTGTGAATCAAAAATATCTGCACTGATATCTGTGGAGCTCCTTTATAAAACCACTGAAATAAAAATGGTGAGTCAGACTGGCAATGTTTATCTTCCCTGAGTCCAACAGAAGTAGAGCTGGAGCTGTAGCATTCAAACTACTGTAACTTAATGGAAATTCCCACTGACTTTGACAGGTTAAATGAAAGAAAAGCCAAGAACTGCAGAAAGAAGCTAAAAGAACAGGAGAGGAACTCAGGAAGGAAGCTAGCCAAAACATAATCCAGGCAAAAAAAAAAAAGCCACCAAGGTATCAGCATGACACTCGATCTGAAACATCTATTTTTGGAGTTACAAGTTGTTCTGGGCACAACATCTGCCCAAGTATCTTTGCAGTTGTGCATGTTTCTAAATAAATCAATAGAAAAAGCTTACCTGGCCTTTCACACACAGCGTTTGGAAAGGAAACGAGACTGACCAACAATACGGGCAAAATGACAATTCTGGATTGTAAATAAAGCAGTGCAAATTCAAAAGAAAAGAGCGTTATTCTTGTTCCAATCTTTTCTGACCTAAATCTTGTTATTGCAAGGAACAGCTAAGTAAGCTGCTTTCTGAATTAAATTTAACTGCTTTTCTATAAGCTGGACAACAAAAATCCTAGAGCCTGAGTATGAAGAAATGGCAAAGGGCCCTTAGCAGTGGCCTTTCCTATTTTCCTGAAAACCACTCTACGGGTAAGCGTTTTTTTATACTCAGTACTGCTGCGACATTTGGGCCCTGTGTTGGCTGCAATGGGTGTCCCAGACAGCCTGAGCAGACCCTGCATCCCCACCCTGGCCTCTTTGCCCCCGCCTTTACCCCCAGTGAGTGCCCAGCACACACTTGCTCTTGTTGAGCCACAGGGGACACCACCACGGTCTGCAGCTCTCCCTGCAGTGAGGTAGCACGGAAATGACTCAGCCCCAGGCCAGCACGGTGCCAGAGCTGGTGGGAGGCAGCAGGACAGGGATGTAGGGCAGGACAGTGAGCAGTGACTTAGGGAGAATACTGCACAGTATTTCATCCTGAGCAGCCTATGCCATAGCTGTGTAGTAATCTTTCTTCCCACATCAAGAATTTTCATTTATTTATTTCTGATGTCATCAGCTGATGGCACAAAGCCATCAACTGCACCTAAACAAGCAGCATCTTGCCTCAAATTTAGGACTTTCTCAGGAGACCAATGGGACAGGACTGGAATGATTTGATTTGTAGGACTACAATTAGAAATAAAAGAAATGACAGAGCATACTCCACATCATTTTTGGAAACTCCAGAAGCCTGCTCTGATCTGCTGCTAGGTTTCAAATACAGAATTCATAAAGCTAATTCTTCTCATATAACTCCAGCAATCTCTGCTGGAAAAGAACACTAGCAATAGGTTCTAGTGTCTGATTTATTCTGGGAATCTTTGCTTAACCAGGAAACAAAGGGATGCTGTTTATTTGAAAAAACATAGAAGTCTTTATGAACTACCTCCTTTGCTGACTGACTCTAAGTGTGCGTGCTGACTGCCACTGTGCTGCCTGAAAGGTAACTATCATACGTGATTAGTACCAGAAAACCGCATTTTGTTAAACAGTTATATCTTAGACCTGTGTCCTATGACAGCAAAACACCAAACAATGAGGCACCACAAAGTCTTTAGGTATGAGCTGCCCCTAGTTCCCTGGAATGTACAACGAACTCAGGGAGTATACACAATGATCCATCCAATTACAGCACTAATTGTCCTGAAAACTTACAAGTGCACTTAAAAGGAACACCCTCCAAAATCTGGAAACGTAGAATATGTCAAAAAAAACCCCTAAGCCCAACAGTTGGGTCAGATGCCATAAAGCAACCAAAGCATGAGAAAGCATGGCTAGTTTTTCAGGTTTCCTCTGGTACTTGGGAAGCAAGTCACACAGCTAGGAACAGACACAGCAATTTTGGCACTGTCAGCCCTGACACCATACCTGTGTCTAGACAGATGCAACAGGAGCTCGCCCAGGCACGTGAGCAGGGAAATGCTGCCTGCTGAGAGCCCTGCACAGTGGACTTTTCTAACATGTTCATTTTATTCGCAATTCAATCTTATTCTGTCTTTTGATAGGAGTTTCCCTTGTATACAAACACTATAAATATTTTTGGAAGAACTAGCCTGAATTCAAGAGCAACACTTTTGCAGAATTGTATGTATGGAAAGATAACAATCTCCTTTGTGTTGGGCAAGACTATGGAGCACTGTGCCACATCCTGACTTCCAGCATCCCTGCTGTGGGCTTACAGAACTACAGGTGCTGCAACAAAACATTTGCAAGCACTGAATTAATGGCTTCAAGACTTTTTCTTAAAAAAGAACAAATGCTGAGCTTCAATTATTATTCTGAATGTTTCAGAGTAACTAAGATAAATCTAAAAATATGACCTGTAAAATCTCACCAGAAAATACTCTTCCTCTGTCCTTGCCCACAGACGGGGACAAGAGGAGGATGGGGATGTTGACTGCATATCACTCACTATACTCTTTCAAACCAGTGCCTAAGAAATAGGAAACAGATAATCTAGAAAACCTGCATCTTACAGATTTTAATACATTCACAGTGAAGTGCAGTTTACAAAACTCAGAGAAAGCAAAATAACAAACTATCACAGACCTTTTCTGTCCTGTCCTACCAAGTATCCATTAAATAAATTAATATAGCTTACAAAACTCCGCCATACCATCTCTGTCTGATACAGAAAACCAGATGCATCAAAAGCTAAATGCCTGTGTTAAGAAAATGAAAGGGGCACTCAGACCACAAAAGTACTTAAGTAATGCAGGGAAGGAGGAAAAAAGGAGAAGCCCGGCCAGCAAAATTATCTGCGACTCACTGCATCCCATGTTTTGTTGCCTAGCAGGTAAGATACGGTGAGTAAGGAGGAAATGAAGGAAAATATTTACAGAAGGAACAAGACCCATCAGTTACGCTTCTTCTGGTACAAGCTGTTATGTTAGCATAGCAGCCAAGCTGAGTCAAACAGGTTAATGGACTGAACACTTCTTCTGACATCACCCAAAAAGGAACTTTTAAACTCCTCATTGAGGAAGCTTAATAAGAAGGAAAAAAGCAGCACCAATAGCATTGTTATTGTTATATACCATTTGGTTCATTAGCACATTTAACCCCAAAGGAAAACAGTAAAAACGTGAATGACTGTTGTTTCAAGCACAGAGATTATGCAGTATGTTTTTCTTAGGTGTTTGCTGCTAAGTGACCTCCAACTCCAAGGTAGAGATCACAGAATCACAGGGGTTGGAAGGGACCTCCAGAGATCATCAAGTCCAACCCCCCTGCCAAAGCAGGTTCCCTACACCAGGTTGCACAGGTGGGCGGTCCAAGCGGGTCTTGAATATCTCCAGTGGAGACTCCACAACCTCCCTGGGCAGCCTGTTCCAGTGCTCCGTCACCTCACCGTACAGAAGTTCTTGCACACATTTGTGCAGAACTTCCTATGCTCCAGTTTCTGGCCGCTTCCCCTTGTCCTGTCTCCACACACTGCTGAAAAGAGTCTGGCCTCGCCACTTTGCCCCCCACACCTTAGATATTTATAGACCTGGATCGGGTCCCCTCTCAGTCTTCTTTTCTCAAGGCTAAGCAGACTCAGTTCACTTCGCCTTTCTTCACAGGGGAGATGCTCCAGGCCCTTAACCATCTTTGTGGCCCTCCGCTGGACTCTTTCCAAGAGATCCCTGTCTTTTTTGTACAGGGGAGCCCAGAACTGGACACAGTACTCCAGATGAGGCCTTACCAGGGCAGAGTAGAGGGGGAGGATCACCTCCCTCGACCTGCTGGCCATGCTCTTTTTAATGCAGCCCAGAATGCCATTGGCCTTTTTGGCCACAAGGGCACACAAGAGATGCTCAAAAAAAAGCATGTGAAAAAACTCACCATGCAGGTAATCAAAAGTTAAAAGACAGCTACAACCAGGTATCAAATCTCTTTTCTTATTAGAATAGACATCTAGGAGAGTGCATAAATTCAGTTTGTTACTAGCACGAAAATGTAGGCTCTAACCAGGCAGTATCCAGGGTTCTGCTCCATTTCCACTAGGTTCCACACTTCTGCCAGCTATTTAACTTTAAAGTTATTATTCCCTCTGTCTTTGGGTTTAAGATTTCACAGAGACTTGTAAACAAATCATTATATGTGAACAAATAATTAACTCATTGAGTAAAGATTACACTACAGCTGGTCTCCTATTGTTCCCTCTGTGGCTTCAATATTTAGGGTTTAAAATGAGATTTCAAAGGAAATTATTGTCGGTTTGAGTTCTTTCATGAAAAGCTCCAATTGCCTCCTTACACAGGGATGTTTTCTCATTGTAACTGGATCTGTACTAGCCATTGCTGTCTCGGCAGGAACGCGGTGTCATCAGCTGTCACACACAGCCGTCCACGGCTGCAGAAACACAGCCAGGCTTGTCCAGTGCCTATTCTTTTTCCATCATTACAGAAGCAAAGCTGGGATCTGGGCAAATTTACATGTTAAAATATTTAAGCGCTGCTCTGTAAACCAGATTCTCCTATTACAAAAGGGTGTCTTTCAAAATATCCATCATTTGCAAAAAAGATTAAAAACGAGATGCAAGAAATCTGATAGAGCTGTTATTTATGCTCCGCTTAAAAACTCTTGCAGTATTATTTTCTTCCAAACTGTTCACTGTAAGAAAAACGGCTCAAAAATATGCACTATAAGCAATCGGTAACAAAATTAGATCAGAACACTTTAAGGGCACACGCAGAGAACTGCAATTCTCCAATGGCAAATTCCAATGCAAAGTGATGATAATTGTAAACAGAGCCGTGGTACAGCCTGACCCTTTTCTACTTGCAAGAAAAAAAGCCAACCCAAACTCTGAGTCAGATGCTGTCATAGGAACTGTCCTGCCTGGACAGTAATTCTGCAGTAGGACTTGGCTGAACACGAACACGATGATGGTGTTATAGTTTAGTTTCTATACAGATATGCCTGTCAACGAGCACTGCCAAAACAACTTACATCTTCTAATGAGCGTGTATTAAAATGTACGGCTTAGGGGAAGTTACGATCCCAAACTCCATCCCCAATACACATTCTGCATCAAAGGAGAGGTCTCTTGCTCAGTACAAGGGGCAGAGCCCAGCTGCACCTTCAGATCGCACACTGGCACTGGAGAAATGCAAGTTCTCTGCCAATAGAGGCAGCAAGTCTTAAGCCTATTGCAGGTGGTTCGACAAACGTGCTCTCTGGTCTCTCAGATTTGTTATAATGATGCTCTATTAATATGAAGAAATGGAAGGTAGAACTTTTCTAATCTACCACCCCAGGGTTTTACAGAACAAAGCTCAACTGTTTGTTAAAAAATTTTGAATCTCTCCCATTCTTTCTCAGTCATAGAGATGATGAACAGACACAGAATTAGCTACGTCCCTCAATACTTCTGAGTTACTGCAAAAACGTAGCACTTGGAGAAGATGAAAATGTACACAAACACTTTGATGTAAATTGATCCTTAGAGTTCAGAAATCAGCTTAAGATGCTTCCTATACTGCTCCAGTAAAATGAATATTTTTGGTTCCACGTGATTATTTCTGTAGATTTGACTTCATGTCAATTTCCTTCTTTAGCAAGGAGAGAAGGGTATTCCCTAGGAAGAAACGCACCTTTCCTTTCTGCCTGCCTTTGGGTATATTCCAATGTCCTTACAGTGGAAATGCAGGCCTACAGCTAGTACTGGTTTGCTGGCCCATCAAAACCTCCTCTCCTCCCACAGATCCGTTTTTCTTTGGAGGCTGAAGGTTTTAAAAGTTCTGTGTTGGCTTTAGCTAGTTGACAGCTTGATATGTCAGCACCACACCCCAGTACACCTGGTACATATGTTGGTCATACCACTTGGTGATGCCTGGTGCTTTTAGTGGGCTCCTGTGATGCCGCTGCCACAAGGGACAAAGTCCCACTTAGAGAAGATGCAAGAACCCCGAAATGCTTTACTGCAAAAATAAGGCAACTACCTAGATGCTCTTAGCTTCAGCTTATCATCATAAGTGCTGCTACGACAAATCTGGAAAGCTCAGCAAGATTCTCCAGGAGCACGAGAGTGGCCTATCCCCAGATGAGGAAGGCAGAGATGTGACATGAAGGATGAGGGTCATGAATGACTGCAGTGTGTTATCAGTAGGAACATCTTTACAAGTCCCAGAGGAAATGCCAGTCTCTCCTACAGGACACATACTTCCCTGCAGTAACTACCATCAGCATGACACAGAACCCAAAAATGTAAGATAATCTCCTTTGCTGTGTAATAAAGCCCACACTTCTTACAAATCCTGCAGTAAACCCACCTTGCTACTGGCACAAAGTTGGTTTCACAAGTAAAGATACCCAATACTGTTTTTCTCTTCACAAGGGTGGGAGCTTCAACCTATTTTTAACAAACCAATTTAACTATGTCAGCTGTAAACAACAATAAAATGGAAGCAAGTTACATGTTCACCATCTTCAAGAAAGCTTCCGTAGGAAAATTAGCATCATACAAAATGTATATACATAAAAGCAAGTTGACTTTATGCCTTCCCACTCTGATTTCACTCTCTCCCTCCCCCATACTCCTTAGCACCCAGATGCTGTGAGCACCACAGTTTTGCCGCAGGGAGAAACACGCTTGCCTTGGCCTCCTGAAATGTCTGGGTTTTTTGATTGGTGGTAAAGACTTCATTTTTGACAGACCCTGTATACCCTTCAGGAGTCACTAATTGATTCTGGGTAGTCTTTTGTCTCAAAAATCCCTTTGATTTCAGTTTCCGTAGCTGCTAGGTCAGGTTGTGTGCCCATCATCTTTCTCCTCATTTGCAATATACATTTGTTTTCCTCCACAGTCAACAGGAAATGGAACTGCATACGGGATATGCAGTAACTTCATCACAATTCCTCGGGATGCAGTTCTGGCAACTACCCGCCAGAGCCTTCCTTCTGGCCTTTTGGTCCTGACATAAACAACACATTCCTCGGCTTTTACAACTAGGAATGGTGCCCTTGGTTAACAACACAGCCCAGCTTTTAACCCTTTATTCTGCTGTTCTCTATGGCCCTTACCATCTACATTTCTATTCAAACTAAATTTGTATCAATCACAGTACTTCTGTTACAAATCTCCACAGCTCCACAGCTTTTTCAAGTGACTATAGAGGTCACACCTAGATGAGCTTAAAGGCTTAAGACTCTAAGATATTTTCAAGCTTTTCTCTAGCCTTGTTTTGCTACAGAAAGGAGATACAAAGCACAGTACACCTTGGGTTTTATCCTCTTGCCTCTGCCTCTAAATCTCCTGTATAACAAACACACTACTTCAATCTGAAAAACTTACCGGGGATGTCCCAATGAGCAAACTGAAGTCTTGAAGCTCAATACTTGGTGATGAAAGAGCAACATATCAGTAGAAGAGCCTGTTTCAGAACAAAGACTTTTGCTGGGCAAAACAAAAAGGCCAGGGGTGTAACATGAAGGGATGCATCAGTGAAAAATCCCCTGATTTATATAATACACATTCATCTTTGTTGATGTTTGAGTGTGAACTATCATTTTCATTTACCAGCAGCTAAAGATACTCTCCGCTATGCTATTTTTTTCTGTGTACCAGAGTGCATGCAGGCATATGCACAAGTTTGTAAAGCATTAGGAAATTAAAGACTCTCTTTGCTTTTTGGAATATTAGAGAACAGATGATGATTGCTTACAAAGAAGCAAGGTTGGTTGTTTTCTTTTGATTATTCAGAACTTGTCTGCTGTACTGAAGCAGAAAACAGTCCAACAGCAGATACCAGCTAAAGAAAACTTAAAACTTCACTGCCTGTTAATGACAAAAACTAGCTCTGTTCACATTATCTGTACTTTGCTATCCAACAATTACTTTTAATCACTGTCCCTCAAGATTTCTGAGGTACCATACTTCAGTTTTATTCACATGCAGAGCAAGAAAGGAAAACCTGACTTTAACTAGCTGAATCAGCTTAAATTAAAAGCCAAAGTCCTCTCAACACGTATGAAATGGGCTTCTGCCAGGCAAAGCTCATTTAACAACCTAAAGTTTGGATCAAAAGACTTACTCTTCTTCCAGTTGAGGGCTATCATTTTCAAAATACGAAGAAACAAACACGCAGTATGCTCAAACTGCAGCTGCTGCAGCTACCAGCTCTAGCATTTTCAACTCTTAAAAAAGCCAGTGCTAATGCTGCCCACTAGGACAATTTAAAAAAAAAATCAATAAAAAACACCATTTAAAATGTTTTTTAACCATATTGTGCAGGAGATGACCGCTTGCTTGAGTGACCAGCAGGGCTGAAGACATTTGGGTGATGTCTCCAATGGTCTCTCCTTCTAAGGAAGTGTCTAGTTCTTCAAAAATTAGTATTTTTAAAGCAAAATCTCTAGTTTTCTTCTTCAGCCATACACCTTCTGTACCACAAGAAAACCCTATGCCTGGGTAGGAAACCCTGGCAAGCATCAGGTCTGCAGGGAGTACAGGTGCAGGCAGCACCATAGGAGATGTGCATCAGGAATATGCTTCCACATCTCTGCAGTAACCACAGCAGCTGTGCATCCAGGCCATGCTTTGCTCTGAGCATCCTGTCCAGCCTCCCTCCTTGGAGATCTTCTGAAGCTGCCTGGACACATGGCCTGGGCACCCTGCTCTGGGTGGCCCTGCTTCAACACATGTTGGGCCAGGTGGATCCAGAGGGCCCTGCCACCTCAGCTGCTCTGTGATTGTGTAATTCAAAGTGCAGGTCCTATCAAAGCTGCTGTGTTTTTGGTAGTGTAGTCAGATCTGGGACAAGAAGGCAGGGCCAGAAGTCACATGTGCATTGAGATGGGAGGAAACCAAGGCTTTTATGTCTCCATACTCGTCAGCAAATAGGCAGTGAGGATCAAAGCTCCATTAGGACATCGGTCCCATTGATTAAACAGGAAGCTGGATCAAACCTTCAGCATCCATTTCTACAACAATGCATCCTACAACTTCAGTTCAGGCATGGCTTGTCCTATGCAGAAGCTCTCATATGCATCTTTGTAAGCATCACTGTTTTTCTATCATTTCAGCTCTCCCTGTATTTTGATTCAGTAACAGTCAACACATGTTAAACAAGAGTATAAATCTTTTGGAAAAAAACAGGACTGACTTATGCTCCCAGCATGCTCTGCATATTCTTGCTCCAAAATGAAGTTACATGACCATTTACTAGTCAAGAACATTTCAGCTGTGCTATCACACCTTTATTGCTACAGGCTTGGATTCTTGTACTGCATTTTGACGCCAATGGTGACTTGCTAGAAAAACAGCACCAGCAACTGGGCTAATCAACACATGCTTCTAGCCAGCTTTAGCACGTACTGAAGGCAGACAGCCATGGCTTGCTGCATTTCATTTCTGCACTGTTTCACAGCAAGCACTTCTCCCACCTTCTACTTTGTATAATTGTCTCTCAATACACAGGTCTCTAAAATGCTACAGTTGCAAGAGTTTAAAAGATTTCCATCTTCCAAAGTAAGATTTCCCCCCCTCCCTCTCCAAGACAACAAAATAAACTGTTTCTACTGTTAGAGAAATCTAAAGAAAGAACACAATTGTACACATAATACGTAAAACCCTGTTATTATCGAAATTTAAAGCAGCAGCACCAGTTGAAAGTTACTGCCATTTTGTGTGTAAAGTCTTACAGTATAGGAACTCCCCATTTTCCAGAATTGCTGTTAGCATCTGTTTTTATGTAAAAGTTAAGTCAAAACACCTAGCCCACACATCTGCAGACAAGTCAAAGTAATCCACAGAGCCCTGAAGCGTAAAAAAAAAAAATCTGAATGGGGCTTTAATTTTTTCCCAAGCCTTGTTTTCATGCACCTGAGAACGACTGAACACCATACTGATGTTTAGCTCTCAGATTTATCAGACAGAACCTGTCAGCTGAAGTTGCTTCGTAGGTAATAAGAATCCAAAGCGAATGTGATGATTTTTTCCTGTATTTTAAAGAAGCACTTGTTTAAAAGGTCCATGTAATTTTTCAAACAGCCTTTTATCTTTGCAATCTAACCCCTGCCTGGGTCCTAAGCTTTAGACCACATTTGCCTTCTGCATTCAACAATTTTCTGGATATAACAGGATTAATTTGGAGCCTTAAAAAAAACAAAACAAGTAGGTATGACTAGATTTACTATTTTTTTTGTTTGTTTGTTTCAGGGAAAGAGATGCCTGCAAAAGGAACCCCATCCCCATGCAGCTTCATGTGAATCATTCTGCTTTCTTCAAATCAACCCTCAGAAACACATATTTGTTTTCTTCAGGAGGTGGGGAAGGAAGAAGCAAAAGGCAGGAGGAAAGGAAGGCAGCTGGTTTGCTGTGTGCTAGCTTTTATACCAGCAGCTTTAAACCAGCAGCTCTGCTGGGCAGCTACTAGTAGGGCCATAAGCAGTACAGAGCAGATGAGACCTTTAATGTATTTTCTTATTCCATGTACTTAGAAGCTCTATGCTATGGACAGTGATACTACAGAAGTGTTTCCTAAATGTAATGCATATGACCCTCAAAGACATCCAGCCTCCAGAACTGAAACAAATCCTTGGAATGCCCAATCCATCCAGATAATTGCATTGGCCCACTCTGCTCAGCGCGTACAAAACCAGTGAAGGTTGCCTTGGAACAACCTCCTCAGCTTCCTTCAAGGCATGTGTAGCAGCAGCCACCTGGTTCTTACATCTGCCATTCAGATGCAGAAATAGCATCAGCCAACTTTGCAGAAACGAAAAAGCCTCACAGTACACACACAGCAGACAACAAAAGGGACAAAAAAGAGGGCAAAGGGAGCTGAACTACAGCTTCACTGTGAAAGCACTGCTGTGAAAGCACTGCATATTCTAAATCTGTAAATATAATCTAAACTGCTCAACTTAATCCAGTTACCCATGTACCTATCAACCAACCAAATGCAATTGATGAACCTAATTAAAGAATAAAACCTCCATTCTTTCTACTGGCAGTGCAATTTTTCATTAAAACTGTGCTAAACAATCTGTTTCAGACAGGTAGGCTGTTCTGCCAGTAACAAATTACAGACATTACATGTTGCTGACATTCTCTTCACACTTCAGTTTGCTAGCTGCATTAGAATTTGTAAGATACAAATACTGCAATAAAGAAAGGAAAAGCATTTTAGTGGCATATTTAGTAACTGCCATTTGTTAAAGGTATTTCCGTGAATAATTACAGACAACCACAATGACAGAGTTTTGTCTACCCCAGACACAAACTGGAACCTGTGCTTCCTACAGCACCAACAGAAGGGGATATGGTAGCCATCCCCTCCTGCACCTCCCAACAGCCTGCTCGCATTAGCTTATGGGTCTGTGCTGAAATCAGACACCATTTGTCATTTATTAGGATGAGCACAGTGCTCTTGCAACCTTGTGGTAGCTTGCATTCGACCACATTGGCTGTGGAAGGACCCACTGCTGCCATTTCATCACTCCATCGCTCAACACAAAACACTGCCCAGTGCACTGCTTTGATAGCTAAGCTCCCATTTCTAGTAATTCCCCATCTCTGCCACACCATTTAAGAGTTCTAGCAGGCTGGAGGCAAAAGTGAGTTTTAAATAGATAATTTATCAAATATTTAATTATAAAAGTTGATTTAATTTCCAAAGCACTACCACACTTCATTATTTTCTCTGCCTGCAAAGCACAAGTATTTTTCATTTTGGGAGGCACTTACAGCTATTCCTGTTGCGTTTGGGCTACATAATATGTTTGGTTTTAACAGCAGTTTGAGTTCAGACTTCAGAAGGCCCTAAATTCCTTACAATCCAGGTGGATTTGCAGAGCATGGCTCAGGGCACTTTATGGGGCCAATATAACAGCTCAGAGTGCCCCGAGGGGCCAATGCTGCTCCCTCCCGCCTGCTTCCAGCCACAGGCCCCATCCTCCTCCCTGTGAGTGGCTTCAGCTCACAAAAGGGGAGGAGGAGCATGAAGGTTTCTTCTATCCTAATGAGTCAAATGAGTTCACAGGTCTGTTTTCCAGCACAATCCAGCCTGAAGTCACTTGTGCACTCCCATGCAGCACATGTTGCAGCACTGAGGAATGCAGCCCAACAGCTGGCAGAGTACTTGTATCACACACTGCATCTGAAGTCAGAATATACTTCTGAACACAGGAAGTTCCCTCAGACTCAGCTGGTTCTTCTTAAGAGAAGCCTAAGAAAAGCTTTAAGACATTTTACTACAATTCCATTCTACCTGATCCTTTTAAAATTTGTTAGAATTTATTATGAAGTTCTTGTGAAAAGTAGATTCAGTACAGTACAGAACGCTTTATACATTCACAGTTCTGGCATCACCAGAAGAATGGGCACATGGACAAGGAACAAATGAGCTCACTGCTGGAGAAGGATACTGGACCCAAGACTTGCAAGTACAGGTGGGAAGAAGGCTGGGGTACCAGTACACACTGGTTTCAGTAGAAGTTAACTCAGGAAGAAAAAGAAACATTTTCATCTTCTCCCAACATAGCTACTGTGACAGACAGACATGAGAGAATACATGGAAGAGTATTTATGAGTGATAGCACATACAGAAATATTAGAGAGGACTAAAAAGTTTTATATTGAGAAGTACATCATTAACATCTTTCAAGCCATCTTCTCCCTAAGTTCAATTTAATTGAGCACCCTTAATGATAAAGCACACCTCAGGTGCTCCAGGAGACTTCATTAGAGTTTACAATGTCAAAAGAAATTATATTTTGTTATTGAAATAAAATATTTCTGTCAACAATAAAAAGCTTCCATCAAAATAATAAGAGAACACTAACCAGGAAGCCTTTGGCTGTACACACCACACATTACATAGAAGTAACCATTCTCCGTAATGCATTGATATTTAATGCCACCCACATCAGATTAGTAACTCTGCTCAGATCCTATTAAAGCCCATGCAAAGCTTCAAAGCAGTTTCACTGTTTGTTAGACACTGTGAAAAGATTACACAGTGTCCATCTCAAGTGCTCGCAATTTTTATTTTACTGTGGCCTTTTTCCCCATTAAGTCTCAAATGGAACAAATGGCAGCTTCAGTCTTCTCATAACTTGGTACTTTACTCATCTCCTCAGCTAAAAGCTTTAGGAAAAGGAAACAAAATTGCAGCTCATTCTTAGCCACCTCTTAACAAAAAGCAAATTACAGTGATATTCCATGCAAGATCAGATCTTAGTTGCGATTTCAGAAAGAAAAATAAAACAGCACTAAGGTAGCAAGACAAACACCAATACGCCACAGGAAGGCAGCAGTCCATAAAAACAAGCAGCCGGTCACTGCTGGGTGACGCCACAGTTGTGCTTTACATGAAGGCCTGAAGCTTGACTGTAAAAATCCCATGTATGAAAAAGCTATTAACCTAGCTGCTGCTGGTATTACTCAAATCAAGGAAGCAATCTTTAATTTCAGCTGAGGTGGCGTGCCAAGGACAAAGGCAAGATTTACTTCTTACAATAAACTCTTCAGCAAAGCTTTCCCTCCGCCCATCCTATTACAAGGAAAAGCAAGGTTCAGCATTTCGATTATCTGCGTGGACAACTGAAAGCACAAAGATTAGATGGTAAAGCAAGAACTCAACACAGCTCTTGATTATCAGTTGCCACCCTTGCCCAGTTATGAACCCTCTGTACAGTATCTAACAAGACTGATTGAAGTCTTGCAGATTAAACTGAGGAAGGGAACATTAAGTTATATCAGAGCAGCATCCTCTGTGTGAGCTCATACAAGTAACTACACATTGCAATGTGTGTTGGTCAGAGGCGTTAGTATTCTATTTTAGAAACAAATATGAAATACATAACCAAAGAACTAGCCAGAAAGGCCTTTACAGCAAGTAAAAACAGAGCCAGCACTACATTCAGACTGTTTTCAAATTCACTGCAGCAAGACCATTAGAATTCAATCAGGTTTCTACTGTGCTGTAATAAGTTAAGGAAATATAGAAAATACACATTATGAACTGATGCAGCAATAACTTGTCATTGATAAAGCAGATGTTCATCACCTTGACAACTTAAAAATCAGTGCTCTTCTTACAACATAGGCAGTCTATTATATCAACAATTTGTGATCAAATACTAAAGATGTTTTTATTATCTAAGAATTCAAATTTGAGACTCCAAGATCATAGTAACAGCGTCATATGATACATTTTAGACAAACTTGAATTATATAGTGCAAAGACACAGAATCCTGTAATTCTTCTGCACTCACCTTTTAAAGTGAAGCAGAAACATCAAAATAATCTTAAGCTACTGCAAAGATGTGCCCCCAGGCCTCCCCGGCAGTCCTGGCTGAGATGCTGTCACACACCAACAACAGCACAACATAAGAGCAAGTGCTGTGGCTCAGCTGAAAGCCCCCCAGCCCAGCCCTCTGTATGGCAGTGACTGTAAATAAATATCTCAGGAACACTACAAGGAGTGAACACATCACATTTCTCCTCACCCTCCAGTGCAGCACAGAATGTAGTTGCTATGCATTTAGTAACACTCAATGAGTCAGGCTTATCAACACTCAGCCACTATAAGTAACCTTGAATTTATGTAAATTCTTAGCACCCACAAAACCCTTTAGCAATGAGCTCAAATCCTCCCTGCGAGAACCACTGCTTGTTCAGTTTGAACCTGACTCCTGCATCTTGCATGGAAAAAGGTAGAAGCTGCTTATCCAATCCTCACTTTGCTTTTGACTTACTTCATTTCTTTCAGTCATCTTCTTCTAGCACAGAGTCTTGATTTAGACAACTCTTTGCATCAAAGCTGCTCCATATTTTTGATCACCCCTGTTGCCCTCATCTCAAAGCAGAGTGAGCTTTACTACACTTCTTGACAGGAGATAAGGACGGTAGCCTTCAAAATATGGATGCAAGCTGGACTTACACAGTGCTGTGGCAACCTTGTCTGGTTTACCCTTTATTCCTCTCCTAGTACTTCACAACAATTGCTTGTTGGACTCCATTGCATGTTGGCGTACCACTAATATCTCACCCCTGAACAGTTCTGGTCGCCTCAATACATCTTCACATCATATACATCCGTCTCCATGTCACCTTGAGAGATGCAAGCCTTAAAGAGCTGTCAGTTATTTTCTTCATTAGGTTTTTGGTGTGTTTAGTTGCTTTTTTTTTTTTTCCCCACCTCCAGTTTTTAATACCATCTTTTTGAATGAGAGACCTTGACACAGTGTGTGATGATGTATGCAGAGACACTTAAACCTTTCTTAAAAAAATACAAACTAGTCTGATCTCATCATTTGAGTCATTCTGCATGATGACAACTGTGTAGTAAGTGCAACCGGTACACAGTACTGGTGTTACACAGACACTTCTATTTATTCTTAAATTCTGTGCCTCAGCCCCTTAATAAAACAGGGCTGAAAATGCAAAGGCAGAAACGTGAATTTGATAAAGTTAGTTTTACGGCTCTCAAAAAAATTTGGACAGTAATTTAAAGTGGTAGCTGAACTTTATTTGTTGGCCAACTCCCTACAATAGATCTAGTTTCCACATCAGTAGTTTATATCTGAAATAGTACAGAACACCAACCCCAAACTTCATAGTCTAGGTTCCAGACAGTGGAGTACTTCACTGAAAGCTAACACATTCACACAGATTGACAACTCCATGTAGACAGGGCCCACGTGAATTTTTTTGACCAACTGCACAAACCCACGACTTTGTTTACAAACCCAATCTGCTACCAGGAAACAACTGCAGGGCAGCAGTCTGCAGCAGAGAAATTAGCAAAAAGCAAACAAAGCCCTTCTCTTCACCCTTCTGAAATGGAGACATGAAAAGTATCATCTTTTGGTAAGTGCTACACACCTGAGCACTAGTTAAAAAACAACACCACCATCACCACCACAGGAAACAAAAAGCAGCCCCACAGACAGCAATCCAGCACACAGACATCAGAGCTAGTGCCCAATCAACAGCTTGCACCAGGAGCTGGCAGTGCACAGCAGCTCAAGCTCAGGTGAACAGCTCACATTAATTACCGGCTGATAATCAAATGCAGCTGTGAAACCATTTGTGTCCAATATACTGCAGTTCCTGAGCACAGATCATCTCCCTGCCAGTGCAAGAAACTCATTTTTCTTCCATTAAGTCTACCTTTCCACAGCATTCCTGTCACTGATCAGCACCATGCATCCAAAAAGGGCAGGACTGTCCTTCATCTTGCAGCCACACATCCATTAGCCAAGCCTCAAGCAGAGCAGACTCAGCATTGTACAACAGCAGGCAACTGGCCTTTAAAAAATAAACAAGTGAGTCAAGATCCTGGCTTAAACATATGAGAAGTCCAGGAGGGAGCAGACTATTAACATTTTCAGCAGACATTTGCCATATTTAACTCTGAATATTAGATTTATACAGATTTTGAACTGAAGCATTTCCTAAAAGAATTAGTAGCTGCTTATCTTTAACCTGATCCTTTATTATGTATGGCTCCATATGCACAATTTTGCAGTTGAGGCTCTCCTGCACCTGAGGAGTTTTTGCTAAGAACACTTAAAATGGATTACTTGACAGATTTGAAAGTTACATAAATCAGTAATTTAAGTAAACAAGATGAAGCTGTTTTACAACTAAAGCCAATGAGATGCAAGTTACTTAACATTTTTATTTTGGTCAGATACCCTGAATAACTGGATGTGAGCAGCAGAAAATAGACGTAGGGGATGTAGCTCAAACCAATGCACGACATCTGGGACAATTCATATACAGCTTTACAGGACAGAAAAGCACAGCTCAATATTTTCCAATGTAATCACTGTAAAAAAAACCTTAAAGTCTCACTGAAGATGCCTTAAAAAGCAAACATTTTTAATGATGTTCTGTACATACTGTAAGAAAAAATTCCTTTTTGCTAAGTCTTTTGGGGACACAGCTACTTCAACTCAAAAGCAGCACTGAACAGTAGGTAACAGCTAGACAGGTCTGAACAGTGCCATGCCTCCACTGTGCACCACTTCTTACACAGAAGAGCGGTATGAGAATGTATAACTTACTCCATAACATTACATTTGTAATAGCTATAGAACTAGTTCCATCAGTTTCTGGAATAAAGGTGCTCACAAGAAGGTTAACATATTTCAGAACAGTTTCTTACATATCCCGAGTTAGAAGGGCACAGCTTCACCCACTAGGCACAGAGGAGACTCACAAATAGTAAAACCAAACGCAGTGTTTATTAAAGTCACCCCTCCCCTCCAAAAAAAATCCAAAACCAACACAGTGTTTGAAATAAGATTTACAACACTTGGCACATTTAGCATACAAGTAAAATTCATGCTTGGCTTCCAAGTGTTAAGTATTTCTTCAGACAAGCAGTAGGACATTGATTTTAAGCCACACTGAAGCAAACATCTACACTGTGTTCACATCACAGCAGCAAAGTCACTTAGCTGCATGTTTTTTCAGTGACTGACAGAATGAAGCTCCCTTGTTTTCACCTCCCTTAGCCTCAGTTTTAATTGCCTTAGTCTCAATACAACGTAATTTTTCTAACCCCTCTGCACAACATGCATTCCCATGTCCCTGCCAGCCAAGCCACTGCTTTGCACACCATCACCTCCCTTCACTGTACAGCCTTGACTCACCTCGTCAAAATAAAAAACGCTGAGCAAAGACAGTCTTGTTCAAGGATGTGCTCCGTACTGCTGTAGTCTCATCAGAGGTGCAGTGGAGTTGAGCAGAGCTGAGCAGCCTGATCACACAAATAAAAGCCTATCTATTCACCTCCAACGCTAATTTGCAAGGCAACTCGGAAATTAATTTTACTAATCAGCGCAAGGATCAGAAGTAAGACCAGAAAGAAATGCAGTAATGAACCAGACAGATCTTTTTCATGAATAAAAAACAGTTATTTAAAGACCTCCACAATAAGATAATGCAGCCTATGTAACGGTGCACTAAAACATGACAATTTTAATGCAGATTTTAACAAGGCTGGGGGAATAAGGGTAGTTCAATGATGTTGGGAGACTTCTTTATACAGTACAGTGACAGAACTGACGTGGTGATGAAATTACATACAAGTAATTGGGAACAAAAACTGAGCAAGAGCCATAAACCTAAATAAGTTCATATCATTCAGACATGCAACTTTTATTTCTTATAAAGAGAGCTTTATCTGAAGGCTCCTCAGACACCTCTCTTCACACAAATATGGCCGATGCATGCCCATTCACTTCATAGACACCTACAACATTTCTGCATCAGCTGTCTGAAATGTTTTCCAGAGACAGTATTACCTCACCTTTCATCGCTCCTGCATTCAATTAGATTGACTCCCTGACCTGACAATCCCTTCATGCAAGGAACTCCTAATACACTTCTACACAGAGAGCTGAATTAATCCCACATCCATTCAGCAGTCACAGGAACACTCCCGCAGATACTACAGTAATGTACTTCCCCCCTCTCCCGAACTAGTTATGGTATCAGAATAAGAACCATTTGCAAGTATTTTAACAGGAAGGCACTTACACATAACTACCTTCATTTTTGACAGCAGCCTCACAAATCTTATGCATTTATTTTTTGGAGTCTGAAATTTATGTTTTGGGTCTGAAGTTCTCCATTTCTTGCAAATGAAACAAAGAATAACACCATTCTGCTGCCTTGCTTTAATACGTTCTTCCCTTAATGGACACATTCTGAAACATGAGGCCTGACCCCACCATTCCACTTTGTCACTGCCACTGCATCAGCAGTAGAACAGCTGGGACAACAACAGATCCAGCAGGCTCACAGCCAACCTGCACGACCAGCGTCCTGCCAAAGGCCAAGGGTATCACACCACAATCCTGCAACACTGGAATTTTTGTTTGGTTAAACAGTTCGTTACACCAGCAATAAAATGGACTTCATAACTAATGCAGGAGTGCTTGCTGGGAGGATTTGAGGCTGCTGACAAATATTTTAAAGCTTCTGAAATATCCAGGTTGCTTTGAGTGTGTGTGGCGCCCAAGGAAATGTAATGCAATGGGCTGCATCCTCTCACTCACACAGCACTGATGTTTCAGCCCTTACTGTTCTTAACACAGATAAGATCCACGTCATAAGGATATTGCATGCCTCAGCCTGAGTATTAGAACAGGTTTTTAAATAAAATCTTAATATTTAGAACAAACACATTTTAACACAGAAATATGCAGACTAAGAGTCAGTGGCCTCAGTTAAATTTAATCAAAATGCACTCTATTAGCACCTGGAAGTTTTCCAGGAGCCTCCTGCGTCCTTGGCCATCTGCCAAGACAGCTGACTGTGTTTCAA
The DNA here is from genome assembly GCA_016647715.1 of Pavo muticus. Classification (NCBI taxonomy): domain Eukaryota; kingdom Metazoa; phylum Chordata; class Aves; order Galliformes; family Phasianidae; genus Pavo; species Pavo muticus. The sequence continues at coordinate 2,205,035 of JACDJE010000080.1, forward strand.
GCCTGCTGAAATTACCAGGCTGCATGTGAATATGCCACTCTCCAGTTTCAGCAGGGTATTTAACAGTTTTGTTGCACATACAAGAAGTAGCTACCTCAGCACTGCTATTACATTTGCACTTCACAGACACAGCCAGACTTACTGCATGTCACCTAGATTTCAAATGCTCAGAACATTTTGCAAAGCAGCAGCTATCCATCATACTTCCAAGTTTCTTCAGCCATAGGAAAGCAAGGCACTAGTGACACCTAACATGAACAAACCATAGCTAGAACCAAAATCTGAATTCATATATTCAGTATGACCTAAGAAGATACAACTCAGGCCCTTTCTACAAGTATACTAGAGCCAAGCATCAAAATTCTTGTTTAACAACTTCATTCAAGTTCACTGCTTCGCAGAGCCATAACATGCAACAAGAGACAGCTCTCAGGGTAGCATTGCGTGGGAAATGCTGAGAGGAGGAGGAAGCCTGGAAAGCAATCACAATAACAATGTTATGATACATCAAAATGAGATAACCTATCTTGTCTGCATTTTGAGAACATCAGGAGTGTTACACCTCCCAAGAACACCTATACATGTATGCAGTTGCAATTCTCTGGACACCTTCATATAAAAATACTACTGATTTAAGATATGAGAGAATACCCAGGATACAAAAAAAAAGCCTACAGGTAGGCTCAAACAACTCTTGCAAGAACTATGGTAGAAATGTTAGCAACAAAACAAGCAAAAAGAAACAGACAAAACACAGAACTGAAAAACTAGCACTCTGGTCCTGAATACTCTGTCTTATACTCTGTATACTCTGAGTATTTGATGCACAAGTCCTACACAGAGCCTTTTCAGCTCTGAAGATGCCTCAGGCCCAAACCAGGGTTTGCTGTCACTAAAACAGAAAGAGCTAGAACATTTGCACAGAGTATGCACAGAGATGCACCACAACTCATGCACAGCCTGAAATCTGGTGGTGAAAGCACGCTAGCACCTAAGTACTGCCAAATATCAGGCTTGATGTATGGAAGCCTAACAGAGTAAGAAGTGAAAATGCTCACTGTCAGACCAATTCATTGTCAGAAGAATTCTAAACTCAGACTTTGCCATACAACACAGTACTACAGCATTCACTCTGCTCATGCTCCACTCTGGCTGCAGCTCCAGGGCTGCCCAAGTCTGCACAAGCACCAGCTCCTGCACTCCCACCCCAGCATTCGTAGGCCCTTTTGGAGCCTGCCTGGTGGAACCAACCTGAGCTACAGCCTGCACCAGCCCAGGCTGGGGTTTTGCAGCCTTTTGCTTTGTGGCTGAGTTGAACTACACAGTTTATCACTTAGCAAGTGGGGCAGCCTCCATCTCCTGCCTTTCACCACCACCTCTGCTTTATCAGAAAACAAACTGGTCCCATCTATGACCCCAGGAAAGCAAGAACAAAAAACTAAAGCTCAAACCAGCCCTTTTACCAGATTAGTTTCTGGTCTTTTGGCAAGCTGAATTGATTTACTGGATGATCAGACAAACACTAGAGCCAGCATGAACTAAGCAGGAGGCACCAGGCCTCCTGTTATTAGAAACAGATGCAGCTGGGAAAGGACCAACTGGAGGCATTCATCCTTTTACTTTCCATCACAGGTAGTGCTGGAATCAACTGTGACTTGTACTGACTGGACATGGCTTGGTGGAAAGCCCACCTAAGAAAAGACCAGCTGCAAAAGCAGCTCACTAGCAGAGCAGTCACTTGAATTCAAAGTACGTCTTCTGTTGGAGCAGCAGAGATAAGATTCTTATGCCAGTCTCAACAAACACCACTTAAAACAGTGCACTGGACAGCAACAGATGCAGTAGTGAAGTTTTCAGTAAGCTGATAAACTATCAGATGTATCACAAAGCACATGGCAATGTGTGGTCACTGTACAGAAAAATGTATGTTATTTCAATAAGAGATTTTTGCTCATGTAAATATTACACCTGCTTGCTTGAAACAACTACAGAATAATAATACTGCTGTGAGAGTTTGCAAGCATACCAAGTATGAGTGAGGTTAAAATTGGGAAGAATGAGGCTGAAGGGACACCATCCAAATCAAGCACCTGCTCACCTGGTGAGGGGACAAGACCCACTTCCAGCTGCTCATCACGCCCCACAGGCTTGCCCTGCTATGACTTCTGCACCATCAGATCCCACCAGAAAACAACTACTTGCTTTCCTAGAAGTATCTCCTCCTCCCCAACAAGCTTTCCCTGCTGAAATGGTAAGTTAAACAGCTCGGCCAGGGGTATAATACTGAGGACAATGAAAAAAATGAAAGGAAAAAAACATGAGCTACTGCTACTGGAAGGGGACAGAAGTGAAGCAACACATCACAGCTGTATTAAAGTTATCCTCTCCAGGACTCGTATACACACTCAGATTCCCACAGCACATGGAGATGCAACCAAGCTACCAGTGTGTCTGGCAAATCATTACTTAGCATAAGCATCACTTGTCACCCACAGGAAAGATTTCCTCCAGCAGTCACAGACCCAACAGTGCCACAACCAAGGAAGTGGAAAGCAATGCACATTCAAAACTAGAAGGCAAGAGCTGCTATCAGCATGGAGAGAAGGGTACCGTATCATTTCCATAAGGAAGACCTACCACAGCCAACAAAATGCCAGGAAGGAAGCTCATACCAGAGGAATGAAAAAAAAGGCATCTTCTAACTTGTAGACAAAGATTCAGGAAAGCAGACTAAGGTTTCTGTACTACTGCTGCAAAAACCACAGCACTAAATGCCGCATTCTAAGATGGATTAAGTCTAACACATTGATTATTAGGGTCAGCAGCAGTCCTGGTGTCAGTCTATACCACTGGTACAAACAAGTGTTTCCAAGATCCAGAAAAGTCACTATGGGTTTGGACCATCTGCATTCTGGTTTAAAAATAACACAGCCTGCACACCTCCATTTCCTCTCCATTTCTGTTTGGTTAACATTTGCAGCAAGGAAAAAACCCTCGGCAGAAAGGAGTAACATAGCCCGACTCACAGCATGTCCTCCTGCCCACTAATTGCTACAACCGGTGCTTAAAAAGGCCATGAGGAGAATTAAGTCATTTTGGAAGTTATTTTAAACTAAACCAACTTACATCATGTCTCACATCTCTGCTCCCTCTCCACTCCACACAATGATAATTTCCAGGGACTGGAGCCATGCCTCTTAGTCCCCATCTCAGGCAGACGTCACAAAGCACAACTCCTCCCCAAAGCACACAGCACTGCAGCTTCGCTGGCTTCACATTCACTATTGTGCTTCCTGAACTTAAGCACTCCTTGGAGGGAGGAAAAAACCAACAAGATAATAAACAATTGCAATAGTTCATTAGTATATGATTTTATTCTGTGATCCTAAATCACCATGCAAAGTTATCAACATCAATTAAATGCCTTCTGTTTAACAGCACAGGAATTAAATGACAAGGAAAATGCCACTTGTTTATATTAACACAAAATATTTTATATTTCCAATAAAGCAATGCAACTACTCCCTGGAGGCATTCAAGGCCAGGCTGGATGTGGCTCTGGGCAGCCTGGTCTAGTGGTTGGTGACCCTGCTGTGGGTTGGAACTAGATGATCTGTGAGGTCCTTTTCAACCCAGGCCATTCTATGATTCTATGATATTCTGCAGCCATTGCCTGGATAGTTAAAAATTATTAAAGAGATTAAAGAGAATCGTCATTAGTTGTTAGCTTAAATCAGAATTGAAGCAAGTCTTGCACCATTTTTTTGTTGCTCTCAAACTAGTGGTGGGAATTACCCAAGAACACCAAAATTTGATATATCTCCATGATAAGCATCACTATCTGATTAGTCACCTTGTAAACATTTAAGAGTGGATTTCACTACCCATATCCTGAGCCAGTGTGACCAGCCCAGGCACAGACACCTACCTTGGACTGTTTGGCCGTGTACTGACTGCTGGCCATGTAATGTGCCCAGAGGCAGCCAGTTACATGGCAGATCTCACTTTCCCACTAGCATTACTCCAGCAAATATACACAAATGCACAGGACCAAGCACTTGACAAAGCAGTAGGTTAATCAGGCAGAAAATGAGCTGCTCTGTCCTGGAGGGTATGGTAAAATTCAACAATGCCTATCTTTTGACTAGCCTGTTTCTAAAAAAGAAAACAGAAAATTGCAAGCTGCCCTCAGTTATGCAGGAGCAGTGCTGTGACTCACAGCACACTGTGTATTTTACGGTCAAAGAGTCTAATAGCTGAGCATTTTCATTCCTGGTTTGTCAGACGTGTTGGAAAAAAAGTAATCTCTGAAGCCTCAGTGGAAAAGCCATTGCAAAGGCAAAACCCTCCAGGCCACAGCCAATGTGGCTGCACGCTCCTGTCTGCCCCACCTCAAGCTCCAGGCTGATACATCTGAAAGCTTTGCCAATACCGGCAGATCTCTAAGAGACATGCATGTTTTTAAAAGATGGAGGTTGGCACAAGTTGTAGCTATACACTGTATGACACAACTGCATCAACAGCAGCACTATGGCACGCTTAGACTTCCTGAACTGAACACATTTCAGTAACCAAGAGATCATTTTCATCAATTAAGTATTTGCAGGTTACAACCTGCAAAATTTTGTTTCAAATGTTCAACGCATCAATGGCACAAGGGGAAAATGGGACCATCTGAACAAATACTGGCACAAAGCTCTGGATACCTGCTGTGGTGTCTAGGAAGTTAGATGCAGTAACAAACTTCATTTTGAGGCAAACTTCACTTTTCTGTTCAGTGAAACAGGATTAGGAAAAAATGGAAGGCTCTCACCAGCATTTTGTAAGTACATGAATTAGGAAAACAGAAGTTTGTGTCTTAAGACTTGCTTGCATGCAGAGAGTGACTCCAGTGAGCTTGTCAACGGCAACACAGAACGCAGAATAGAGAGGGAGGTGGGAGAAGATAGCTTTGCCACAGGAACTTGATCATCAAGTCCATCTTCTGTAAAATCTGACCACCTTTCAAAAGTTTCCATGGTAATTTACAGAATATCTGAACAGATCTTCAGAAGTCCAAAAGCATGGTTGTAACTACACAAGTAAACAGCAAAGTTACAAGCTTTTTTTCCCCCTGCTCCTAATTTCTGCTTATAACCTAGCTCACTTCAACAGTCAATCACATTTTTTGTAGGAGTCATACAAGGACTTCCACTTCTAACAACGTTTACCCTCTCATCACTGTGTAAGATAAAGAGTCTCAGTATTATTTCTTCTTACACAATTTGCCAGATTAAAAGTGCTGTTCTCAGGATGGTAAGGTTATTGAGGAATCTTCACAACAGCACATGCAAAACGCTTATTTGAACAGCGAAGTTCTTGAGCTGCCAGGCTAAAACATACTTTCAGAGAAATGGAAGTGAAAATGGAAGGTAATATGCAACTTAGATGAAAAGCTTATTTGAGGGCTCACTTCCTTAGTTTATCAAATGGGGGGGGGAAGATGCAAAACATAACTGGTAGGAACATGACAAACCAATTCTCAGACAAACTTGTCAGCTAGGAAGGTAATGGTAAATAATATAAAGCATGAAGCTACATGCTCTTCTATCTCACTTCTCTCTTTCTTCTTCCACCTATCTGAAGATGCAGGTATTAAATCTCTTCCAAGTGACACATGCCAGCTAGAATCAGTACTTGAATCAGTTTTCAGCAACAAGTAAAAGAAAAGCAGGGAGATCTTTGCACTTAAAAATCCTGTCTAGACACGTGGCTACACAATTTCTATCTTGAGAACTATGCAATCAAATCTATATTCTCCCTTTAAAGAGCCTAGGCTTTTTTTTTTAATTATTCAGACAGTGCTTACCATGTAAATATTAATTACAAATGAATTAGCTTAGTCTCCCAAGTTAACTCTTCCCAAAGACCGTGACATGCAAGTTCAACATGTATCAAGTAAACACAGAAGACCCATATTCCTTTTTATATTAAAAACATCCCAACAGCTTCCAAAGAGAAACATGCAATATACCCTCTCTGAAAGAATCAGCAAGTACAAAGAAGATTCTGAGAAGTAATTGGTTACCTTTTCAAGAGAAGACGACCACTGCTAACCAAAGGTAATACAGTACTTGGAAAAAATCCCTGACAAGTGGTACTGGGAGATGTGGTAGAAAAGGAAATCCCACCACTCCCACCATGAAGATGGTGCAGAACACAGGCACAATTCAAGATGCTCCAGATTTGAATGCTGTTTTGCATTGCCATAGGCAGGGAAGCTAGCTTCAGTGGGAAGTGGGCAGGAATGTGAGCCAAGAGACATCTGAACCTTATTACATCCCTGCACCAGCACAGCCCTGGGGCACAGCTTGCCCTAGTGAAAGAATCTGCCACAACTGCCTGCTGCCATAGGTAGAAAAGAGAAAGCAGCATTGTTGAATCAGCTGAAGGCCAAAATAACAGCTGGGGAAACTGCTGCATCAGGAGCTTGCAGCATCTATAGGAATGGGCAAAGGCTGCTGAGAACAGGGGTTACAAGACTTTGTCTGTGAGCTGCTAGGCATTAACAAGCACCAACATTCTGTTTCTGGAAATTATTTTTCCCCCAGCCTACAAAAGACAAGCAGTAAACTCCAGAAAGAGTTGTGTGTTTGGTTGTGCTCGCTGTGCACGAGCAGAAGGCTGCCTGGCTCACCGCAGGCCGCAAGTGCAGCATGAGTCAGACTGAAATCTCACTGCGCTGATGATTCCGCTCAGGCCCATGAAGAACTGTGCCAGAAAATCTCTTCTTCCCTCCTCCACCAACCTGATCTTTGCAACAGGGGAAAAAGCACTGGGTGTGGGAAGCAGCCAGCCCTGGCCCACATGAGGCACCAGCTGGGCCTGGCACTTCAGCCCTGAGTCACCCCCTGGGCTTCCATAGCTGGGCTGCGGGGCTGGGCATGGGCTTTCCCAGTGAAGTCAGTGTGTTTTAGGCTGCTATCTTTCCCAGAAACATGACCACATATTCCGAATAGCCAATAGAGAATAGGTTTAGTAAGTACTTCCTCTTATAGGCCTTACAGTAAAAACCCTTATTTCAAGCGTGAGCTTTTAAATGCTACCACTACTTCTACCAGGCAGCCTCTAATATGTATTTTACAAATTGAGAACTGATTTGCATACCATCTTAAATACTGAAGTTGTGTATCCGTAGGCTTTATAAGCAATGTCTGGAACAGACCATGTGATTTTTTTTCACAATTGGAAAAGGCACGGGAAACCCCTGGAAACAGAATAGCACGTGACAAGTACAAAAAACAGAGAAGAAATTATGAACAAGATCTGAGTGATGGCTTTTATCATCTGCTAAATAAAGTCATGCTTTGTGAAATAGAGACGATCTATTAAAGAGACAAGTTTTAGGACTGATCATCTGAATCTAAGTTCTGCTGTTCTCAAAATTACAAAGAAGCAAAAAAGTAACCTCATCCACCACCAGCTGTTTACAATAAAGAATTCTTAGGATTGCAACATCAAAGTCTTTTAAAAAAATCCCACTCTTCTTTCAAACGCCTTCTCAATTTCTGGTAATTTGCAATTTCATCACCTAGATCTGACTCTAGATTTAAATCAAAATACAGAAATTTAAAAAGACTTGACTAGCAACCTTGCTTTTGTTACACAGATCTACTGGTTTTTCAGACACAGCCAACCATAACATCTGATTCACACACCATGGCAATTGCATTCTTAATGAACACATCCATGAGCTCCTTTAGGAAGATTTCATCCAGAACTCAGCCCATGCTTAGGGCCACACTACAGCGGAATACCATAAAAACCTCTCTAACTGCAGACAGTTTGCAACACTGAGAAAGAAAACCAGTACACAGAACAAACAAACTCAGCCTGTAACTATAGCAGCATTTTTGGTACCCAAATGATCTTGCAAGGGGTCTAACAATACACTGGGCAATGCGATCAAAGCAGAACTAACCACTGCAAAGTAGCTGCAAGTCTACCTTGCACCATGATGTACCTCCCCTAGATGAAGGGCACTGTAGCAGTGCTATTCGTTTTGGTAACAGAGTTATGGAGGCTTGGCACCAAGCTAATCAGATATTGCTCAGTTTCAGCTCAGTATAATAAAACCCTTATTAAGCTGCCTTCTTCAGGCTAGTCTCAGGCTAGCCAAGGTTGTTCTCCTCCCAAAAAGGGGGACTGCTATAACCACAGGCTTGATATTGCTCAAGAGAATCTTTAAGACAGGACTCTCATGAATTATTGCTGAGAAAGTCTTCTGGCCATTGTCATTTACATCTAAGAGCAATTTCAAAAACTGCAGCCACTAGGAAGCCACTGCAGCTTTTCTAAAGACATCTGTCATCTACCCAGATAGAAATTGAAAGCTTAAATGCCTCGGTGTCTTCCTTAAGAGCAAGGAAACTGATAGGTATAACAAATTGCTGTGTCTCTTGCAAAACACGTGCCCACATGCATGCTTAAAAAGGTTAAAATAATCAGAAAGGCTTCCATAGTTAGGGTTCTCAAGTATTCTGACTAGGTGCAACAGCTCACCTCTGAATGTGAAACCGAACTGCTGATAGGGAAACTGAAATGCACAAACCAGAGCTAAGGGTCCCTCTAATTGTCCTAAGCAACTAAGCCAGCCTTCACCCTCCACTATTACACAGCATTTGCAGCTCCTCTTTTAAGCTGGGACTGACACTTAGGGATATGGCTTATTCAGCCAAAAAAAGCACCCCAACACAGAAGAGTGAATAATGTAGTTTCCCCTCTAGTGCACTGTCCCAGATGAACTCACTACATGATCAGCTCAGTGCCCAAGAGAGGAAACAAGTCCAGCAGCAATTACAAAGGTTGTGGTTTGACTAACCTTATTCTAGTGTAAGTTGGCACTTCCTTGCAAAGCAACAGCTTTGCTCCACCTTTTCTGCTTCACCACATTCTGTACTGGCACTGCTGTTTGAATGGCTACATGATGAATTCTGAGCATGATGGTACATCTAAGAATTGAATGTATATTTTTGCTAGGCTATTAGCTTGTAGCTGAATAATTACTGATCAGGAAAAGCAGATATGGCTGAGCCTGTCAACCAGGAAGGCTGGAATGGCAAAGACATGATTGATAAGATGCACAAACAGAAACAGCAGGATTGTGAAAGGTGAGCTAGCACATAGCAGGGACACCAAGAGGGGAGGCTGGGAAAAATGGGATTCAATGAGTTATGAGTTATGTTCGGATGGTAACAGAGTGGTTCTGCAAATCCCAGCCCCACTGGGGAGATCCACAGGCTTTCCAATAAGGCAACAAATGGAATTTGTTTTTGCTCAAGTTTTCTCTTAGAATCTAAAAGGATCATGTATATACTCACAGCCATGTTAAGATTATTAAGGTTGCCTTGGGAACTTAAAATGTTCCCCCAAGAGCTGGATTAGACTAATTACCTTGTCTCAGTACACAAGGCAGCAGTTCACCAAGTGCAATGAAAAATAAGTATTCCAGAAGGTGCATGGCCAGAAGTATTTCTACTGCAAACAATTCAACTCTGCTCTTTGATGACAGATCCAGTGTTTCCTTTTCAGTTTGTGACATCCATCACTACAGCATTCAGCTGCTTCCAACAATTTTCACAACACCATTATTAAGCACCCTCAGCACAAAACTAATTAACTTACGATCTTCCTATAGAGCCCAGAGTCTACAATAAGACAGACGTTCACATAGCAAACTACATTCAAGAAGTTACCATCCCAACAATTCAAAGCTAGTCCATTTCACCATGGTTCCAGGATGCAAACCTTGAAAGCTAACAAGATTTCTCATTACCATCCCATAACAGCAACATTTTTTAAAACACTGTTGCAGCTCTTCTGCAAAAGAAGATGCACCTCACCAAGGGTGAAAAGGAAGGAAGAAAAAGCAGGGCTTTTGTTAGATATCTGAATAGCAAGCATCAAGTATAAAACACGGAACAACATGGAAACAAGATATAGCAGTAAGTATAAATCAATGAACTCTTACTGGAATTCAGTTATCCACAAAAGAACTCAATCACTTAAACAGGAGAAAGCTAAGATGAATGCATACTTCTCTCAAGTCTTTAAAATGTCATTGTTCAACAACAACACTGACCTTTCAACAAATCAAGATATCTTCAAGCCAACATGACTACAAGTCCGAGAGGCTAGGCAAAATTAAACTCAAGATCAGTAAATAACAGGTAGTTCCATCTTATTCCCAAGGTCCGAGGTAGCTCCATACTGCACAGATAGCCTATGGAGCTCTGCATCACAAAAAGCACAGAACGAGCGTGCGCAACAGGTACTGTGGAACAGGTGAGAACTAGAGTAAACAAAGCTCATCACCCTAAAGCATAGGAGGTAAATAAGTACCTATTAGCCTGTAGCCAACAGGCATAATACACTGCTTTATTGAACAAGAAGTTCTGAAACAATACACCACAGAATTTCTTTCAAGCCATCACGATACTCTAAGATGACTCAGCTGAGTCAGCAAAACCAATTTGCACTGCCTGTTTGCTTTGCTGAACGTTACCCAGCCCTGCTTGTTGCGGTTAATGAAACTCAGTTTCAAAACCACGTATGCAGAAGAACCTCCTCGCTTCTGCAGCACCTTACTTTGTAGCGGGGAAGAAACTACAGAGCACAGTTTCGAAACTGCTGAGATCTCTTTCCATCTCTCTTCCTGTCTCACCCCTAGCAGCAGCTATTGTATGTTTCCCTTTCAGTAGCTCAGAGGACACCCACATGAAGTATCACTCCCGCCTTTACTTCACGTAAAACCGTTTACTACCTTTAATCCAATCACAATAAATATTTGCAATTTGTATTTTTAGTAGAGTCTGTCCACGCAGGTGCCAAAAAAATATTAAGTGGACTTCTACAGCAACACAGAGCTTAACACCCAAAAAAGAACCAAGTTCTCAGTAAATAGCTTTTCCTGTTCTACTTCCTTCTACATACAAACATCTGGGCTGAGCGCCCAGATGACTTTTCAAAAATAGTTTTAATTGCTTTATTATCTGCTCTGCTGTAATCAATGCTTTTTAATACGTTGTTTCTCACTGCTTCTTAGAAAGTGCCTTCTCCCACATAATCTACCACCACCTCCATTAAACAATTAATAAGGAGGGTTTTTTTCCAGCTCGCTGTTAAAAATCTGGAGTTGACTCTAAGATCAATAACTCGAGTTTTATTACTTTGCCTCACTCACTTTGAAAAACCGCTATCGGAGCCCATTTGCAGCAGTGATGCTCTGCGTTAATGTAAACACCAGCCACAGAGCTGACACCATTACCCATGGGCAGCCCTGCCCTTCTGCAGCTCCCAGCCAGTCTGCTGCGCTCCCAGCCGATGCCATGAATCAGCCCCACAATTCCATACCCTCAGGGTTTAACTACTCGATCATTTAAAAGTATACGAAAAATGTGGAGCCAGAAGTTACCCAAGTGCTACAGATGTATAACCAGCAGTAAAGGCTGTGCGGTTTCTTAGCTATGATAAACATAAGCCAATAGTTTTTACTCCAGAGGGCATAACCTAGCCTGTAATTATTTTGTATCTCTGCAGAACTACAGGTTTCCTGATGCAATGGCACAGATACCAGGACACAGGAGGGGGAAAGCTACAGTTCCTTGTCACGCTGGTTTTATTCTCCCCATGTCCAGCTCTAACAGTAAAGATGTCACACTGGCAGCCAGCAGAGCTCCATAGCTTTCGCTCCTTTTATTATGCTGTCCTCGTGTTGTTCCACTTTTCTTAAAAAGATCAAGCCAGATTACAGCTGAGAGTGCAACAGCAGCATCAGGCTTCAGGGTGCCTCGTGTAAGCAGTTGAAGGCAGTTTTGGAATTGTTTATCTGTTGAATTCTTTGCCCACAGAAAGTATACGCTTTCTGTTGTACTCCTCAAATATGCTGGGGGAGAAAAAAGGCATTTGATCCACACGTTCTTATTGTTTCACTTGCTCATTAGGCAGCAAGTGCCACTGCAAAGTCAAGCGCTGGTAAATTTTTAGATCAGCTTGTAATCATCCCGAAACAGATGGCGATTACAGATTCCAAGGGCTGAGTTTTAGTGTCTTTTTTTTTTTTTTTAACTTGCACATTCATTCTCAAGAACTTCACTAGGCGTCTTCTGTGTTAGCCACTAAAATGCAGTTGGAAGGTGAGGCCTCCAGTGTCTCACTCTTCACCTCAAAATTAGTTAGCCAAAATCCATTTCTATTATTTTATTTTCCCATATCTACTGGTGGTATGTTTTGAAGGAGCTACGCACAGCTTCCTACAGACTCCCAGCCTTCCTAACCAGCTCCTAACAGAAGCAGACAGCCAGCGTGAGAGAGCAGACCCACCAGTGCTGGGAACAGGACAACCGCAACGGGCTGCAGAAAGCAGAGCCTGCCTTTCATTTCTGGCATTTCACTTTGTGAAAATTTCGTAACAGCATCTTTCAGCATACCAAAAAAGTGAATGCCTTGCTCTCCATGTGAGCACATTTTCACGCTTGTTAAAATCTGAGTAATGTTTACATTTTTGCTTTCTCTCAGGTCCCCTCTGAAGTTATTCCTGAACCTGACTGCAATCCCAAGCTCTTGTTGGTTTCTCTAGAGATGTTGCCATCTCTACTTCCCTCCTACTCAAAGGCTACCAAAACAACTTCCTCACAGCCTGCTGGGGAGGAGGTGCTGTGTTTAGGAGCCCTGGGGTAGCACACCTCCCTGCAGACCTTTTTCTCATTAGGAATTCACACACTTGCTGCAAGCCTTATCACTTTGTGATGCTGATGCACAACGCTTCCCTTTCTAGGGTCATATTTCCTTCTAGGAGGGATAGGTTAACAGTTCTTGTCACAGTTTCTTTATATGGCTCTTCTCCACACTTGGATTTTAAATTGAAAACGTGGCCATCAAGTGTGTCAGCATTCCAGCCCTACACTCAGAAAGCCTACAGAAAAAAACTGCTTTTCCCATTTTATCTTCACCGTGTGCTTTATTCCAGCATATGCCACATCCTGCCGAGATGTAGGAGCCACGTTTCAGACCCACCCCTTCTGCACATCCTTATTCCCAAGCCTTTAAGGCTCAGAGACTGTCTCATTAGTCACTGCACGCAGCTCTGGAAGCAGTCTTAAATAAGGTTTTTCGGATGAGTACTATGTTCTAAGTTTATTTAATTAATATCATCATTAACTATAATTTATGCTCATTTCCTAGTCTAACTTTTTCTTCTGGGTTTCTGTTTATTTTGCTAAGAAACATAAGTGTGCCTAATTCCTGACCTCAACAAATGCACACAGGTGCTCTGTGCTTTTCCTGCACGAAGTTCTGACTGGAGCTGCTCCCATCACACCAAGCACTCATTTCCATCTGTTGGCCACTGCTGCACCTGGTGTTGCACACCGACAGGGTGAGCACCTAACCTGGGATCCAGCAGCACTTCAATGCAGCTTTTCTAGCCAAAGAGACACCTAGATTTGGACACCTCAAGTTATTTTTGCATGCTCCCTGACTTGGGGGGGGGGGAGGCCAGCTTCCACAGGGCCCAAAGCATTACTCATCGTTACACCTTGCTGCAAGGTGAGGACATCAGAGAGCATCCATAGCACATGCTCAATCCTACCACCTTCCTTCATACAAAGGCAAACTTGCATCTCTCCAAGCTTGCCATACTCCTCAGCTCGTCCTGCCCTTCCAACCCCCCCTCACCAACTCCAGGCCTTCTATTTGCCATTTTTAGCTTTACACACACAAAGCAGCGTGCCTTTCTGACATCTTCTAACTGAAACGGCCAAGCACTCCATAGCAGCACAGTATGGTAGGAACCACACACAGCACTGTGCCGGTCCCTATTTGCTTTTTTATTAGGCACAACCCTGAGGGGGGCACAGGACTTCCCTCCGTGAGTGCTGCTGTGCCCAGAGCAGACACGCAGCAACAGCTGGGGCTGCTGCACACAGCACTGCGGGCTCTGCTCCAAGAGCAGCTCTGCCCCATCCAGCAGCATCTCAGCCCAGTGTCACCAGCCTGCTGCCCTCCAGGAGCTCTGCCTAGGAGATGTCCCTGTAACATAATTATGCGCATTCAGAAGGGACAAGAGGATCCCGTAGGCCGAATTCCGACAAGCAGCACCCCGTGCACTTTCACAACCAGAGGCTTTAAGCACCTCGCTCCTTCCCGGCCCGTGCCGCAGGATGCCGCCGCTCACACCGACCCACCGGCAGCGCTGCGCCACCGCCTCAGTGGGGTCACCCCACCGCAGCGACACCCGCGCCCGCACCGCGCACAAAGAGAGGCGGCGGGTTTGGATGGGTAGGAAACAAAGGCAACACCGAGGCGACGCATCGCCTCTACAAAACCGGCCTCGTTTAAAGCGCACGCTGACAATTACCCGTAGAGCTCCAGCACGGAACGATGCGAGGACACATCTGGAGACGGCGGCTCCGCAGCGGGGCGGGCGCAGCGCACGAGTTGGGCTCAGCGGCTGCCGGCGGCAGAAGGGCTGCGGGAACCGCCGGACCCCGCTGCTCCGATCCGTACAGCCGCAGCGCCGCGCGCCCGTACCGCCGCCCGCGGCCATGTGACGCTCCGCCGGGCGCGGGCGGGCAGGGAGCGGGGAGCAGAGCCGCACACCGCCCCGCTGGAGCCCGCCGCGGGAGGACGGGGAACTTCGCTGCGTTATGTATTTCTTCCATCATCATCGCTTTACAATTTTTGGTGGGGGAGTGAGGTGGGGGGGAGGGAACCGCAGTGCATTTCCGCACCGCCGCCCGGGAGGGGCCGAAGCAGCTCCCGCCGCCCGCGGGCACCGCGGCACCGCCACCCCCGGTCCCGCCGCTTACCGAGTGGTTCACCCCCCACATGAGGACGCTGAGCAGCGGGTCGCTGGCCCGGAACAACTTCACTTTTTGCGCCACGAAGTGTTTCTTCTTGGTCTTGGTTTTACTCGCCATGACNATATAGTGAAGCATTTTGCTTTTTAAGTGTGTAACATGCAACAAATATTTTGGTAGGTTTATTATAAGGAAGGGGAGTCTTGGGCAACAAGTTGTTCTCTTCTTTCTTCCAGGAGACTTTGCTGTCGTCTTGGCCTGGATTCTGAAGAGCTCTTTCCTGCAAATGTGAAACCTTTCCAAGGAAGACTGTGTTTTATCAGAGCAAAAAAGTGGTAAAAGTTTCCCCTGAAAAGCCTGCTAGGCTTCCCGGGGGAGCCGCCCCCGCCACGCACGGCGGCGCCCCGCCCCTTCGGGCCGGCGCGGGAACGGGCGCCGAGTTTCGGTTCTCGGCACCCCGTTGCGCACGCGCCGCGGGCTCGCGCCTGCGCGGTACCTTCAGCGCTGTGAGGGAAACGTCGGTTAGCCGTCTGTGTTCGCGCTTACTGCAGTTCTGTGGTTGGAGATGGGTCCCAAAGCGTCCCCACCGCGCTTGCAGCTCACATCTCTTCCTGAAATGGACGCTTCAGGAAACGACCTGAGACAGGACACTGCACACCGTTTCCTTACAGCCCCAGCCTACAAGCTGAGCTGTCCTAGCTGATAGAAAGCAAATTCTCCCTGAAAATATCACTCTCCGGCAGACTCAGTGCAGCAGTTTAACTGTTTAGTGAAGACCATACACCCCACAGGCTGCATTCGCCCAGCTGTACCCAAAGCAAAAATTTTGAAGTGTTTCTGAGCTGGCTCAGTGTCCACACAGGATGTGGTCAGTGCCACAGGACGTGGTCAGTGCCACAGGACACCCTGCAGTGGCCGCATTCCCAGCTTAGAAACATTGCACACAAAATACACTTCTCACACACAGGGGGTCCTGTGGGCAGCCCCTGCTGCATTGGAGCCAACACAGAGACAGCAGAGAATCACAGAATCACTATGGTTGGAAAAGACCACCGAGATCATCTAGTCCAACTCAACCCACTCTCACCACACCCTTCAGTGCCACATCTGCACACTTCTTCAACACCTCCAGGGACACTGACTCCACCACCTTCCTGGGCAGCCTGTGCCTATACACCATCATTCAGTCTGAGAAGGAACTTTTCCTACCATCCAACCTGAACTTCCCCTGACATAGCGTGAGGCCATTCCCTCTCATCCTATCGCTGTTACCTGGGAGAAGAGGCCAACCCCCACCTCACCGCAGCCTCCTTTCAGGAAGTTGTAGAGGACTATAAGGTCTCCCCAAACCTCCCCTAGACTAAACGATCATGGTTCCCTCAGCCATTCATTATTAAACTTGTGCTCTAGACCCTTCACCAGCCCAGGGCATACACAGCATTTACAGTAGGTCCCCCACTGACTTCTTAACTACCCAGGTGTACCTGCCTGCTGTAGTCCTGGCTGCATGTGCAGGCCGATCCTGAAGCAAGGTGACCTTCAGGGAGCAGCAGCAGGGCTGCTCTATAAGGACAGACAAAAAGTGAGCTGATGGATGTCCTAGTCTAGGCCGGGCCCTCATCAGTGGGACCTGATGCCATAAAGGTTGGGTGCAGGGGCCAGCACACATCAGCAGTCCCACAGAGGCATTGAACCAGATCCATCCAGAAAGGCACAGCATAAGCACAGGGTCCATCTGGGAAGCAAGCTACCTTTGAAGAAGGGCCAAGGTGACCTAAAAGACAAGATTACAAATACACTTACAGCACCGCTCAGGCAATGAACGAGCATTACTCCATCTCTGAACTTAAATAGAAGTCCTGGGCAGAGGCTGGGGCTGGTCCTCCCAGGTGAGGCTGCTCATTAGGGTCTGCAGGTGCACTCAGGGCCATTAGCACAGACCTACACAGGTGCTCACAGATTGAGAACCTTGTTACACCAAGCTCAGTGGTTAAGTGTCTCATTTCCTCTGTTTTTCTTTGGCTGTTCTGATTGTAGTAGCAAAGTCATCTGAACCGGTAGTGCTTTGTCTCTCTCCTGCACAGAAGCAGTTAATTGCATTTGTTATATAGTCTTTTTTTTTTTTTCTTCAGCTTACTGAGAACAGGAGAGAACAGAAATACTATATTTCATTTTTGGTTGTTTTTTTTTTTTAGAGTATAAATTTATTTAGGAGTTACAGAGGGATTCTAAATGATAATTTTTGTTCTTGAAAAAAAATAATAATCTTACAACAAAAATTCCTGACTGTTCCTGCAGTCAATGGAAGCAGCTGAATAGTCAGCACCTCTGACTAAAAGCAGGTCACTTAGATGCCTAAATATAGATTTGAAGTCAGATTTTTAGAAGAGATCAGTACCCATTTATTCCTTACGTTATGCTTAGAACATGACATCAGATCACTGTGCAACGCTGCACGCATCGGTGTGACATCTGTCACATATTTGTCTTTCATCTTCTTTCCAGAATAAATCCATATAGTGAAGCATTTTGCTTTTTAAGTGTGTAACATGCAACAAATATTTTGGTAGGTTTATTATAAGGAAGGGGAGTCTTGGGCAACAAGTTGTTCTCTTCTTTCTTCCAGGAGACTTTGCTGTCGTCTTGGCCTGGATTCTGAAGAGCTCTTTCCTGCAAATGTGAAACCTTTCCAAGGAAGACTGTGTTTTATCAGAGCAAAAAAGTGGTAAAAGTTTCCCCTGAAAAGCTGTTACATCCTAGGCTTCCCTTTTAACACCCTTTGAGCTGGAACTCTGGGCTCTCCCTTTCCTCCAGCCCTAAACAGTAATCCTGAGAATAAGCCTGGTCTTATGCTAAACCTCCACCCAGGGTCCCCAACCAGTGTCTGCATCAAAACCTTCTCAAAGCCACATTCTTTTCAAAGTCCACCTTTTCCTTTGGCGTGCTCCCTGCACCCAGCTGTAGCTCTAGGCTGTCCCTGCCTGAATACTAGGCTTAACACAGATCTAAGGACCAGGACTCCAGCCAGCACTCCTGGTAACGTGTTCCTTTTGCCATGTTTTGTCTACGCTGTGCCCTTTCTCTTCAAGTTTCCTTTCTAGCTCCAGCCCAGCTGCAGCTCCAGGCTCCCTCTTTCAGCCCTAACCTTAACCCTCACACAAACCCTCACACAGCCTTGATCATGCCCCCCTGCCAGTGCCTGCGCGAGGAAGTTCTTGTGGCCAAGTTCTCCTTGCAGCCTACACTTCCCTGAGACAGCCACTTTCTAGCCCCAAGCCAGCTGCAGCTCTTGGCTTTCTCCTTCTTTTAACCACAGCCTCACCCTACCCCTGACGGTATGCCGAGCCTTAGACTAAGCCCCTCAGCCTGTGCAAATACCTACATGTTCTTGCAGCCCATTTATCTTTGTGGCTCAGCCTTTCCTCCAGCAAAAGCTTTCAAGCTCCCTTCCAGCTGGAGCTCTGGGCTCCCTCTTTTTCCCAACACTGACCCTAACAATCACATCAGCTCCATGCCAAGACCAGGATAGTTTTGCCAAGCAGAATAGTTTTATTTCAGTCCATTGACAAAGTTGGTGTTTTTTGTTATAATGTGATGCTGTCAGTATATGTTGCTGATCAGAGTTCGTGATGCATATACAGTAGCAGAAGATGAAAGATATTCTGGGATGGTACTGAAAAGCTTCAGAGCTAAAACCAAACCTAGTGCATGCTGCCTGTAATGCGTCTGGAGAGGTCTCTCTTGGTCAGTGCAGCTCCACAACTGCATTCATGTTCTATTGTAAGTCAGGATCTGTAGGTTCCAATCTGGTAAGAACAGTTTCTGAAAACAGGAGGTTCATTCTCTGAGTTACTGCACATGTCAAGTCCTGAGCAGCACTTCCCACTTGACTTTAAAGAAATCCACCCCCCACAGATTTACAGTGTTTGAGACTCCTTCAGTGTGTCCAGAACTTTTTGATGGCTGAATATAAAGCTATTGAACTGCGTAAGGACTGAATAGGAGGGCATGGTCAGGGTCAGTTCACAGTGTTTGGGAACTTTGTTAAATGTATGCTGTCACGGTGGACTAAGCTGAATATACTCAGCTTCTGGTGAAGCAGTTTACTATCGCCAGCAGCACTGAACAATTTTAGAAGCTCCAGTGGAGATGAAACTATTTTGTTTTGTCATGTCTGTATAAATTGTTTTCTGCCACTGGTAAAATTCCTTCTTCCTATATCTGCTACAAGATGCTCAGCTGGAGCTGGTGGACAGGGGAAGGCAAAGGAGAAAATGAGCTAGCAGGCCCATGCTAATGAAGGCTTGTCTTTAACTGACTTCATCAACAGAATATATTGAAACATGGCTGCTAGCCTTCACATTAGCATTTAAGAAAAGCCTGGGATGAGCAAGCTTGCTGTTAAAGACTATTTACTGGTATCTCCAGCAAAGTTTTGTTTAGCCTTATTGTCTAAACATAACACTTTCTAATTTGACATTTTATTCCAGCATGTACAGGACTGACTTGGTTTTTGTTTCACTGGTCATTAAGAGCAATTCTAGCGGTGAGCTAGGGTCTCTGCTTTTAAGGGAAGGGATATCACAGTTTGTAATTGAGGCTTTGCCTAGCTACTGGAAGGTAATATTCCCCTTTACAATTATTTTCTGCAGCTGCAAAGAACAGAAGGCCCACAGAGTTTCCCTGGGCCAACTGCCACAGAAACTAATTTCAGCTAAGGCAGACTCATAAATTGTTCCATTACTCTATAAATTGGTCTGAGCACATGTCACTTCAAGCCGAGCTGGGCTACTTTAAATCTAGCCCCTAGTTCTGAAGTACTGCTGCTTTTTTAAAGAACGCATCTTAAAGACATGATGAAAATAATAAGAGCAGTCCACATATTTTGAAGACAAAACATGTTTCTTTTAAAAACAGAAGAGAAATAGAAAAGCAGTAACTATCAACTACTTGACATTCAGACTCCTTAATTGCTCTGATTTTAGAAGAAGACATACAATCTATATGTGGCAATGATTACTGGCTCTATATGCTTACAGGCAGAAAGCGATGCCTGCCAGCCATTAGACGTGCCACCAAGAGTTAGAGGGTTCACAGAATTTCATATCACTGCAGAGGATTTCAAACAATCTCTGGAATATAACTTAAAATGCAAAACTAAAATTGATTTACAGAGATCAGTGCAATAATTCCTTAAGCAGAAAAGATTCTGACATTTCATTCTAAGCATTACCAATTTTCTTTTGTTTCTCAACAGGAAGTGTAACACATAACCAGAGGCCTACAAAGAGGGCATCAGCCCCAATTAGGGATCGGGCATTTGTCCTAAGTGATGTTTTGGGGCTTTTTTTGGGGGGGAAGGGGGGGAGCGGGATGGACTGAAAAAAGTAGATAGCTCACTCCAGTGTATGCTTAGGGAATTATTACAGCCAGAGGTAGCTTCTTAGTCACCATCCTAAATGCGATGGAGGCCAGGATGCCTTCTTCTCACCTTGTTTGACTCTCCATAAACAAGCTAACTAAAAGCCTTACTGTGATCAGCATCTAGCAGTAGCCATGCCCATTTTAGTTCAAACAAAGTAGATTCCCCTAGTGAGAGAAACACTAAAACTCAGCTATCCCACTCCCTCTGGGGCCCTCTGCTTCCCTTTTATGACTTCCCCACTTAGGCAGCACAGCCGTCAGTTCCACCTCCCAGCAGTTTAACAAGCCACAACTGCCAGGTTTTGCAGCTTATATAGTCTTTAAGGGCTAACCTCTTCCTTCTTATTTAGCAAAAGCTTTTAACCCTTTATAGGTTCATAGTGACTACCTGAGTTTTTTATGCGCAGCTTCCTGAAGAACCTGGGATTTTCTGAAGTCTCTCAGTTGATCCAAGTTTCTGTTTTATCAGGTGTAGTCAGCTGCAGTGTTTCAGAACTGCTCCTGGGTGCTGTTGCTCCAGCTTAGGGGTAGAGAATCTGGACCAGCAAAGAGATAAAGATGAACAGATTCCATTACCAAAATTGTGGTATCTTATGAATAAGTTCGAAAATGTATAATCAGGACTTTCTGTATATACATCTTCTTGTTCGTTCTTCAGCCTGAACTGTATTTTGATCAACATTAAGTATAATGTTTTGATAAATCCATTAATCATATTTGTGTCTGTCTAAAAGCTTTTTTTCTTAATGAAAAGATTTTGTGCTTCCTGTATCTAGTTTTAATAACCTTTAAACATAAAGACACCTTTTAAACATATTAAAGGAACAAAATGTAGTATTTACTTTCTTTAACTGCTCATCTTTTAATAGATCCTGCTTGGTGCAGAGCTCATCTTATTTGGTAACACGATTAAGTGCCATTTTCCAACAGCTGTATTTTTAATATTTGTAAAATTTCAGGGACATTTTCCTTCCTGCTACAGCACTTCACAGCATTATCAATTTCTAGCTGAGAAACACAGCTTCCTTCATATGTGCCATTTTAGAGTTTCTTGCTTGCTGTGGTTACTCACAGGAACTACCATAGGTGATGAACTGTTAAAGAACAGCAGTGGTTCCCACATGTTCTAATTTAGACAACTGCCTCTATTACAAAGGGTTTTGTTTTAAAAGAAGGGTATCTTTATGCTCTGTTTCAGTGTTGCTAAATAGCTTTCTGATATTTTTCTTCTGAAGACATTGAAAAGTACCACTAATGCCAATAGTGAGACATAGTCCTAGAGAAGTATTGTGAAAGTGCGGAAAATAAGGTACAGTGTTTTCAAAGCTTAAGTTACAAAAACATCCTTCAATATTGGATGCCTCTGTTTTGGATGGAAAGTACCAGGTATGAAGACCCTGACTGACGACAAACCCAAGTGACTACTGAACCTGTAGTGGCACAGTATTTGTGAAAAACAGGTCTCCCATGTGTGGCATCTAAATAAAGCAATCACCACACATCAACTTGCTCTGTATCTTGTCAATTCATGTTCTGAAATCTCTAAGGAAGGAAATCTTGCAACTTTAGCAGTAATTGGCCACCCCTGTGTTTTTTCTATATCTCTGATAGGAATTCCCCATGCTCCATCTTGTTTGTGGCTGCTTGTCCCATCTCTGGAACAAATTCCTGTGAACAGCAGCCCAGTCCTCCTAGCATAGCAGCTGCTCCCTCCAATGGCATCTACAAACTTGCTGAGAGTACACTCCATCCCATCATTCAAGTCATGAATAAAGATATTACACAGTTTTATCTTCACTATGAATCCTTGAGGGATGCCATTTGTACGACCAGTACCACAGTTCTGCTTCACATTGTTGATTACCACCCTTTGAGCTCAGTGCCTCAGCTGATTTTCGACCCATGTTATCATCCACTTACACAATCCATATCTCACTAATTTGACTTTAAGGAGATAATGGGAGACTGTATCAAAGAGTACAGTCCTACTAGAATCAAAGCATACAGTGCTCCTCCCTCCACCACTGAACAAGTCATCTCATCACAGAAGGCAATCAGGTTGCTCAGGCATAATTTGCCCTTGATCATTCTGTGCTGGCTGTTCCCAATCACCTTCTTATTTCTCCCATGTGTAGAAATGGCTTGTAGGAGAATTCCGCCCATAACTCTTGCAGAAAGTGCAGTTGAGTTCCTTGACCTTATTTCTCCAGATTCTTCTTGCCTCTTGCCTTCTTCAGGATGGATGTGAGTTTGCATTCTTTCTTCCTTATGGCTCAATCATAATATGTTTTTATTTTGATCAATACAAAATTGGCAATGGGACCTTAAAAAGTCTATCACATTCCTCCTTTTAAGGATATTTTATATCTACAGTGTAAAAAAAAAGCAATATTTAGGGTTCAGTAAAATATGATATGCTTCTGTTAAATAAATTTTTACCATATGTAAAACCAATCTCGCCTCAAGTTCTTCTAATTTACATATCAAATACACATTTTCTAAGGAATATTCTGTAAGAAAATGGAAATTAGAAAAGTCACTTCCTTAAAGCTGTTCTTTTTCACTAAATCTCTTCCCTGCTGCTCACAAGAGCAGAAGTGAGAATGCTTTAGGAGTTGGTTAGACATGAGATTGCAACAAATCTCCAAGAAACTGCATAAAATACAGTAGACAAGAATAAAGAGAAAGGTTGCTCAGTGTGTGGCACTGTGCTGCATGCCCATGACTGTACCACCTCTGTGGGTTCAGGAGCTGCAGGCCGCAGCAGCACCGCCATTTTGTTTGAGGTGGGGGTTGGGCTGGGTTCCGTTTAGGGAAGCTCTTCCCTCTTGTATGGGTTTGTTTGAAAATACATGTGTATGAGGCCTGATCTACACGGGTCTTTACTGTAAGTACGTGAGCAGTGTCATTTTAACATGAACAGTTACACAAGTGCAGGCATGACTGCAGTTGTTTATGCTCAACAACTGTACTAGTGGGGGTAGCCTGTTTCCTGCTCTCAGCAGAAACTATGCTATGAGAGCGCCTTTGCACACGTACGACATCCTCCAGCTGTAAGAGATTGTAGTGCATTGCCTGTTCTGGTGTTAAAAAGTAGGTTAAAAGAAGCAGCCCTATCTATTCCAGGCCTGAAGAGGAGCCTCTGCCCCAGCCTTTCTTTCTGATGCGTGTAAGCAGTGGGGGTGGCATTTCCTGATGATCTGGAGGTGATAAGGCACTGCTACTTCTGCATGTGTGGTTTGATGTTGTAACCAGAGTCCAGGCATGAGGGGAGCTACTGAGGATTATCAGAGTTGCTAAGAGTGCAACCTGTGTGCAGACAGGGCTTTGATTGTTAGATGCTGTCACTGAAAACTTCTTAGCAGTGTTCAGCAACACATCTCCCAGGTCTGTTGCATATGAAGTAGGCTTGGAGATTAATTAATTAATGGGAAGGAAAAAAAGATGGAAATGACAGACAAGAAACTGATGTTTATGCCCAAAGCTCTCTCTAAAGTATACAGTTATGTATGTGTGAGCTGTGCAGGATAAGAGTGGCAGAAAACTGAAGCAGAAGACATACTACAAACCCGCAGCTTTCTTCTGCTTCTGCATTTGCAAATGAGGTCGCTACCACATTTCCTCTCAAGGTAGGCAGAAAGGGCAGCTCAGAAGCTTGCAAACTGCAAAGTAAGTGCAGCAAAGCAAGAGTTTTCCTATTTAGACAAATGTCAGTTCTGTGGTGTTAGGCACTGCATGGTCCTTGCAGAAATGCAGAGTTTCCATCCTAGATAGAAGAGTACAACAAGGAAGCCAAGAGGTTTTGCTTAGCTTTGAAGCAAAGATGTATAAAGAGTACTTACGAATGAAATATTCATGTGTTCCAGCGTGTTTTTCAGTTTCTTGAACATCCGGGTTGATCTTGATCTTCAGAAATGTCTTCAACTACTACCGCACAGCAAGCCAGGCCTTCAAGACCTCGATGCTATGTTGAATATAAAGTAAAAGTATTGGTGACACTGAAGCAATGCCAAAGTGACTGATACAGACCCCCCTTTTCTGTTTAGAATCAGGATTTACTCACAGAAAAGTGTCAACAAAAAAAGATAAAACCCAGACATTCTGACAAGTCTGCTGTAGGGAAGGAGGCCATCTCCATGCTGCTCCCGGTGTGCTCACCACAGGGTTTCAGTTTGGGTTCCTGCAGGAAGCAGGGGGGAGGAAAGAGAAACAGTGGCTCTCCTGTTTCCAAAGCTGAGGAAATTCAGTGGAGGTAACCAAGAAACCTGGTATTTGTGTTTTTGTTTCCCATTGTTTTGGCTGCTGAATATTGCAAAGGAGGGGTTTTAGCTCTTCTCATACATGGCAAACAGGTGAGTTCTTCCCACTAACTGGCAGGCAGAACCTATTTTTCAGGGTTGCTATCTGACTACCTAGCAATAACGTGAAGACACCATTTAGAAAATATACGAGAAAGTATTATTCCTTGTCACTTCTTGATTGTGACAATATGCAGACACACACACACGCATGCACCAGCCAGATATAAGGAGGGCTGGCACAGAAAAGAGCTGACAAAAAGGGAAATGGAGGAGAGTGTAAGAAACAAGGAAATAATAGAATGAAAAGGGAGGGAGGAAGCAGCAGGGGTTTGCTTTCGTCTTCTGCACACTCTTTATGACAAGAAAATTACTCAGAGGTGCAGGCATTAGATAGATGTTTAAGAAGGAATAGCAGAGAAAGCTTGAATGAGACTGATCTTTTGAAACAAACAGTGCCTTATAAATGAAATCAAATAGCTTTTACTGGGACAGTAGGTCTCAGGAAGACTGCCATCAAAGTGACCTGCTCTGTCAGATACTGTCATGTTTCTCCTTTCACTCAGAGCAAAGGAACAATTTGTATGACTTATCACTTCATTATTTTATTCATTTACTTCTTCATCCATTGCTGGGATATTTTCTGTCAGTTACCAGGTTTCTCTTGGCTCTGTCTTCAGTCATGTTCACTGGCAGAAAGTGCTATTAGCTTGGAACAAATCTCTCAAGGAGAAAGATGTATTTCTCTAGGCATCCCGGTAAGTCTGAAATATTGTTGCTTCTAACAATCCCTAAGGAAAAGTAGGAAAAAAGCCAACTCTAAGCAACTTTTGCATGAGGAACTATTTAAAAATGCATGTAATCTTTTGTGTATTAATCTGTTTTTTAGGACGAAAATAATATTTGAATGTCAGCATAGAAAATAGTAAAGTCCGTGCTGTGGTCAGCAGTAACAAACTGGACAGGGAAATGGAATCCTCCCTCTTCTGTTCATGGAAAACTACACTGATCATTTCTTCATTACATTTTAAAGTACTGCAGGCATTGTCCCCAGGGCACCATTCTCTGGCAGTACCTGCTCTCTATAGACTGTCCCAGCTGGTACACAAGGAAATGACCTTCCTTTAAATTCTTAGTGCTCTTCCAACTAGCATACCACTTGTTAATTGATAATAGTAGTAATAATAATTACTTCAATAATAATTACTAATATAGTAAGATAAAAATTCAAAATATATTTAAAAATTACTAAAGCAGTTATCAATTTATGGGAGAAAGTATTTTTTCTGTACTGCAACTCAAATTATTCTTACATGTAATTGTTTTAAGAACTATGCCTTAACAATTTAGGCAACAGGCTAACAAAGTAGATTGATAAATTAAATGTAAGATGAATATAGGAAATATAGGATGTAGGTGACAATTTTCAACCATGTACTATGTCCTAACACATGAAGATAAGTGGATTAGGGTTGATGGCTGAACCAATTAAAAGCTCAGTTTTCTAAAACCTCCGCCACTGACCCAGAGTGTCTCAGAACTGATTTTTACAGATGCACAGTGACTACATTTGGGGTTTTAAAATCCCACCCTGAAAATTGTCCATAAATTTGTCATCATTTTTTCCATGCTTTCCAGATGAAATTTGTCAAGTTTGCATGATCAATCTAAAAGTCAGTCTTGAATTTGAGAGTTTTTCATAGAATCAGAATCCTTAGAGTTAGAAGGGACCTCTGAGGGCCATCTAGTCCAACTCCCCTGCAGTGAACAGGGACACCACAGCTACCTCAGGTTGCCCAGGACCTTATCCAGCCTTGCTTTGAATGACTCCAGGGATGGGGGGTCAACCATCTCTCTGGGCCTCACCACCCTCACTGTAAAAGATTTTTTCACTACATCTAACCTAAATCTACTCTCTTTGATCTTGAAACCATTTCGCTTTATTCTATCATCATAGACCCTGCTAAAGAATCTGTCCCCTTCTTTCCTGTTGTTCCCCTTTAGATACTGAAAGGCTGCTATCAGGTCGCCTCACAGCCTTTTCTTCTCCAGGCTGAACAGCTCCAGCTCTCTCAGTAGAGAGAGCTGTCCTCGTAGGGGAGATGTTCCATTCCACAGATAATTTCTGTGGCCCTTCTCTGGACACGCTCCAACAGGTCCATGTCTCTCTTGTACTGAGGACTCCACATCTGGATGCAGTACTTCAGGTGAGGTCTCACCAGCGCAGAGTAGATGGGCAGGATCACCTCCCTTGCCCTGCTGGCCACGATTCTTTTGCTGCAGCCCAGCAGGATACAGTGGCTTTCTGGGCTGTGAGGGCACATTGCTGGCTCACATCCAGCTTCCCATCCACCACCAGTACCCTCAGGTCTTTTTTGGCGGGGCTGCTCTCAATCCTTTCATCCCCCAGTTTGTATTGGTAATGGGGTTTGCCTTGACCCAGCTGTAAGACCTTGCACTTGGATTTGTTGAACCTCATGAGGTTCACCTGGGCCCAGTGCTCAAGCCTGTCTAGGTCCCTCTGGATGGCATCCTGTCCCTCTGGTGTGTTGACTGCACCACACAGCCTCTTTATTTATTTTTATTTTTCACCTATCCTCTCTGGTGCTGAAAGTTCAGCAGCATAGATGATAGCCTCATTAATTTCACTTGGTCAACTGACAGGCTTGGACCTTAGCAAGAGTTCCTGTGCCAAACATATGCCCAAAGCAGGGAACTGAGAAGTAGGAAAGCAGCACTTACAATATTTTTATCACCAGATTAGAAGAGCTCTCAAAAAACATTCAGATAAAAAGAACTACCTGAAAAATAGCTGTCCTGTGGTAAAACTGCTTCAGGCTTCTACCTTGAGAGAAGAAAAAGGGAATAATGAGATCTAACCATTCTTTGGGATTTCACTCAGGAGCATTCTGCCTAAAAAAGCATGAGACCACTTGGGTGACTTGGCATCTGCCTTGGTAAAAACATTTTTGTCTTGGAAATGAAAATGAATGGCCTAAAGGAAAAGCCTGAGAGGAGTGGAGACCAGGAACCAGTATGGGACTAGGTGGAGGCAGAGATAGGGGCACAGCAGAGGGTCACAGTGTGGGAAACCACTGGAAGGGGAAGAGAAGAAGGGAGCAAGGCCCAGGCAGCCTTCATGTCTAAAATGAAGTGAATGCATACACCTCCACTGCTAAGCCTAGAAACTACTATTTTGGACATTAGCTCCCTGATAGGAAGAAATTTCCAACAGCCTGGCCTTTTCCAAAGCCTCCGTGGTCCATCCTTCCATTTTGCCTCTGTGGCCATGTTATACTAAGAGAAATCTGAAGTTTTAGATGAGAGGATGCATACTTCCTTCCCTGGGCAGAACGTGCTATTCTGGGAGAAGTTTTATGGGGTACCTGAAAGGAGCCTCCCAGTATTATTCAACATTTATGTATCAGACCAGGTTTTAAAAGTGCAGAACAAATCACAGTTCACTTGTTAATTAACTGAATTTCAGCAGATGGGAAAACCAGACATCGAGAGGTTAGAATAAATTGGCCGTGCAAGTTAATGGCAGTCAGGAACATGAATCAGTATCTCCTGGCAAACAGGGCACAAATCTTTGCCAACTGTGCCACTGTGACAATATGGATTTATCTGCTATCATGTGCTTTCTCTCCCCACGTGTGTCCCCTGCCAGAGGCACTGTGTAAGGCCACATGCCAGGACATCCCTCAGCCTGGCAAGTGGCATGGCCCAGCCACAGCCACTGTCCTGCCCCAGCCCTCTTCCCTCAGTGAAGAACTCTATTTTTCACGTACAGAAAATCTTTAACAGTTGAGTTTTCACATCTTTCTTCACATCACTGTCAAAAGCTTTGCAGACATGAACCACAGCAATTAGGTTTACTAATCATTTTAATCCTCAACGAATTTAGACACTTTCTAAAAAGTCATCCAATTTATGAGATTGTACATGATTCAAATTATTTACTTTTTTGCAGTCTTTGAATTTCAGCCAAGACATTTCAGGTATGATGGACAATTGTTCAATATAAACTTCTTAATTAGTTTATAATCTATGATTTGGTTTGCCATTCATTTGTTAAACACTGTCAAATCTTCCTCTTTCAGCCCAGAATGAGACAATTCATTTTGCACGTCTCTGTGAATGACGAGCAACCTTTAAAAAAGGTTTAAAAACCCCTCTCTGATGCACTCCCCTACTCTGTAGAAGGGGCTGTCTTCATCCATGCCTATGGATGCCAACAAAGAGCCATCCTATCTACCAGGAGGGCTGTTGTTTTGGCAGGCCAGCCCCTTGGGCTCAGCCAGCAGCTGGGCATAAATTCACCTACAGGGACAACTGCTGGTGGTAGAGGACTTCATTTAGGGCTCCTGAGCATCCATGTCTGGATTAAAATCTAGGTCCTTGGAAACAGTTATCAGTGCTCCAAGTGGCTTTTCCATCTCCCAGCTTCTGCAAGTCCCAGATCTGTACTTTCTGCAGGTATACAAAACATTTCTCTTAAAACCACTTGGCCCATTCTCATTCTTGTCAAGGAAGCAACTCGCCATGTACCTGTTGCTCCACATGAGTTTACTTTACCACTAGGAAGCTTAAAATGAAAATAACTATTTATTTATTATTTGTTTATAATTACAAAAGAAAGGCAATTGCAAATATAAAATATACCACTACCTTAACTTTACCTTAACACTGCTGCTGCAGTTCCATTACATTATTTACTCTTCACCCTTCAGTCCTGCCTGTTTCCTGTTCCCTCCCGTGTGCTGTTACTGGTGTGTGTCTCAACCCAGAGTGATCCAATTCAGAAAAATAGCAATTTTTCTGCTTGTTTCAGTCCACAGACTGATATGCTGTGCTCAGATGAGTAGCAGCGCCGGCATAAGAGAGGCAGGCCTGACTCAGAGCAGGATTAGTTTTAACCTATCCGGGAATCACATCCTTAGGGATGCTCTGAAGTACCTTTCGGCTGCTGTAGTCAGGAGATAACTCAGCAGCATTTGCCTCTTAATTACTGCCTTTAGGTGTGGGTTCCCTTGCAGGATACCTGTATCTCACTTAGAGGCTTTCAGTATGCCCTGAACATACAGAGAGGGCCAAGCTGTGAAACTTTGCTCTCCAAATATTGCTATTAAATTCAAAACACCTAAGTAAGATACTACTCAATAAATGAGTGAGAAGCTAGTCCCTGGCTCTTTGAACAGAAACTTGCTATGATGCTGGCTACAAAGATGTCAAAAGGTACTGAGAAAACCTGAGGACCATACTGCTACAGACCTAGACAGAATCCCTTTAACCACACCAAAACAAAGTAGCTTTTCCATGTGTTATTTCAAATGGTACAGAGAAAGACAAATATTCCTTTCTCCACTCCACCTACTAATATTAATATTAAATGTTTTACCTCTTCTGAGAGTTTTGGAAAAAAAACAAACCAACAACAACAGTGAATGATTGGGTATTAACTGCCATACTGCAGTGTGTGTACTGCTACTGACCTGGCAGCTTACGGAGTAGATACTCAGACAAGCAATGGACTGGAGTTACTCGTAGGCCAGCTGTGTTTTTTGCTTCATTTTATCCTGTGCACCAGTCTGAAGCACTTAAGTCATACTTCATACTTTTGCTCTGTTCAAGGCTGACCCTGCTTTTTAAATGGAAAAATATATTAAGAGAGTCATAATCATAATACTCCCTCTGGTTCCATTAGCTTCAGAAGAACCGCTTTTTATACATCATACGTGACCAAATTAAAAGGCCCAAGTTTTTTGTGTGCAGTTCCTGACTTACAGAGGCTGGGTATAATTACTTCTTCTAGAGTATTGCTATTATGCTGTAATTTGCACAAGGGTCCAAAAGCCTTCCTATGTGCCAGCAGAGTCAAAAACTCCTCCACTTTACAGTCAAGAGCAGCGCTGCTGCTTTGCTCATTTAAGCACAGGTGGACAATTAGGTAATTAGGGCAGAATTAACCCCCACACCCCCAAATTAGGGATTGTACTGAAGTATAAAAAGAAACGCTGAATTTGGAATATATATATTGATCCCATTTCATCAAAAGTGAGGAACATATATTAAACTATGTATGCAGTAAGTATTTTTAAGTGTGCAGCTTGAAATGCTGAAGAGCTTCTACATAAGATCTTCATACTGAGATTAATAAACCATTTCCTCTGCAACCTTAGAGAAAAAGCCATTCTTCCTGTTCTGTGCTAAAATGATGCACCACTGAGAAGCAGCCATCTCAGTGAACAGAAACAATTGTTATTACAACCAAAATACCCTCATATAAAGCATTTTAATAAGGTCATAATCTCAGATATCAGCTTGACCTTCAGCTTGTCAGAACAGAGACATTTACAAGGTGCTTTCAGTCACACTTCTGCAATTTGACCAACTAATGAACAAGCGAATGATAGTAGCTGAGATCAAACCCAAACATTTGCAGGACATCTCCAACATACATTTATGCTACGGGTTGCTATGAAAGTTTGAAGACTGAGTAGTTTTTTTGGCCTGTTTAAATCTTGACTGAAAACTGAATGTCACAAAAGCAAAAATTACAAAAGAAAACTCACATCCGATCACTGCAGAGTTGGTATACAGGGGCTCACTGTTCCTTTCTTACAAAATGGAGATACATTGTTCTTCACCCCACCAGCATTTCGAATAGTTTATTATAAAGTTCTCTCGTTCCACTGCTCCTGTATAAAGCAGCACTTTCCCAAGGCTGGATGAATTCCATGAATTGCCGTTTTCAAGAGACTGGTTGAAATGGAAAAGATTTTGACAGATGCATATTATGAAATATTAACGAAGAAAAATAATAAAGAAAATTTAACTTTTCTGCTTGGAATTCTCAAACCAATTGTTTAGTCTCTCATTTCAGTATTTTTTAGTGCTCTTTCCCAAGATACTCAGAAATTGATGCCAATTATTCTGCATATGCACCTTTTGTCGGATATGGAAAGTAAATGCTCTGTGAAGCATATTTTACTTTGTATTTCATATCTTTAAATACATTATTTCATCGGTATTTTCTGTTAATGTTATGATTTCAAATAGAATTCACTCTGCTAATAGCACTTTCAGGCTGTCCTGACACGCCAAATTAAAACACGTCACTGCAAGGAGCTGCTGTCACTCATTCTTTCTCTTGTTATGGCACTGCTAACATTGGTATTACAAGTTGTTACATCTGTACTCTTAAGTGCATTTTTTCAGATAATACCTGTTTTTTTCCTTTAGAAGTGTTGAAAGCTGAATATATTGCTTACTCTTCTAATCTTTTAAAGAAATGCAATCACTTCTGACAATTCAAAGAAACTTGATACCTCTTCAGTACTTGCCTCTGGCTCTCTTTCTTTTTCTTCTTTTTTTATTTGTAAGATTGGAACTCACTAAAAATGTCACTTTTGTGCTTAGAAGAAAATTGTTTCTAAAACCTGTACAATAGCAAGGAATGGGGAGATTTTCATCTCAGAAAAGTTTTTTTTTCAACTCAAAGGATTTGCCTTTTTTATCTAAACTATTCATCTCGAGTCCTTCTAAGCACAGAAGATCCAGTCATCGCGTCCTGTGTCAGGATAGGTGAATCATCACCTGAAAGTGTCCGCTCCCTCTCAGCTGAAAATAAGAGCAGCTCAGGATGACTTGGTCTGACAGTGAGCCAGCTCTTGCTGTGGCCATTCAGTGCTGGGGGAGATGAATCCCACCCAAAGTTCCTATCTGTATATAAGCCATGGTAAAGCCACTGAAAACTGTCAGCTTGAGATATGAGGAAAGATCAGCTTGCTTAAAAAATACATGGGAAAATTTGTTTCTGATGAGAAGACCTAGAAACAGTAATGCTATCAGACACCTGATGTTTGGTACGGGCATCACAAATTCTGTAACTCTGTTCTCCTAGTTTCATGGAGTTATTTCCTAACTTGTTTTTGTCTCTCACATCCCTGCATTACCCAGTTAGTCTTTTTGTAAAGCTTTGTATTTTCAAGGTAAGTCTGTTTTCGAGAGTATGCGAAGTATTACTGTTTACTGCAACCTGCATTTCAGAACCATAGAGCTAATAGAATGCTGCACTTGATTTTAGCCCTCCTCCCATACACAAAATTGCATGTGGAGAAGCAGTAATCTAAAGACACAATGAATTTTCATCTACTTGTACAGAAGCCTGCACAGCTAGCTAGTAAATGGAAAGCTTTAATCTACGTATGATTTGTTTAAATGCATCATTCTTGCAGTCTTTAGAATGTATGTTTATCATAATAGAAAATCACAATAAATTAAATTACTGACAATATGATGCCTCATTTGCAGTCCATGCTCTGATAATATTTTATTTGGCTTAAAACATAAATAAAACAGCTCTAAAGACTTAGCCAGATTCACCCAGTATCTCAGTGGGTCTCAGCTTCAGACTTACAATCAATGGCATTCTACCCAGGGAGAATATTATCCACTCCTTTAATTTTATTTGATACTAGTACTTAGCTAATGATAATATAATATGAAAGGATATAATTTACGTTAATACAAATATGCTGGGTAAAAAGAAAGAAATGGTGATGCGAGTAAGTTAAGCTCTATCGTTCGTAGATGAACAACCTTCTTGGGTAGCAGAAGTCAGGAAAAATATGAAGCAGGACGTTTGTTCCTCAGCTTTGGACAGTGATAGCTTACCGCATTTATGAATAATTCCTTACCGTTTTTTATCATTTTCTACCCCGGAAGCTAAATTAGTTTTGCAACTATTAATTGAATTGTCTAACTTCACTACACTCTGGGAGATAGAAAGGATTATTAACTCCACTTTACAGATAAGGAAACTGAGACGGGGAGAGGAAACGATTAGCTGGAGGTCACACTGGGAATCAGAGACAGATAAATCCCAAATCTCTCAATCCAGTGCATTAAGTGTTGAACATCATTCCTTCTCCACACAAACAGACATTAGAAATGAGACACAATTCAAATAGAAGCAATTAAAACAAAATTTCATTAAAGATAAAAGCTTCAGAAATTCATCCTATGCTGGTGATCCCAAACATTATTCTCTTCTGTCTCTGTCACATAGTTTTAAGTGCAGATTATCCCTGCTTCCTTCCTCCCTACTGTATGTGCAGCACATCAGATCACTTGATACAGCCACGTAGCCCTCCTGCAAATTCCTGCCCTGCCTACGTGCTATACAGTTTTGTATGCATGTAATCACCATTTCCATTGGAATACACACAAAAACTAATGCTGTGAATGAAGTATGGGGCCATCTCTGCAAAGAGACCAGTCTCTATATTACGGAGACATAACATGTTTTTTCTTTTAAGAAATTGCTGGGCAAGTTCATGAATACTTTGTGCATGGTTTAACTCTCTGAATGCACGAGGGGATTAACAATAAAGCAAATACTTCTTCCTTTTGTGATTCGTTTGACTTTACAACACTCCCTGTCTGGTTGTTTAGGAAGGCTCTAGCACACTTATCTTGTACAGAACATTAACAATTTCATCTATCACCGCTCTGAATAAAGTATTTCATTAAACCACCTGAAGTGGTGTTTATTAGCTGACAGTCATCAATACGTGAGCTAATTAAACACTTGCCACAGAGTATTAGTCAACAGATTAGAATTTTCTTTGTTTAGATTTAAACGTATGTGTCTTTGTTATAACTACTTTAGTAATTACATCCTGGATTTCTTTAATTCAACAGATATTTTTCCATTAATTTCCACAGGATAAACTTCAGGATCTCTATGAAAACCATTTTACATAATATTATATGGGAGAAAATCAGGTCTCTATAAGATTCCAGTCTTGAAGAAACTTTAGTTTCTGGCTTTATCACTTCTCTCCATTCTCCCTTCTCCATTGAATACCTGTACATAAGTTATTTGGTCCATTTCTAACAGCAAAGGTGGTCTCATGTTAGTTTGATGGGCAGATATATATCTAAAGAAGAAAATGGAGTTGTTACAGAGCGAACAGTAGGGCAGAAATGCAGATTAGTACAAAACAAAATGCTCAAATGTTGCCATTAATTGTTCCAAAAATCTTGTTTTAGCCACATTTTCACTGATAAAAGCCTTTCTTAAGTTCTCTTGAGCAAGTTTGTAAAACAAAGAGTTTCTAAATAGTATCATGGATCAAAATCAGTTTATTTTTAAACAAGTCTTAATTCAGACCTCTGCAAATTCAGAATAGAATTAGCCTTTAGATTTTTTAAAAAGTAAAATAAACAATATATTTGCCTGGGCTGATTTCAGCAGAACCCCTGGGAATAGGATCTGAAGGATTTTATTAGAGGTACATGAAGTCTAGAGCTTCAACAAACAACCCGGAATTCAAGAAAATGCAATTAAATACAATTAAAAAGACCTACTAATCATTATTGACACTATTACTGCTGCCCATTGCTTTCTATAATTGCACATGATTTTCTACCTGATAGTCCTGATCACTCTTACAAAGCCTAGAATGTGAATGCATTGTAATGTACCTCTGACTCTCCTCAGCTAAATGTTACGATGAGTTAAATACTAAGATTTGGTCTAGTTGTAGACAGAATATTTATTTGGCTTGTAGGTGGAACACTCCTTTTATTTACTTGTGATTGTTCTTAGGACTGTATATATTTGATGAACAAAATGATTGTGTAAAGAGTGATCGATGAAACTGTCAGAGATCCTTCCCAATATTCTTTCCACATAGCAACAAAACAAGTTCAGTTTATGACTTTTATTTAAGAGTATCTAAGAAACAGCTTTTATAATAAAAGTCTTCTGTCTTGTTGATGACAAGTATAATAGCCTTTTTTGAACCTCAAATCACATATTTAAACTGCAGCTATAGGGCATTAAATGCCTGTGACCTAAGGCAGCTGCACAGGAAAAAAAAGGAGGAAACAGCCCTAAAAAACTCCGGAATGAAGCACTGCCCCCACTTTTGACCAGAGGCACTCCACAGAGGCAAATGTGCTTTGGTTCACGATGCTTCCAAATGCCTGGGGCTGTGTAAGGGACAGGGATTGTCAGTGGCTCATGGACTGTCATGTCTGCACCAGGATTAATTTCCAAACCCATCCCCAGCAATTCCTGTAATACTCATCGTTGCCTCCTGAAATGCTTTGCAGAGGCTTGATCTGCTTCAGCTCCAATTTGGGTGCCAAGAGGAAAGGAATGTTCTGCCACAAAATCCAGACTACAGCTGTGTCTGTTTAGCATTTTCTTTTAAGGTAATACAAATCCCGAGAGCCCCCATTTCCTGCAGGTTGGTGCAGCCTGCAGAACAGTGCTTGCAGGCACTAGGTTTCCTTTCAGAAGAGCCCAACCTGATGTCTGTGCTCCATATAGCCACCAATTGCATTTCAGTCCCTTATGGGAGAACACGAGCCTGTGATAGTGCTTACCACTTCAGGGTATGTTTGCGGTGCCGCTGGTCAGTCCAGATCAGAGTGCACAGGAAGCAGATCTCAGAGCTGTTTGACCCGCTCTTCTGTTCACAATGCAGAGAAGTCTCAGAGAACCTAAAATGGATTCTTTGAAGGCAGAACTAACCTGGAAAATGTATTCCAAGAGTTTGTCCTAAAGTGCTGCATTTACTAATGAGCATTCAGTGCCTGGGCCAAGATCTAACCTGCAGTAAACCCTCCAAAGTGCATATTCTGGACGTTAGGTTCTCAGCAGCAGCTGCTTCACTCTGCAGATCTGTTTTTCTCACAGCATGATGCTTGCTAACCTAAACAAAGCCTCAGATAGCTCCAAACCACATGTGATGATAGTGGTGATGGTTTGGGGGGCCAAATTGAAACTAGTCTGAAGTAAAGCCCCTGAACTTCACATAATGTAGATGTACAGGCCCCAGTACTGATTGATTCATTGACTGTTACTTTACTGCACCAAATTACTTACCAATGTGGATGTAGAGCTCTTTGCTGTTTGACAGTGGCTTCTGATGCTTAGCCATGCCAACCAGAAAACAGATATCCTAGCCTCTTCAAACATATACTGTTTCTGACAACTGACAACTGAACATGTGTGCTCACCTCTCTGATGCTGTAACTCCATTGCATTCCTGAAGCTGAGACTGCAAGCAGGCAGAGGTGGGATATGTGCTACCACAAAGACCCTGCGACGGGCTGAGAAGGAACGCTGGTTTTCATAGCTCTGCTCAGTTAATCACACAGCTTTTCCCGATGGTTTATTTAAATCCTGCAAATGCAGTTTTATTTTATTAATGTGCTCTACATCCGATTAAATTTTGTGTATTTTTTTTTATCTCTCCATATCACCTAGCATTAACAGCAGACTCACTGGAATATAAATAAATACGTAAGCAGACTCAAATCCACCATAATTCTGCTTGGTCTGACTTCATGGCAGCATTAATCAGAACTGAAATCACTGAAAATATTAGAGTGCTCTTGATAGGTGGTATCAAAAGGAAGTCCTCCAACTGCATTGCAGCTTCTGCTCTTGGAGACTGTAAACACCAAAGAGGATATCATGATAGAGCCTAAAATTAATCCGATGCAAAGCCCAAGACATGTTCTTCATGGTCCCTATGAAAAGGGAACATGCAAGATTTGACCAAATGTCAGAACTCAAACAGAGTAAATGAAGGTTTTGACACATCTCAACCTTCTGCCTTGTGGTTTCAGTCTACTATAGAATTAGCCTACAGAAGAATATAAATCATGGCAGGACTACAGACACAGATCAAGGCTGCTTTAGATTAAGTTCTAGGTATATATCGTGGTTCAGCACCACCTGTTTTGTATTGAAAAAGAATAATACTTAAGGGATATTTATTACAGTACAGTAAGAATCTTAAGAGCTTACATACTCCTTTAAAGAATATATTGAAATTAAAGACAAAGTCCTACATGGGAAACTGACATTCCTTAGCATCTTTCAACAGACAGTCAATAGTTTTATGATAGTATTGTAAATAAAAACCATCCGTAATATACATTGTTTTTGCCAGCCTCCTGTAAAAATCATCACCATTACTTATATTGTGCTACTCACATATTTTACAGGCATATCCTGTAGGTTACAAAGAATAAACTTAAATCATAATACTCGCTGACAAATTTCTGTTATGCATCTATATTTATGGGGAATTTTATAAAAAGAATGCATTTGCTTCTTTCTTGCCATGCTTGGATCTCCTTAATTTTCCTATACTAGATTTCAGATAAACGAGATTTAAAATACATATAACTTTTTGTTTATGCATCGTAT
This sequence comes from Pavo muticus, assembly GCA_016647715.1. NCBI lineage: Eukaryota > Metazoa > Chordata > Aves > Galliformes > Phasianidae > Pavo > Pavo muticus. The sequence continues at coordinate 2,242,834 of JACDJE010000080.1, forward strand.
ATGAAATTCTTGCACAGTGTTTTAGTTGTTGTTTTATAACTTTCTTCTTATTGTTTTGATTTCTCAGTGTCCTCAGCAAACAAAGAACTTGATGAATAACCACGTACTATCTTTGAGCCCTGCAGTTACCCATTCTTCTATACAGTTTCAGCCACTTACCCATGCCAGGAGAACTCTCAGAACTATCATGAATCCAACTTCACAGTAGGTACACAAGGGCTCTGGAGGGATTTGGGATTTTTTAGTGATTCTTAGAATCCAAAGTTACAGAGAGCACATTACACGGACTCCTGTTCCCTGGCTCTGCACACAGCAGCAGCAGCAGCGTTAATGGCATGCCAGGTGCACTGGCAGCCATATAGCCAGCTGGCTGGCAAAAGTGATTTCTCCCTTCTGTTCATCTCTCATGTCCAGTTTTGGCAGTCCCAGCACAAGAAAGACATGGACTTACTGTCCAGCCTGGTGAAGAAATGGCTGAATGGAATCCAGCTGCTGCTTGAACTGCCCAACTGGCACCTATGGAAAGGATGAAGCTGGGCTCTTCTCTGAGCTGCACAGAGAAAGAACAAGAGACAAGAGTCAGGTTGCAATAAAGGACATTTGGAGTGGACAGAGAAAAAAGGTCAGCTATGGGAGTGCTTAAGCACAGAAACAGGTTGTCTTGAGGGTGTAGGAATCTGTCCATTTGATCAGGCGCTGGAACAGGCTGCCCAGGGAGGTGGTTGAGTCACCTTCCCTGGAGGTGTTCAGGAATTGTTTAGATGTTGTACTAAGGGACATGGTTTAGTGGGGAACTGTTGGTGGTAGGTGGACAGTTGGACTAGATGATCTTGGAGGCCTTTTCCAACCATGATGATTCTGTAATTCCATGATTCATCCTAGAAGACAGAATTTATCTGGAGAAGCCCACTGTGACTTGAATGGTGGCCATGCTCTGAGCAAGGGGCTGGATTCGATGACCTCCAGGAGTCCTTTCCAACTTGATTCTAAGCTTGTTACTCCTTCCACTGTAATGCTACTCATAGCTAGTTTTTCACCATCTATACACTAAATCTGTCATCTACATGCTCATGATCTTGCATCCTGATTAATTCAAAACTGCTGTTTTCAGGCCATCTGTTACGCATATCCTCCCCTCAATCGAGTATATATGAAATATAGCAGCCACGCTATTCTCTGACCACAATTTTGACATTACTGACTTCTTATGTCTCATCACACTGCTGCTTATTTCCCCCCACAGAGCAGTGGATTTGTTTGCCAATTTGTCAGATTCTGCCACTGGGATCTGCCTGTGCTGGCAGACCCATGAAGCAAGCCATGCACTGTGACCTGCCCTCCCAAACTGGTGCTGGAACACCTTCCAGCCCTCACCTCTCACACACAGTTCATTTACTGTGATGTTTTTCCAAGAAGCTGTCAGATGATGTCCACCAAGAAAGGTCACAGTGTGTCTGTCGATCTCTTTTTTAAAATGATTACACACTCTGCATGTTCCCCAATATTTCTGCTGTGGTACGTCTTAAATCTCTGAGCAAACACTGGAAATTATTCACCTTCAGTAAAATAATTAGAGCAGTTTTTCGAAGTGCATAGATTCCCAAACACACTACGGGACATGCTCCTTCCTAAATGCATATTCAGGGTAAATGCCTCTTTTCCAGGAGTACCAGTGAGAGGCAGGTGTGCCCTCTTTCAGCACATTTACTTGCCATATTTACTTCCTAAGGTATTTTTCCAAGTCCACAGAAATCTACACATTTCTCTAGGCAAGTCTTGAAAATTTGGTTCTTCATATGACACAAAAACAATAGCAAAGATAAAAATATCACAAATGATCATGATAGATCTTCAAGCTGTTTTACAGTCCAGTATTCCTTACGAGTTTTTGCTGGATATGAAATTTAAAGTGAGAATGGAAAAGAAATTTCTGCAATGTATATAGTCTTTTTTATAATGCTTCTGACTGCTTCTTTGATGTCTGTCCAAGGGTAGTGGAAACCTGTAGTTGAAGTGGCAGTGTACACAGTGCAGAAGGACAGTGGTAACCTGGGAAGTAACCAGGAGCAGCTGTGAGTAATGAGGATGAATTAATTCCTAACAAAACTAGCCTTGAAAAAACAACAAGGTATACCTTGAAAATACAAGTCAATTGCACATATAAAATGTATGCAAGCATAGCCAAGCAGCTGCACTCATCACAGGACTGCATGCTTATTTTCACCAGACTGCCCTACCATGGCTTTATACTAGAAATGGAGCCATTGAATAGCTCTATGTCCTGAGTGGAATGGAGGTTAAATCCATCAGGCCTGCTAAGGTTTAATAAGTATGGGAATTATGTATCACTCAAAGAAGCTGCATTTCAGGGATAGTTCAAAAAAAAAGTACAAAAAAAATGAATCACACAGCTTCCAAAGCTCCAGCTATAGACAGGTGGAGATGGGTTCCTCCATCTGGCGGTTCAGAGCAGGACTCCCAGGAATCACAGAATCCTAGAGTGGTTTGGGTTGGAAGGAACCTTAAATACCACCCAGCTCCAACCTTGCCCTATCCCTTTAGGACCTGGTAAAAAGTCACACACTGTCTTATAAAACCCCTTTAGGTACTGAAATGCCTAAAACCAGACTGTGAACAAAAGGGTGAAATTCATCCTGCATATTAGTATGCATAAATATGCTTATAAACGTAACATGTCAGTTAGGTGCCTAAGCTCCCATTCTGCACTGGTGATATATTCACTGCAGCCACTGGAGTCTCTAAAACTATGCAGCTGAGTAAATGGACTCGTGCCATCGTTTATAGGCACGTCCTACTTCTGCACAGATTCTCCTGGCAGTGTGAGGGGTGGCACAGGGTGTTGTCATGGCCTCTGGCTGCTGCTCCAGAAAAACACTGTTCTCCCACACATCTGCCTCCAGACCTGCCAGCTATGCCTGAATACCTGATGGTGCTAGGTGCCTGTGCTAAATGAATTGGCCTGTGGTGGTGGTGTTAGGATGAGCTGAATTTTGTTCTAGGCTCCACTGGATGTACTAACTAGATGTGCCCCTGAGAATAGCAACTCCTTTGAGTGCAGTAACACATGCAGATTGCTCTTTGCAGATACATCAGCCTGCAAACCAAACCCCTCCCAAAGGTCTGATTCACGTGCTCGTACACAGTCACCTGGTGATGTCATTTGAGATGTCCCATGGTCCCTAGCAGGCCACTGCAAAAAGAGCCAGTCCTAGGCCAGTCTGGCTGCTACCTGAGGGTATCTGAAATGTCATGTGGTTACCTCCACGTGCAGGCAACCGAGTTACAATGAAAAATGAACTAATCCTATAAAATACACTGAAATGATTAAAAGAAAAATGATAAGAAATCCAGAGGAACAATAAAAAATCATCAGGTATCCAATATCAAGTGTTATGTGAATCAGTTCTTGGCACACCAGAGTGGAAAGGGCTGCCAGTACTGGTGAGTTCAGTCCATGCCACCCTTGGCACGACATCCTGAAGTCCTCTGCAAAGACAACTCCTGTTCTTGAGCAGATATCTCCTACCACTCTAACAGCCAAATGCGTTAATCAGGTATAGCTCAGAGGTATATGTAATAGTCAGACACGTGCAGTACTTTCCACTGGAAAGAACTATGTTTTGGTTGTTTCTTATGCTCTTTCCTGTCCCCTGTAAGGGTTGAGACTGTGATATGAGACAAGCTGGATATCAAGCTGCAAATTATGGGATATCTGTCCTCAACTCTCTGCCTACAACTTTGTTAGAGAAAGTGGAAGCACTTACTGGATAACAACTCTGCATTTTTCACGTCTTCAGAAAAAAACTGCAAACAATGACATCATCTTTGGCACTGCCCCGTCCATTTTGGACTAAGAATCAGCTGTCTAGATCATGATACTTCAGTCTACCTTATGCCAAATGGAAAGAGAAGAAATTCCAGAAAAAATCCTTTTTCAAAGTGCTCTGACATTAGGGAAGGATTATTAATAGAAATAATGAATTCGTTTTGTACTGGATTGTCTGTGTAACGGGATGTCAGAAATGTTTGTGGCTGGACCCCAAACTGCACCGTCAACAGAATTTAACCTCACTAACTGGAACTGAGGTATAGATTTGGTTCTAAGTCAAAGGAAGTAAGCACTGCTCACTTCCTACATCTTTGTTCATTTTTGATTTGAAAATCTTTAACAGAAAACTCAGTATAAGGTAGAGGAAGAATAATATGAGTACCAACTTGGCGTTAAAGTTTCAGTGAGATGCCTTTGAAAAGAATCAATGCAGTGTACATCAAAATTATAGAAAACACTGCCTGCCAGAAGACTAAGAAGTGCTAGGTTATGAATGCATAACTCCTTGAATACGAATACAAACACTGGCAAAATCTTGAACAGTACTGTTTCTATCAGTCAAAACATTTGCATGCCCAATGCACCAGAATACCCCTCGATGCATCCACATCATCTTTATTTAGCACAATATATTACTTGCAGATTGAACTTGACAGCTATGACCAGCTTATAAAAGCAGTCCAACACAAAGTACAACCCCCAACCGTACTTACAGTCGGGGATTATTTTCTGGTTCTAGATCACTTGTTGTAAGTCTCCCCCTTTTTTTTTTTCTATTCATTTTTTCTTTTTTTGGAACATTATTACAATATTCTGTCCTCTTTCAGTAGAGACTTCGCAAATATGTGACTTGTTTTCTTGCTGTTTGTTGCACGATGTGAGTAAAGCTGCCTATCTTTTTCATCTGAAAGACGTGAGGGATTGTGCAAGACGTGAGTCTGTGGCAATCAGGTCCACCGCTGAGCTCAGCCCGCAGACCTGCCAAGCATTTCACACTGCTTGCAGGGCTCAGGCAGCTCCCGCCTGGCATTCTCTTGCAGCTGGGGCTCCAACACACACATTTATTCAGCATTTACACAGCTCCTTTGATTTGATGCATGAGATCATGGAGCAGGAATGAAGCTGTTGCGCGGCCGTGCTGCCGTAGCGAAGCCTCCTGCTCGCAGGGGTCCTGCTGAGGGATGCGTGCTCTCTGGCTGCAGCCCAATTCCCAGCTCCGTGCCAGCCCAGCACGCCGCGCTGCCTGTGCCCTGACGTAGGGCAGCGTTCTTACACGTACCGAAATAAACTGGGCCCGAGAGCACTGCTACCTGAGATCGTGCGATGCACAGAACTTGGAGTTTCGAATAAAGCAGACAGTGCAATAAATCCCCCACTATTATATTTAGTAATGGCATCGTTTGTGTCATCCGGGAAAGCGCTCTTGATTCGTAAAACGCCACAGCTCTGAATAAATCACTTCCACAGTGGAGTGTTTGACTGATGAGACACTAACTGTCCTATAGTGAGAAAATTATTCAGACTGGGAAGATGACAGGTTCCGAGCTCGAAAAACAATAAGCCACAGAGAAGCTGGAAAGAACAGCGTGTACAAAAGACCAAAGGGCAATTGTCACTATCCCTGAGTAATGACCATAACAACAGGTGCTAAAACATACAATACAACTATATAGTGCTAGCCAATTTCTGGAGTGGCAGAAAGTTCAATAGCCAAGTGAAACCCTTTATAAGCGAAAGCGCCTCATTAGCACAATGAAAGGGACCAATAAAAATCGGTAGAGATCTTGTTTGCAATGCCCAGAGGCCTGCAGTGTGAAAAAGCTTACTGTTTTCCCTCTGCATCTCATCTCTCTAAGCTATGGCTAATACAGTAGCTGCCAAATGGAAGAATAAGCTAAAATTCTCTGCAGCCTTGAAATTGTTACAATTTCTTTCCTTGTCTTCTTTGTCACCAAGATTCCTGTCTTACCAAGTGCAGCATATAATTATTCCAATTTTTACTCGTGAAGATGCACACCTCTTCCTATCTAGCCTGCCTGTCACATCTTGGTATAGCTTACAGAAACCTGAAATATGCTCTTCTGATAAACTGACAGAATAATAACAGAAATATGTATAGTTAATAATTGCGATAGGGTTTCCACATTATTCTGAGAAAGACAGAAGTGCGTATTATGAATAACACTCTAAATGGAATTTGTACGAAAGTATAAATCCCTACCAGCTGTTTCAGTTTACTAACAATCCTGAAATATTATCAGGTATTAATTGCTAATAAGCATGATTCATTATGACTTACTGTGCGCTGATTTACTGCTCTCAGTAGTGAAGCAAGCAAACAGAAATTGGCAAGGAGCAGTTGTGAAAATTAAAAATATTTTTAGTTATCCATAGGCCTGCCAAATATGAATTAATGCTTGCTGTAGAGCATGTCAGTACTTGTGCTGATACTCAGTTCCTATGTCATGCGGAGCCTTTCTTTTTCTTCCTCTAAATTTACAAACACTTCACACAGGAGAATAAAGGGGCTGTATTGTAACACTGTGCCGCGGAGCTCAGCCAGCTGGAGATATGAAGTGGTATCAAGCTGCCATTTGGGGGAATGCTGCATCCAGATTTGTTAGGTCCAGTCAGAGAGACCTGAAGGGATATTCAGTGGAATATTCTCCTGTATAATTGCTAATGACTTCAATGGTAAATTCAAGAGGTCTGAGAACAGGAAGCATAAGCCCCAGAGAATGATTTTTTGTATGAAAGGCACATTAGCTTTAATCCCAAGCATATGTCCCTGCCTCCTGCATGAATACGGGAAAATCCAACAGAATAAGCAATACCATCCTTTGATTTATTTCTCTGACTGCTCGCGCTTCGGCTTTGTCATCGAGTGATCCATTTCAGCCTCATCTGGGCACCTTGCATCTCTTTCATTCTGCTGTTTCTCAAGGCAGTTCTTGCTGCTGCTGCCTCCCCAGTAATGCACAAAGAGATTTTGGCATGAACATCTAATGACAAAGGCCTTGAAAATTACAGAACTCATTTTTTAAAGTTGTTTTGTCTGGTCGGTAGCTTGCAGCACCAGGCCAAGCAGAACCGTCAAATGGTTCAGTGGACTAAGATCAAAGATGGGCACCTGAGAGCGGAATCCTCTATTATCCCTTCACTGCCGACAGTAATTGCTGCTAACTGAACAAGTTTGTTTAATACTAATACAGCCCACGAGACCATATTCTGAGCTGATGGAAATAGATCTGGTTCTGCTGAAGTCAGCTCTGCTAATCCATACCAAGTGAGGAACTGACACAAGGAGAGAAACAGTTAACCCGTTGCTTAACATTATCAGCTGTGTGACCAGCTGTTGGAACTGAAGTATGTCTCAGAACTTGGCCTGATAAACAAAAAAAAGGATTTTTCTTTGCCTAACTTTAACTGAGAAGCTATTAAGTACACTCTTTGATATCAGTATAGAATACGTCCAATAGGACTTTAAGATGATAAAAATTGAAAGGTTGGAAGGACAGCAAGAAGCTAGCCATCATTTTCTAAATGCTTTTACAAACTGATTTTCCTTTGCAAGAATCAAAGCTCCTCTTCTCCCCACCTAAATTTAACTCACAACTCCAGTCAATCAGCAAGCAGCAAAACCACAGTTCTAGTGTATAGATTTAAATGTTTAAAAAAGTAAATAAGCACAAATTCAGCACAGCTTCAAATCAGGCATCTTTATAAAGAGCTCAAATTAGAGCGTGGGTCTATCAGGTACATTTTAAATCCTGACACAGTGAATGAGGGGGAAAAAACCAACAAAAACCAAACAGCAACAGAAAGGGCAAACAATCATTAAAATAACTCCCTGTAACAGTAAATTAGATAGAGCTTTAAAATATATCTATTAAATGCATCACACCAGCTTGACTGTCAACAGCAAAATTAAATACAAGCAACGCTTTCTGAGGCAGCAGTTCATGTTAAAAATGAAATAATGTAATTTAGGGAGAGACTAAAAATAATTGTGATTGTAAACATAAATACTTTTTATTTCAGAATTGGTGCTGGTTCCTTCACTCAGTTTAGTCAGGAGAGCCTACAAATAGCTCCAGTCAGAGCCCACCCTGTCCTGCCTGGCTACCTGGCAATTCACGTGCACCTGATTTATAAGTGCTTGCAGCAATTCCCAGCAGTATCAGAACGCCAGTGCGACGCTGAGCTGCCCTGCAGACTGTGAGGTAAATGGCACTGTCTGAAGGACTGCATGCTCTCAAGGCTGCCCCAGCTGCGGTCCGTGCAGAGGCAGGGGAGTGTGGCTCTGGAGGGACACCACGCACAGCATGTCGCACTGCGTGTGTGCTGCTGAGCAGCCGGCTGAGTAACGCTCGGCCCTGGTGCTAAACCCAGCACTACCTACTTACAATGCTTCTTTTATTGTTATTACTTTTGCTTCAGCTATAGAATCACAGAATCACCAAGGTTGGAAAAGACTCACAGGATCACCCAGTCCAACCATCCACCGATCACCAACAGTTCTCACTAAACCATGTCCCTCAACACAACATCCAAATGTTCCTTGAACACCTCCAGGGTCGGTGACTCTACCATTTCCCTGGGCAGCCCATTCCAGTGCCTCCCCCAGTGCTAACCCCCCCCGTTACATTTAGCACTTATTAGATTGCACTTACATTATTCAAAAATAATAATAAAAAATCTATAAACAACCAAAGAAACAAACACATTATGAAAAGAGCTTGCAAAAACTCACTTGTCTAAATGCACTGACACGAGAGCAGCCACATATTCAGCACGCACATAAGGAGTCCAGAAACTGGAGCATAGGAAGTTCCGCACCACTGTGCGCAAGAACTTCTTTACGGTGAGGTGACGGAGCACTGGAACAGGCTGCCCAGGGAGGTTGTGGAGTCTCCTTCTCTGGAGATATTCAAGACCCGCCTGGACGCCCACCTGTTGTAGGGAACCTGCTTTGGCAGGGGGTTTGGACTCGATGATCTCTGGAGGTCCCTTCCAACCCCTACGATTCTGTGATTCTGTGATTCTGTGATTCTGTGAGTCCAAGCTCATTCTTTGCAGGGAGAAGCTTTCTAAAACAGAGGCTCAGTGGGAGCCATTGCCCTAAGTACAGGGCAGAGCCAGGCCTACTAGTGAGCGAGCCAGGGGGGTACCAGGCACTGCCATCCAGAACTGGTGCCAATACTGGGGACTGTAGAACGGAGAAACGGATTGAGGTTCCAAAGCACACACAGAAAGCAGTGCAAATTACAACGTGTAGTAATAATGTAGCCATGGGATGAACAATTCCGGGGAGATGGCTGTCTGGAAAGAGAAGTTTGGAACTACCAGCAAAGAAACTTCTGCTGATGTGGAAAGAGGAAATGACTTACACTGCCTCTAAATAAACAAGATTATATTGTAACAGTGCGTCTCTCTTTTGATTCCATTGATATTAGCTAACTGTGTGTGTTACAGTGAAGAAAATATAGAAAAAAAATACAAAGCACATGCAAAACCAGCAGCATTTGAACACCAGCTGGTAGCTCTATGTTGGCTGTGATAGTGTCTCTTACTTCATGGTAGGCACAATAGACAATGAGTCAGTAACATCTGGCCTTAAAAAAACTTTTAGATTCAGAATTGTTCACTGGCTGGTGGCTTCCTGCACCGTTAGTGAAGGCATGAGGTGTGGATTATGGAAATACCATTACTACATTTATCTCTTCAGTTTATCTCAGATAACCTGCAAAAGCTTGCAGGTTGAGATGCAACACCATGAAATTGTGTTGTGTGCAGTAACAGATCTGTAAAAGCCAATCTATTAAGAGTACATGTCATATGAAGACACTATTTTAAATGATCACCAAAGCACAGCGGCATGAAGTCAGTAAGCAACCTTTCAGATTGTAATCGATATTACTGGAAAAGGAAGTTGCTCAACACCACATTCCTCAAAAGAAAAGCCTTGGCAATGAACAGGAACCAAATCTGCATTAGCTGGAAACAGCAGGCCCAGGAGCGCTCCCGGGTTCGGTGCTTTGTATGTGCTCAGCTGCTTGCATCCTGCATCAGACACCAAAACCCAGAGACTCTCCAGTTTGCATCTTACCCCTCCTCATTCCCATTTTGGTTTGTGCAAGAAGGTCCCTTGCTCTGGCTGGTGAAGAAAACAAGGTCCCTGAGTGCCCCACAAAAGCAGCCTGGGTACACTGGGTACAGCTTCATTCAGTCTGGGTATAGTAATTTGTGTGTCTGCCTAATTATAAGGAAGGCAACAGAAAAACCCAACTATACAGTTTAAAAACTTTGCTCGGTGCCGTTACCCTCTGCACTGGAAACCACATCCTCAAGCTGTTGTCCAAGGGTCTGTCCATGTTTGGAAAGCTGTTACTGTGTTCATATCAGCCATCAATGAACCATGTAATGCAACAGAACAGGAGTTATTACTATTCTGGATAACAGTGATTCTGCAGAACCACACAGCACTTAGCCCTGTTCTGATCTAAGCACAGCAAAGTATGGTCCTGGGCACCTTGCTTCGGGTGGCCCTGCTTGAGCAGGGGTTGGACCAGATGGACCCAGAGGCCCCTTCCAACCTCAGCCATTCTGGGATTTAGTGAAACATCCATCAGGACGTTTCTACTCAGATCTAGGCCAGTACCAAACGTGTACTTTTACTAAAGGCAGAGGGAGTGCAAGATCCAAGAACCTCTAACTTAACAGAAAAAGCAGAAGACAAAGGACAGCTGTGTTGCACAGTATGTTATTCAGCACTCTACACACAGCTCTGTAACATCTAGTGCAGATGCCCTACAAACACTCCTGAATACACTTTGCCAAACACCCAAAATGGTTGGGCTGAGGACCAATTTCCTAATATCCAGAAATAGGAAACGTTTTGGTAGGCTGACAGCAAGCCAAGATCAGTTCCAAAACAAGTGATGCCAAAACAATAATTGGATAGTAATAGAGCCAGGAAAGAGGGTGGAAATTAAAAATAAGTTCCAGCTAAAACATGAGCCTCAGTGCCACGCAGTTTCAGGGTCACTGTCCTAAAGCACAGCTAGATGCACTTCTTGTGCTCATCTTTCACTTTGCCTAGCTTTTAGAGGAGCAAAAAGGCAAGAACTTGGCTGGTTTAGATCTATACGCAAGCTGTGAGTTACATTATTCTGACAGTAAGGCCTGGCACAACAAACAGCCTTTGGAGACAGCAGTGCTGGCATGCTTTGAGCTACCCATGGGTTCATTAAGCCGCTGGCCAGGAAGATGCTGGATTCTCATCTCTAGTCTGAGTCTGGCAAAACCTCTCCACAACAAGTGTTTCCTTTAAGATTAGGAGGGAGGGTGTGTGAATAAACAGATGCTCTGATCTCTTACAAAAATTCCCCTGTCTACGAAGAGGCAAGAAAGAAAAACAGTGTGAAGATACTTCATAATCTCTAAATATGTTTGTCTGACTTTAAAATAGCTCAGAAATAACAGGATGCTTACACACTCTCACAGCTAAACATTAGAAAGCACAGTAGAGGTATCTCAGCTAAAATTAAAGAACGCGATAAATAACATTTAATAGCAATATATTAACTGTTAATTTAAATAACTTTTAAGTATATTTTTCATCTCTGAAGCAATTTTCTAAACCAAGAGGTTATTTTCAGTTGATAAAAAATAACAGCTTTCACTGAAGCTGGTATCTTTTTCAGCAAATATTCTCTGCATGACTTTTGTTTGCATAATTACAAACTTAGAAACGTTTGTTGTCGCTTTCTGGATTTCCAAATTCAGAAGAAAAGTCTCTGCAGGGAAACCTTCTCGTCTCTTTCTCACCTATTTTGCCTCAACTTTTTAAGCAAAAGGAAAATAAAAATGTAATTCTGTGCCCTGTTCCGTTTTCAGAGTTGAGAAAGTTACGTAAATTACAGAGTAGATCAATGAAGAGGAACAAAAGAGAAAGGAAAAAATTGCTCATTTTCCCCTCCAAACAAGAAACAAAGGGAGGAATACAAAAGAAGTAAAACATCCAAATGATGAACAAGAAATGAGAATTCTAAATCTATAATTAAAAGAGCAGACTTTAACCAAGAGAAATTTCTGTTTTGAATACCATAGCAGTGAAACAACTTAAAAATATTCATTAAACTATCTTCTATATTTTGCAAGTTTAGTAGTCTTCAAAGCCAAAATAAGGACAGAGTTGTCATTCCTTTGGCAAGGCTTACCAGGAACAGTGCTGCTATAAGAATGGAAATGAAAAGGCATAATTTGTCCTGAGGACACTACAGAGCGTTCGATTTTTGAAGGCTGAAGTTGTGAATTGAAATGTAGGCAAAACAATTTCTTTATTAAAGCACAATCTCATCAGCACAAGGCTCTGAGAACATCCGATTTCAAACTTGATATGTCCAGGATGACACTTAATAATATCCCAAAGAACCAATTCAGTTTAGCCTTAAAAAAGATGTATGTCTTGGGAAAGCAAGAAATGCTTTAAATACATTTGCTGACATGCTGTGAAAATATCCAGCCAGAAGTATCTGTTGTGTTAGATATACGGTGAAAAAGGTGACTCCTTCAGCCATCCCTTCCTTCATTCCTTACACTCACCCCTTAACATCTCTGACAATATGCAGTTTTCGAATACCACCTTCAGCAACAAACAAACATAGGTCTTTATTTCCATCTACGTTAGCTAACCTATTTGTATTTAAAAACCAGAAGTACGATAGCAAGGTAATTTAAAACACAGTCTCATTTTCTTAAGATACACATGCCCTAAGAAACAAGCATGTCACCCTGATTCACCAAATACCACTTAGGGATACCCCGCCTAATTTTGCATTGCTTATATGTTTCAGCAGCAGTACCTGAGACGTAAATGAACTTCAGCACAAAACACTTTCTATGATAGGGGTTTCAGAAGTGTCATGACTCACAGGCAGAAATTCAATATAGAAATATTGAGGTATTTTCTAAGTTATTTAGTCATGTCAGTTAAACAACCAAATCAGTTTCATTTTATCATCTTGTTCAGGGTTATGCAGGAAGCCTCCGGCAGAGCTGAGATCTCTGTTGCAGGCTTAAAACTTGCAGTGCTGCACCACCTGCCTCCTTCCATGTATCTCTGAAGACACTGAACAAAGATGCACAACAACGTGACACACCATTATCAAGCAATCAGATCCAGGCAGTTTCCAGATCTAAGTGCAGTTTCTAAATGAAAGTTCAAAACAGTTTGTCATTTCAAAACTAGGACTAATACATTCACAAGAAATAACCACCTATTAATTTAGTTTTAATATGGTGTAGAAGGCAAACCTACTAGAGAATACTACTACCAGGGCAGGGCATTTTTCAGTATTCCCAGTCCATACACCTGGTGAAGGCAGGGTGCCTGCAGAAAAGCCCTCCTGCAAGCCAAAAGAATGAAAGGCTTGTTCACTGTGTTGATTTCCTTTTGTTCTTTTCCTAAAGAGCTCAACTGACACCGATATCAGGTATTTTAATGGTGAAGTAATATACCGAACTGAAATGCAAAGTAGATGTGCTGTAAACTCATTACTCCAAAAGCCAGCTGCTTCTTGTCAGAAAAGGAAAGTTCCTTTTAACTGTCTTCTGAGACTGATATAAAACAAGTTATATGACAAGGTTTTTTTGTACCATATGTTATCAGGTATTTCTTAAAGCATAAATTATGACTGATTTTTATTTTTTTAATGGAAAAGAAGAGTTATTCCAGACAAGCAATCCAGCTAACAATAATTCCACTTCTGATGTTTCAGGAAATGAGAAACGAATCCCCCAGCAGTGCTTTCAGTAACACTGGGAAGATCATTTGAAACACCTTGACGTGCAATTTTCCAACACTTACATTCAACAAATACTTTGATTTCGCAGCAGCTTATGTGCTTACACCCTTATGAAATTAAATATTAAAAATGTTGTTTCATAATATTCTTTCAAATATGTTTTTAATCCACACTTGATTTATTTTTGCAAAAACCTTAATTTAATCAAACTGATAGGACATTTGGCCCCGTTCCTTCATAGGAAAGTGTACAAATTCTATAGTGGCTTTGTCATAAGCTAAATCATCAGAAGAAACATCATTAAAATGTGTAGTTAATAAAGTCCTTATTCACTCTACTAGATATTTAGTCTCTAAAAAGCTCTTTAATTTCATAATCTCCTAACTTTAATGCAATTTGTATTATTCTGTTTTGTATATATTTTCGTGTTAATAAAAACTATATTTCAATAAAATATTTCTGTCATTTGTGAATATTTTTCAGAGTTATAAATTCTCGTGGCATTTTGTAACGATTCTCATTAGTCCCCTTCTTTTGCTTCCTCATTAGTATGTTGTTACTTAATGACACCCTTGGTCTATTTCCACAAAATTAAATTAAAAATCATTTTTTCTTGATATATCTGTGCAATTGTGACAAAGCATAATAAAAAAATCCTGCATTTATATGGCTGTCACAGTGCTTGACTACCTCTACCCATGGCAAACAGATAAAAATAAAGACAGAAAAGATAATCTCTGCAAAATTCATTTCCACAGTATAGCAATACCCCATTCATTTAGACTATGGAGTAGGTAAGTGTCCACAGTATGCTCATAGTGCTTAACTTCCAGCCACACAACAAAATAGAAAATGACACTGGACTGAGGAACATGGAAGGGATGTGCTCAAATCTCACCTGGCATGGAGTCAAAATGCCACACAAGCGCACACACATGGAGGTGCTTCTGGTTGCTGAAGGTTAGGCATGTAATCATGGCATGAATAGCATCTGGGCAAGAGAAAAGCATGCTCATCTCTCTCCAGGTCATCTGCTGTTGTCCTTGCTCCTTACTGCATGTACGCTAGTCTACTTCACGATATAAATGCACATTCATAAATTTTGTGAGATGATGTTGATTATGAGCATGAGAATCTTTAACCTTTAAGTAACTGAATGTGTTGTTCCAGGACTGTCTTGAAACAGTGATCATTGACCTCATTACCACATCCCTCTTCTTTCACATGAATTCTTTGTTAACAAATATTGTTTATTTCACTGTTCATATGGAAATAAAGAAAAGATGCAACTAAGTGGGGAGACTGGCTTTTCAAATATAATTCTGATCATAAAAATTACCACCATGGAAGATAAGAAGAAGAGAAGCTATCGTCATGGAGACCATTTTGTTTCTGGCTAGCTCATCCCAGTGAGCAACTAAGCATCCACCAGTCACTTGCTCACTAATGCCAGCGGGATGGGAGAATGAATTGGAAAAGCAAGAGCGAGAAAGAAGTTGTGGGTGCAGATACAGATAGTTCAATAAGTGAAGGAAGAAAAGTCAAAAATCGACACAAAAACAATCATTCACCACCTCTCACAAGGAGATCAGCCAGCTTCCAGGCCAATTTCAGACAGAAATCATGCAGTTCAGTGTGATTACTCCTGTCTGCTAGATCCAGGTCAGTATGAAAAGTTCTCACTTGTCGTTGCTTTCCAATGGCGGTGCTGATCGGTCTCGATACATTTTCTATGGCAGTGGTGATGTTAAAAGTGGATGAGGTGTCGTCATGCAAAGCGCTTCTTTACATCTGAAAACGATCCACTTAACTCTTCTGTTATGACCATAGCCAATTTTATTACAGTATAAATCAATACACAAGTAGGCCTGGACCTATTTGTGATAAGATCTCCACAGATTGATACAGCTTGTAATAATAAAACTGAATTTACTCTTGCAGAGCAACATTATTAAAAAAGACGGGGAAAAAGCAATGATATTTGTCACAAAAATAAATCACAGGACGGAGTTAATAGCAGCCGTAATTTCTTTACATATGATTACTTAATTTTTAGTTCCAAAAAGAATTGTATTCGCCCATTTCCATTTGCTGCCCACCGACAACCTGGAGAGGTCGAGCGGGACCACAAGAAGCGGGAGCCGCCATCAGGCTCTTAGCGGCTGTCCCACCTTCCCGCTTGCCGCAGCGCGCATGCGCCGCAGCCGTCTCCTAGCAACGGGGAAACAGCAGCTCGGGCCGCTGCGGCGCGATCGCCCCCGGGCGGTGCGAGGGGTCGGGGTGCCCGAGGGCAGGCGGGCGAAGCGGCGGGAAGCGGCCCGCTAAGGTTTGGGCTCCTTCAGCTCCAAGTAAGCAGAAATAACGCGTTTGTGGAAGCAGCGGTGAGAGTCTTAAAGTCGGAACCGCAACAGGGGAGGTTTCGGCCCGGCCGCGTCATGCGCTGAGGGCGCCGTTGGGGGCGGTGGAACGCGCAGCTCCGGGCGGCAGCCTGGTTCGTGGCCGCTCCGCAGCAGCCGGGAGCCTTCCGACACCACGGGGCAGAGTTTTAAAAACACCAAACCCTGGGTTATTTTTTAGCTTGAGAGCGTAGGTTAAGGTTTCCTTCAGCCACAGCCAAAACCAGCAGCTCAGTGCCTGCTTGGGCAGCACCTGCTCCTGGAAGGAAAGTGGGCACTGTTAAAAGATTTACAATGAAGCTGAAGGGCTTATATAGCTGTAGGACTTATGTAGGTATGTAGAATTCCTCTGAAACAGTAACATAACAGGTATGAGACCCAAAATAGCATGGACAATAAACGAGAGGGGAAAAATGTAGAATAAAACTTCACATACAGAAGGTCTACCCAAAAGAATGCTAACAGGTAGTAAGGGTGAAAATCTCACCCTGTTTAATGATACTTCAAAGGTATGGGATGTATCTGCAGGCAGGAACTCTTAAGACCCAGCATGGGTTTGCTCACAGGGGAGCATCACCTGTGTGAGAGAGCTCTTATAACCTTACTGCTGATTGGCATTATCATCTATATAACACTTTCAATGCTGTATTATCTTAACCAGTGGAAGGTAAGCACAGCTGCTTTCCGTTATTTGTTGGCTGTGAGCAAGCTATCTTTCTCACCTTTGCTGATGGAAATACCAGCATGTTTAGGATTTTTATCACTGCTGCCATTTTCTGATTATCTCATGTTCTGCTGCTATGGTGGATGCCAAGATGGGCCTCTGAATCCTTACAGCTCCTACTACTGTCTGCAAACCTACTGCGTGTACTGTCTTACACTATAATAGACCTTTTCTTTTACCCCACTGTTAATACATTACAGGCTAATTAGTGAGGATTTAAAATTAAATAATAGCTCTGTCTTTCTAAACTTAAAGATCGCAAGTGTGGTAGTGACACAATTGAGATGCTTCCAACGTATGCAGGGAAGTGTAAGTACAATTTTGTACGAGATGGGAGAGGCTTCATCTGGGGTTATGTGTTCAGCTGAGGTCAGCTGTGCTTTCAAGAGGTTCAATTAAAGTAAATCTGGGAAGGATTTCATAATTAAAAGAGATTTAGATTGGATATAAGGAAGAAGTTTTATTATGATAAGCGTGGTGAGGCACTGGCAGAGGTTGCCCATAGAGGTGGTGAATGCCACGTCCCTGGAGACACTCAAGGTCAGGCTGGACTGGGCTCTGAGCACCTGATCTAGTGTAGGTGTCCCTGTTTATTGCAGTGGGGTTGGGCCAGATGACCTTTAAGTTGGCCCTTCCAACTCAAATGATTCTATGAAAAGACTTGCAAGGATGATGTGGGTAATAAAGAATTGGGTGTTTTGGAGGATGTTAGAAGAGCTCTTTAACCTGACAAAATGAAGGTTGAAGAGTTATATTTGTTATCTTTAAATATATTTTGTTTGTACTGCATATAAATGATACAGTATGTAGTATGAGTAGAATATAGGTAATATATGATATGTAGTAAAAATATTTAGGACTATATAGGATGAGTAAATATATACTGTGTAGTATAAATATTTAGTAATCTACTAAAATATTTTGTCACGTGCTAGGAAAGAAAGAAATTGACAAAAGCTGGAACACAACGCAGATACACAGTAAACCATACTAAAAAAAAACAACAAAAAATCTGTAGTTGTCCGAGCAATAACTTGTGCAGCAGCTTCTCAGTGAGAGGAGTGGGAACAAAACAGCCACTGCTTTTTAAGTTATAGCATTGGAGTTATCTGGTGGGATTAATGTAATGTGGTACATGTGGCAGGCAGGATTGAATCCAATCATTTAGATTGCCACTTTCAGCTCTATAATGTCCCTATGAAACTGGTAGAGGGAGACATTCATTTTAAGACGTGCATTGGTACAGCTGCTTAAAATCTTGAGTGTATTTAATTTTTACTTATTTTTAAGATGTATTTCTTCCTGAGGCAGACCTCTTTGGCTTCTATGTGAGGAATATCCAGCTATCGTTGTTCAGGAAACGGTAACCTCTCTCTTTCTGCTCTCTCTCTCTCTCTCTCTCTCTTTTTTTAGATTAAGTCAATTTTTCTCATGTCATAGATTAAGTCAGTTTCTCATGGGATGAGGGATTTCACTGAGTCTCTGTGAGACATTTAAAATCACACACATAATTCTAAGAATCTCCTTCATTCGAGTTGTCGCAGCTTGGATTCTCCAAGGATAGACCCCAGGTTTGATATTACTTAAATCGTTCATTATAACTTGGAAATGAGCGATAACACGGAGAAATCAAAATTTTCTACTGAGATAAGATAGTTTCTGTTAATTAAGATGATTGCTAGAAACTTCTGAGAGCTATTCTGCTGCTAGATGAACTGGTAACACCACGACAGATGAAATGAGTTGTTGATAGATGGAATGTAATTCACACAGGCAGGAATATTTGGAACAAGGCACTTTTCAGTAGTGAACCTGAATTAGCTATAATCTGTTGAGGGAATGACCTGTTTACCATATGTGGATAGCTTAGTGAAAATCTTCACTGAAGAAATTGGGTAATAATTAATCCACAAAAAAGGCATAATGTCACTGTAATAAATCAGTAGTGTTCTAGAATTGATTGTGGTATTCCAGATTAGGTTAATCATATCTGAGAAAGATTTAACAGTCACAGAGGGGCTCTGGGACAAGAAACATATATGTCTGGAAAAGCTATATGGAAAAAATAATTAAGACAGCTTAGAGAGGTGATAAATCAGAATGTACAGGGAGCCATAAAAGAAAGCAGAGAGGATCAAGGCAGGGCATCTTTTAACTAAATTTGTGCTACAAGAATGTGGGAATGTTGTATTGAATTGAGTAACGCATTTAAACTGTTTACATGTTTTTTAAATCTCAGGAGTAGTTGCTTATGAAGTACGCTTGACAATTGGACCCGTGCCACAGTGTGCCATAGAATGAAGAGTAGAGGGTTTAAACGTTTATGTGGTCACTGAAAATAGGTACTGTTGTTAGGGAGAGCGTACCAACTTGTTGTCTAAACCTTTTTACTTTGGGGCAGTAAAAACCCGGAACAGATGGAAGGAAACTGACTTTTGGGATTGATTTCATGCATTTATCAGATATATCGCTGGAAGTAGTATACTAATCTGCCATGGAAAACTTCTTACCATGTATTTTGTTCTGAGTCCTGTCAGTTGCTTTGTGATTTGACAGGATGAGGGGAAACAGCCAGAAACTGGAGCATAGGAAGTTCCGCACCAATGTGCGAAAGAACTTATTTACGGTGAGGTGACGGAGCACTGGAACAGGCTGCCCAGGGAGGTTGTGGAGTCTCCTTCTCTGGAGATATTCAAGACCCACCTGGACGCCCACCTGTGAGACCTGGTGTAGGGAACCTGCTTTGGCAGGGGGGTTGGACTCGATGATCTCTGGAGGTCCCTTCCAACCCCTGTGATTCTGTGATTCTATGATTTGCTGTCATGTTTGTTAATTCCTGTTACTTCATTTTATGCGCATTCATGCACTGTCTCTTACACTGTACAAATTGATAATACATTGTGCCTCTTTAGCTCAGAATCACAACAGGAGGGAAATACTCCTTAGTGCGCCTCTTACCAGCTGCCAAGCAGTTAAGCTTCAGAAAACAGCAATCGTGGAACTTGGGCAACACAAAAACAGGCAGTGCTATTTGTCAGAGACTGATGGGCCTGGTATCTCTATTCAATTCTTCTTCTTTCCTCTGGCTGAGAGGAACAGGATAAATAGGAAGAAGGAGATGTGACAGTACTTGAAGAAGTGCAAAACTAGAAATTCTGTTCTACCTCCTGAAGGGAGATGTTAAGGCTTCTATGATTTGGAGAAAAAGCAAGTGTTGAAAACAAAAACTGGGGAAAAAGCAAGGGAAGATCTCATCAATGTCTATAAATAGCCAAAAAGAGGGTGCAAACCAGTCATATTCAGGCTCTTTGCAGTGGCGCCCAATGCCAGAACAAGAGGCAGTGGACACAAACTGGAATAAAAGGTGTTGTGTTTGAACGTGAGGAAGCAGTTCTGTGCTGTGTGAGTGGCAGAGCACTGTCACGGGCTGCCCACAGAGCCTGTGGGTTCTCCTCCTCAGAGATCTTCAGGAGCACAAGGCTGGGCACAAGGCTGGCACTCTGCTCTGAGTGGCCTTGCTCCAGCTGGGTTTGGGCCAGGTGGACCCAGACGGCCCTGCCGACCTTGGGCATGCTGTGATTCTATGGTCATGCTCAGACAGTAGTAATGCAGCTTCAGACTTTCTTAAAGCACGAGTCTGTCAAATCCCAAAGTGGATCATGTAACAAGTAATTAATTGGAAACTATTCTTAAATCCTTCTTTGCTCTGCTTTTCCATGAGAGTAGTTGCATTCAGAAGGGACATTTGCTTCCTTGACAAAAGAGATCAGTTCCACAGCTGCCTGTGTCTTGAACTTATTCTTGCACATCTCATTTCTTCCTAGCACTGGCTCTTAGGTTGTTGTGTCAGTTATTTAAGATTTTAGAAGGCAGAAGATGCAAATGGATCCTGTAATGTTTTGTAAATGCTTTGTTTAACTTAAAAACCATGAAATAATATGACCTCTGCTTGTATGCAGCAGGACTCTGACAGTGTCAATACGTACCCCATACAGTAAAGGAAGTGTTTATAGGATTTCAATATTTTGACCAGTACAACCACCGTAAGACTTTTCTCATATTTCAAAGTGTGATCTGTGTTATAAAATAAATCTTTTGTTAATTACTTTACCTTTTTATTGATTATGGATCAACTATCCATAATCTGGTGATTAAAGTAACCCAGCACCTTCTGTGCATGCTCACTGGTGAACAAGTGTATTGATGAAAAACAAGCTGAGAGTCCAGTGATACTTTTGTTGTATTATTTGGTTTTTTTTATTTTATAAAAGTCAGCTGTCAGAGAACTTGGTTAATGCAGTGAAGCAGTCATCTGTAGTTAAAAGCAGCAACGCTTAATGTCTTGGAAGCCTGATTTATTTCTTTGTCTTGGTATAGCGACTAGAAATAGGTGGCTACCTTAGATTTGTGGTGTAGGAAGCAATTCACACTAGCAGGGAAGTTCCTAGAGTAAGCCAAAGAAAGGAGGTAAGCACAGGAATAATGGTCATCATTATCTGAGGATCTGATACTTCAAATCTGCTCTACTGGGCAGGCTTCTGCAAGAAATCTTAGGAAAAATGAAGTCACTTTTCCTTATCTTGTTTGAAGTGGGAGAGATGCCGGTCATCGTACAACAGCCAGAAGGTTAGAGGGTTCCACTTTTGAGCTAAAACATCCACATTCATGACCTTTCTTTGAATAAAACGTTCTAGTCACAGAGATGTTACCAGAAACTGTTCCTTCAGCCACGTTTAATGTGGCATGTGTGTTATGTCATGTGCCTAGTTCTGCTAGTGCTCAGTCTACTGTGATAGCGTCAACGAGACCTAGCCTGGCATGTGGATTCATGTGGAGAAAAAGGGTGAAATATTCATCTCACTCATTTTAGTTGTCAGCAATGTAAATGCCAATATATGAGCTAGCAACTCTAGGCTCCGTTTTTGGTCAGAGGAAAAAATGGTCGTTTTTGTAGGTGTGATTCACCTGACCAGTTTTAGACACCTGCTTTAGGATGATCTGCCTTAACAGCTATTGGGCGTACTGGCTAGATCTCCATCCGTTATAAAGGAGAGTGACTAACTTAAGTACTGACGCCTAATTTAGTTCTGGTCCTGCAGAAGAGCTGGAGGCCCTTCTGAAATTTGGAGTGAAACAGGGCAGTGGGAGAGTTTTGGGGACTGTCGTTTTGGAAAGAAGATGTAGTTAGACCTCATGTCTGCCTTACTGGCTGGGAGACAGCGACTGATCGTATCACTGCGCTGAGGAGGGCTGGGAGCAGAGCAAAACAGGGTTGTTTATCTAGCACTGAAATCAGAACATTCCAGGTGAAGGACGGGAAGTGGCACTGAATGATAGCTCCATAGACTGCTCAGCTATGCACTGGCTACATCTGTTCAAAGCCCTTTATTACCTCTAGCTCTGTATGATTTAAACAGTCGACCCTTTCATCTCAAGACATATGTGAAAAGCTACGCTCCTAGTAACTTAAAGAACATAAAGTACAGGACGTTACTCAAATAAGAATATTATTTATTTTGTCATAAAGATTTAATTAACTGCATTTAATCAGTTGTGAGTAGAGTTTTAGTTTTTAAAGCATTTTCAGGTAACATAAACCCAAGATTTAATCACATTAAAAATATAAATCTCACTAAAAATTTTGTCTAAATTGAAAATCTTTAGAATAATAAACTGAGTCAACAATATGCATTCTATACGCAGTTATAGAGAGAAGTTACTTATGGACCAGTAACCTTTAAATATGTGTATTCAATACAGAAGATGCATTTCTAATGTTTAATATATTCTAGAATACTGCATATGTCATATCAGTCATTTCCTCACTAAAGGCAGAATACAAAGAGCTTTATGGGGTCCGACCAAGCACAGCAACAGTTGTTGGCAGAGTGCGTTGAAATCCAGCACAGTAACTGCAGTAAAGAAATAGACTGAAAGGCATAATCCGTGGTAATGTAATTAGCCAGTTTCCTGTGCTTGTTGCTGCATATGATACTGCCTTTTCAGTATTACCAAGGAACCAAATGTTTCTGAACATGGGGGGCAACATACAGATTCCTTGAAAATACGCTTGGAAGTTGGATACACTTACATAGCATGAAGAAATACTGCTAAAAGCTTTGGTTATTCACGGTGACAGAATATGTACAGTGTTTGGAACTGTGAACATTAGTTGCACAGCACTTTCTCTTATATGTTAATTGGTCCCTAGCCAAAACTGCAATTTTGAAACACTGAATTCTTCTGTGTCTGTGTTTTCATACTTGTGCACGTATATGTGCACAAAGTAGATTGGAACTGAAAAATCTTTGGTTTTATGAGTCTTCCTCTCAAGGCTACAATTAGCGACCTGCCTACAAAGTTTTAAACTTCAGATCCATTTTTAGGATGTGCTTATCAGCTGGATTCACTGCTGCTGTGCTGTAGTTTATTTGGGAGGCCAGTAGAGGACCAGTGCCTGAAAAAGTTCGGAGGATTCAAGAAGAGCTCCAGAGTTTCAGTAACCACAATAAACAATAGCCCTGACTTTTGTCATCAGCCCAGCTGATCTTATTGCGCTACATAATCATCTCGTGTTGCACAGCGAGAAGCTGTCAGGCTAGGCCTGGCTAAGGGTGATAGCATGCTTTGCCCTTGAGGGCTACTGAGGAGTTTTTAAGGGATATTAAGAGCACACATTTTACTTTTATACAGTGTTAAAACAAACCTAAGTTTGGCATAACTTGGGCTATGTTCTCTGCATCGTTAGTGCTAGAGGGTCATGTTGTACTTTACTTTTTGCCTGTTGCTTAACTGGAAGGCTCTCAGATGAAGTTTTGCAAGCCACGTGAAATTAGGTCCACATGGGGTTATTACATCCATATGCTTCAGAAGCTGCTATTAGATGCAGCTGAGGTCTTCCAGGTTCACTTGCATGTGTGCTGGTACAACAAAAGCAGAAGACAGAACCTGGTGTAATATTTTTTTAAAAATCAGTGAAAATTGTACAGTGCAAAACTGTTTCTTTGTGCCCGCAGACCTGACTTTTGTCTTCTGTTAAATATGGACAGAGAATTTGAATTGCATTTGAAATCCATTTTCAAGGTAGAACTCATTTGTTCATTCTACAGCTGTACAGAATGTTTGCCAACATATAATGTACAGGCAAACAGGGAAATAGCCTGTTCTTGTGTGATTTATAGATGCAGTCAAAACCGACTTACAAAAGTGCATTTGTAAACAATAAAAATAAACAAAGTCTTGTTTATTTGTACCATGTAACAGCTTGAGCCTGGGATGTCTTGCATCTTTCCTTTTAGCTCAGTGTTCTTTTGATAGATATATCTTACCAAATGTCTTCAACTGTTAGAAAGTTTGTTGTGTTGCACAAATGAAATGTTACTGTTTGAAGGGATATCTTTCTGTGCAGAGATTTACAGTGTCAATGAATTCTTCCAGCTGATTAGATGGGTCAGATGAATGCAAAGGTCAGTCTTACAGGTTTTCCTAAAGCACTGGTAAACTGATTTGTGAAACAGGAGGGAGTTTGTTGGTCTGTTTTTATATTTCATTTTTGTGTTTTTGTTTTTAGAATGGGTAAAAAAGTGAAGAAGGAAGTAGAGCCTCCACCCAAGGATGTGGTAAGTTTATAAACTACAGCGTGCTATGAAATAAACATTGCACAATTATAGGCCCAGCTCTACCATCTTTGTGTAGTTCCTTACTCTCCTAGTTTGCCCACATTATTCTAAAAATGTCTTTTAAAGATAATTCTCTTTCTGCTTTTTTTGGACAGCATACACACCAGGCTGACTGGGCATGTGTAGTTCTTTGAGGAGATTGTTGTCTTTGGCAGGCTTTGCAAGAAGTAATGTATGAAACAATCCAGGCTTCTTTTTATTTGAGGAGCAGTATTAGTTTTCCATTTGTAAAAATCAAAAGGAGAAGGTGGGAGAGACCTGAAATCTGCTTCACTTTTGAACTGTGGAAACATTCCAGAGGATGAAAGAGTTAAAAGCCTTGATAAATCTGCAGGTTTTTTTTAAAAACTGAATACAAGAGTTCTACAGATATTTTGAATATATACAGTATATATTCCGGATCTCTTGCAAAGGTGTATGGTCTCTAGGAGCAGTTCAGGTTTTTTCTTGTATGTTGAAAAGTGCCACAGTAAGAAGTACTTAGAATTGAAGCCAAATATGGAATAACGATGGTATATGACATTTTTTTCCCCCAAAAACTGGAGATTAAAGATGTGACACTGGCTAATGAACGCTTTCTGAGGGTTTCTCTGAAGTTGCGAGGTACAGGGAGACCCAAAAAGAGGTAGAAACTTAAAGTACAGAAGTTTTACAAGTCTTACTGGTTTATTCAGAAAGAAGTAAAAGACGTAAGACTGAAACACCAAACAGACAAAACACAAATTCAGTACTAGATATTGAGTTAGTTGATGAAGAATCGGTTCCTCGGATGTTCCCGGACAGAGCACAGAATTAAAGGCAAAGCTCAGTACATGTGGTTTGGTTTGGTTTTAAACAAAAAAAAAAGGTTTTATTTCTGAGAGTAATGGAACCGGAAGAGCTTTTTCAAACATCACGGCAAAGTTGATCAGCAAAAACCCCATCATGGTGTCAATGCCAGTTAAGCATAGGTAATTTTGACCAAGACAGTAAAAGTAGCCATTATGGTTGAATTCAAATGTCCAAAGCTGTGATGATGTTACTCAGGTTTAGCAGTTGTCTGATCTTACACAACTATTCTGTGGAAAGATTAGTATTACAAATGTAATTCATGAGCTCCAATCAATTATAAATGCTTATGAATGGAGACTTGAGTTAAAACTTTAACATGAGGGGGTAGATTGACCTAACACTAACCCAAAAAACAAGGAGACAGAAAGAAGATGTATGTGGCTAAGACTAATTAAAACAGACTTGAATAATTAAAACTAGATATCTTTAGTCTAATAAAAAATGGAAAGGCATAATAATGGATTTAGGGCCTACAGATGTGCTACCTACCCTCTTCAAAAGTAGTAAAAAGAGACTACTTTAGTAATTATCTAGAAAATCAATAGAAACAGGACCATAGCTCCTGTATTCGGAAGCCACCATTTAGAGTTTCTGAAGAAAAGAATGGCACAGCCTTCTACCTACTACAGTCAACTGGGAATAATGTTAGGAAAGATATTAAACAACTGAAAAAAAAGGTGAACTTACAAAAAAGGTTAATAAAACCATTAAAAAGGAAAGCATTAGAAAGAGTGAACTCCAGGAGGCATCTGTGGTTTTTGGCTTAGACTCTTACCCTTATAGTACTTCAGGCTAGCGTATCTCTTCTAGCAGTCCTATCAGGAGAAAACAACTGAATATTGCATAGCAAAGCAGTATTAAATATGAATATAGATCCTTGATTAGTTTTTACTATCAGCCAAGAAAATCTAGCTATGAGAATATTGTTGACACCAATCATGTCAAATCAAATTTCAAACCTTTAAATTTCACCTGGATATTTCAGATGGCAGGAAATGAGAGGCAGACAAAACACCTGATATATTAGCTATTACCTTCGGATTGATAAGCTGCTTATGAAAATGTCAAGTCCAAGGGAAGAAACCTTTAGAAAATATGGACAGGCTTATGTAAGAGGGCATGGTGTATTTCTCTGAGAATATATGATACTGCAGATGATAAGTAATTTTTATAGATTTCTAGGAATAGGTAGAAAATACATCTCTTAGCCTAGCCATTGCTTAGATGTTTCAGAGAGTACTCCTGAGAACCCAATTTTCTCCATCCTTTGTATATTGCTTTTTGCTATTATCTGTTCTGAGAGCTGGGCTTCTCCAAGAAAAGCAATCCATTGAGTTTCCTTCTCGATATGGATGACCTTAGACTATATTTTAGGCAGATAAAATGTGCTAGCTTTGGCCTTGGTCAGTAAGAACTTTTCATATACGAAGGCTGCTCCAAAAGTAGTGCCTCCTATTTTATGATGTTGGCCCATAATATCAGAGGTGGATATTGGTGGTATGGCAGTAGAGGTTGACTCTTCCTACCAATATCCTGTTACATTTTGTTGCCACGTGACAGATGGCAGGAGAGGGGCAGTCTGACAAAATGACATCTGATGTGGTAGTGTGGATGAAGCAGAGGTGTGGAATTGAATTCCTCCATGTGGAGAAAATTGCACCCACTGACATTCATTGACACTTGCTGAACATTTATGGAGACCAAAGAGTGAATGTGAGCACAGTGAGTTGGTGGGTGCTGCGTTTCAGCAGTGGTGACAGTGACGTGAAAGACAAGCCATGTTCTGGATGACCGTGCAGATTTTTACAAGCACAGCATGCAGACTCTTGTTTATTGCTGGCAATCATACATAGTTAATGGTGGTGTCTGTGTTGAAAAATAGTGTTTTGTAGCTGAAAATTTTCTTTATCAAGTAATGTTATTGTGCTCTTTGTATCTGATGTAGTTTCCATGAAAATAAATAGGAAGCATTACTTTCAGAGCAACCTATGTAGATAGTATCTTAAGTTTGTTCTAGACAATACTGCTATTTGTTCATCAGTTAAGGCACTTGTGTTAACAGAAAGCCTAAGGTTGCCACTAGAGAAAACAGTGAGTCGTTATCCCTAAAAGAAAGATGTAGCTATCTGGGTATTTTTGAAAATAGCTTCACTTGTGACATTGATGTTACAAATCAAAGTATGGAGGAACAGAACTGGTACTGTCAACTCTGGACAGGAACACCTTTTGAGGAATCAATACCTAAATATTAATTTGACTTGACTGTAGTAAGGCTTTCAACACTGTCTTTTGTAACATCCCCATAGACAAACTGATGGAGCATGGACAAGATAAACAGACAGTGATGTGAATTAAAAACTGGCTGATCTGCTGAACTCAGAGGGTTGTGATCAGCAACATGAAGCCCAGCTGGAGGCCAGTCACTACTGCTGTGCCCCAGAGGTTAACCTCTTCATTAGTGACTTGAGTGACAGGACAGAGTGCATTTGCAGCAAGTTTACAGACAATATGAAATTGCCGGGAGTGACTGATGCACCGATTGGTTGTGCTGCCATTCAAAGGGACCTCAAGAGACTGGAGAAATAGAGAAAACGAGAATTTCAGTAAGTTCATTAAAGGGAGGTGCAAAGTACAGACTGGATGAGAACCAGCTGCAAAGTAGCTCTGCAGAAAAGCACTTGGTGGGCAGTAAGTTGATCATGCACTGGTAATGTGCACTTGCAGCAAAGAAGGCCAGTAACATTATAGGGTGCCACTAGACAACATTGCCATGGCAACTTGCAGGTCGTGACTGCTATCTTTCACTCAACTTTGGTGAGATCAAATCTGGAGTGCCATGTCCAGTTCTGGGTTCATCTCGTACAGCAGTCACATGGACTCACTGGAACAAATCTGGCAAAGGGCCACAAAGATGCTGAAGGGCTTGGAGCGTTTGTCATTTGAGGAGAAGCTGAGAGCTAGAACTGTTCAGTCTTGAGAGAAGGCTCTGAGGGGTCTTGTCAGTGTGTATAAGCACCTGATGGAGGGGAGTAAAGAACTCAGAGCCACGCCTACTAAAAGGATGAAAGGCAATAGGTACAAACTGAAACTCAGGAGATTCTGTTTAAAGATGAGAAAAAAAGCCATCACTTTTACTAATGGATGATGAAACACCCGTTCATTTAGTTCAAAAAGAGCTTTTAAAGGATATTTTAGAAAAATAGCATGATTAAACAATAGAATAAAAGGAGATAGATACATCTTCCAAAAGGTGGAATCAGTCCAAAAGTGAGTCTAATAGGAAGGTGCCCGTTACATTTTTCAGAGTAGGAGTGAATCTAATACCTATACAAATGTATAGATGTAGGACCAATTTGACTCTGCCTATATGCCAACCTGCAATTAAAGCCTAGGAGTTATCAATGAATTGTAGTTTATACAATTACCTGTGAACATGAGAGGCAAAGAAAATGGAGCAACATAGTAGTATTTTTATTATTAGATCGATGTAAATAACTGAAATTTAAAACTCTTACTCCATATTTCATTTCTTATTAGCCTTCATCTGAGATCAGTCTTTGAGTTTAATTGATGTTTCCGTGAAAGAATAACATCCTTTAATAAAAATTAAAGTTTCATACTATCACAAAGTGTTTGGCCAGACTCTGCCTGCTGTTGCCAATGAAGTTTCTGCAGGGTTGGATTTAACTTTGCCTCTTTATATATCACTTTTCATTCAGAGCCTAATGTGATTAAAATGTCTGCAATTGCCTGGGAGAGCTATTAGGAATCCATTTTGAATTGTAATATAGAAAATATGTATTGTAACTTATTCTTTTATTATTTATATTTTTACTTTATAGAAAAATAACCAAGCCCTACAACCAATAGGGATAGAGAACATCTTCATCAGTGTGTGGAAAAAGGGCACACAAGGTGTGGCAAGGATTCTACTCTGCTGCAGACTGTTTTGTGAATACCCTTCTCATAGCTTCAGCCCTTGAAGCCCAGAGGTGTACCCTTGTGGAGCAGCTGCAAGGGAATGGAAAATTGTAGCTGGGAAAAAAATCCTCTTGCTAGAATAAAAAACTGCCCCAAGAAGCTTATATTTGTAGGAAATATTGACAATATATCTTCTGTGGTCATAGAGAAGTAATATGTATTCAGCCAAGCTGAACAGACATGAATTTAGCATCAAAGAGGTATGACCTATTTGGCCTCTTTTAGCTGTTGGTTTCTTCTTTTTTTTTAATTGAAAAAGGCTCTGCTTTTTATGTTTAACTATATCCATGTCAACAGCAATTTGCAGGTAGGGCTTACCCACCTGCTCAAGCAGTAAGAGTTTAGACATAGTCCTAACATTCTCTACTAATGAAAAATCTAAAAGCAAAAATTCAGTCTAGACATGTGTGCACTCAGTTTTCCTCCTCTTGTACTGGAGAGGTAGCATGTGTTCATCTGGGTTTAGTTAATGACTTTCACAACTTGTGCTGTGCCTCCACCTTGTCACAACAAGCATGAAGATGGACAGATCTGCGTATTTTCAAGACCTGCTTGGAGCTAGGGAGAGCAATTAAGCACATTAGCCGGGGAGCCTATTAGGGAAACATGGATCTTCATAGAATCGTAGAATCCTTAGAGTTGGAAGGGACCTTTAAAGGTCTCATCTAATCTAACTCCCCTGCAGTGAAT
The DNA here is from genome assembly GCA_016647715.1 of Pavo muticus. Classification (NCBI taxonomy): domain Eukaryota; kingdom Metazoa; phylum Chordata; class Aves; order Galliformes; family Phasianidae; genus Pavo; species Pavo muticus. The sequence goes on from JACDJE010000080.1 coordinate 2,272,794, forward strand.
AGGGACATCCAGAGTTAGATCAGGTGCTCAGAGCCTGGTTCAGCCTGGTCTTCACTGTCTCCAGAGACGGGGCTTCCACCACCGCTCTGGGCAACCTTTTCCAGTGCCTCTCCACCCTCACTGTAAAAGACTTTTACCTTAGACTTCTACCCTCTTTAAGCTTGAAACAATTTCCTCTTGTCTTAACAGCACAGACCCTGCTAAAGAGCCTGTCCCCTTCTTTTCTTAGCTCCCCTGTAGATACTGAAAGGCCACTATCAGGTCACCTCACAGTCGTCTCTTCTCCCGGCTGAACAACCCCAGTACTTTCAGCCTGTCCTTGTAGGGGAGGTGTTCTGTCCCTTGGATCATTTTTGTGGCCCTCCTCTGGACATGCTCCAACAGGTCTATGTCTCTCCTATAATGAGGACTCCACATCTGGATGTAGTGCTCCAGGTGAGGCCTCACCAGTGCAGAGTAGAGAGGCTGGATCACCTCCCTTGCCTGGCTGGCCACGCTTCTTTTGCTGCAGTTCAGGATACGGTTGACTTTCTGGGCTGTGAGGGCACACTGCTGGCTCATGTCCAGCTTGCCATCCACCAGTACCCCCAAGTCCTTTTTGGCTGGGCTGTGCTCAATCCTTTCATCCCCTAGCTTGTATTGGTAGCAGGAGTTGCCTTGACCCAGATGTAAGACTTTGCACTTGGATTTGTTGAACCTCATGAGGTTCTCCTGGGCCCACCGCTCAACCTGTCTTAAGTCCTTCTGGATGGCATCCCATTCCTCGAGAATGTAAACAAAACCCCACAGCTTGGTGTTACCCTACAGCTTGGAAGATTTTTTTCTGTATGAGAGAAATCAGAACTGGAAATGAATGCTTTGTATCATTTCTGATGCAAAGCTCATCAAGGATTATCATGGAAATACTTCAGTGTGTGCAAGATTGTGGTAAGCTAGTGTTCAGCAAGTGAAATGGGTTGATGAAGGCACAGGAAGGGTCATTTTAACTTATTTATTTTTAATAACTCCCACTAAGTAGTAGTGCCACAGAGTAACCAAATCTTACTTCTTCCCATATTTGATTTGGAAGCTGTAGGACGCTCTTTTAGGTGTAACAGAATTGTGTCGTCTTTTCCCTTCAAACAGGTGTACAGGGAACTGTCAGGGTTTTCCCAAGATCTTCATACAAGATGAAACAAGATGATTGTATTAAGTCAAATTCTTTGTTATTTTTCAAAAACATTTCAAATTATTACTAAAAGTTAGAATTCTCCATTTATTAATGAAGTGTGGAAGTCTGCTGCAGCACACAGCCAGGCTGAATATAAATTCATACTCTTCTTCCTTTTTTTGTTTTTTTTTTCCTAGTTTGAGCCTCTACTGATTGAAAGCAAAGCAGCTGCAACAGTTGTACTAATGCTTGATTCTCCGGAAGAGGAAGTTTTGGCCAAAGCATGTGATGCTATCTATAAATTTGCATCAAAAGGTCAGTCTTCGTTGCAGTAAGCTTTCCTTTGCCTTTCTTATGCTTTGCCAGCAGTTCAGAACTTTTTGGTTTCCTAGCACTAAAATTTTCAACCTCTGTCAAAGTTTTGTTTTGATTTTCCCTCAGAAATACCTATCACTCCTGTATTTGCAGTTAAAAAGAAGTCCTGTGGTTTGTATGGAAATTTTTAACATTTTCTTGTAGAAATTTATATTCTCAGAGAAATAGTTGTTTCAAAGTTCTTGTATCTCAGTGAGATGTGTGCTCTGAAATGGAGGGGAATAGCTATGAACTGCACACCATAAACTCTTGCTGGCTTTCTCCCTACTGTCTACAGTAACACAGGAAAGATAGGCAGCTTCCCCCTTAGATCATTATAAAATGAATTATAAAAGGCAATGTGGGAACTGAGAATACAAGTTGATTTTGGATTTTTCTTGGCTTTTTTTTTGAACTCACTTTTGTGTGTGTGCTTTTTTTCTTTTTTCCTTTGAGTGAGCAGGGAATAGAAGGCTGTAATCGTATGAAACGCTTCTGTTGGTAGAAACCTCAGGTGGAAGTTAGTGATTGAAATCATGGTAGTTGCTTCAGGAAAGTAAATTTGGAAGGCAAAAAAATAGGAAACTAAAATGAAGTTCACAACAACATAATTCACCTGTATTTCACCAAATAGAAAGTTATCTGTTGTACTGCTGTGGTTGTCACTAGTAAACGTGTGGGTGGCCAATAGACAGAAGCATCCTTTGCTTTAAAAATATGAATTAATCCTAGAGAACTGTTCCTATGCATTGAATTAGAAATCCAAAGTGTGTGGTGATGATAAAGACTATCCATTATACGCATTAGGAAGATACAGTTTAATTTGAATAGTCAATTTTAGTACTGGAACTTCTGGCTTCTGAATGCTTTTTCTTTCTTCAATGTTTCATAAAGTAATTGTTTTTATCACTTTTATATTAAATATCCAGATTGAGGCGAATTCTGTTGTAACTGGTGTAGCTTTTGAAAGGCATCCAAAAAGAGATTAAACAGATTAATGGTCCTTGATAATGTGATGATGAAAAGCCAGCCTATATCCTTCCCCACCACTTGGCGCGGTAGGAGCAGGTTCTTCCTTACTTCTCTCCAGAGATGTATGGGATCACCATTTCCCCTGGTTTGTTGTGTAATAATATGTTATCCATCCAGTTATCATGCCAGTGAAGCACCTAACTTTCAAGGTGGATTATCTCTAAATAGATAAATAAATCCAATTTTGGCTTATCTGTAAATTCATTTAACAGCAAGTGTCACCAAAACTATTAAAAATGGTCTCTGCTGCTGTGTAGCAGCAAGGGCAGGCTGCTCTGCAAGGCAAGGGAAAGCAGGAGTCAGTGACAGCAGAGCAGGCAAGGGACCATGGCCTCCAAAATGGATGCAGTCCCATGAGTACAGTGAGAACACGTCCCACAGTGGTAACCAGTCAGTCAATGGTCCAGTGGTCACCGAGCTGTCCATAGTGATGAGACAGGTTTGAGGTCAAGCCAAGAAGTCAAATCTGTGGTAGGGTGTGGATCAGTGGATACATGTCCAGAAAGTTGAGCAAGGGCTCAACTTAAATGCAATTCTTGATAGAAGTGGAGAGTCCCTGTGCAAGGCTTTTTCCAGAAGGGGGTGAGTCCTGATACATGTTTTCAAACTATTTACTGTAATATTGAGACCTGTAAGTTACTTTTTTTCTGTTGGAGACTGAGATTCTGTTTTAATGTTATGATCCAGGATGGAGATCAGTGTGATGTCAGATCCATGAGCTATATTTTTAAGGAGTGTGTTTGATATATTTTGTTTGATGCTCTCTTAAGTAACTTTTTGATGGTGTTATTGATGTAGATTGACAAATTTATGTTCTACCTGTTATATTTTGGGTCACTGAAATACTGTTATACTTTGTTACATTAGAACTATGAGCTTGTTGCATTTATTTTACAGAACTTTTAACCTATTTACTCTTCAGGTGATGAAAACAAAGTGGCACTTCTTGGTCTTGGAGCAGTGGAACGTTTGTATAAACTCATCTCGCATGAAGATCCAATTGTACGCAGAAATGCCATGATGGTACTTGGCATCATGGCTTCTAATCGTAAGAGCCTCTGTTTCTCAGTATTTTTCCATGTATATGGTTGTAGCTGTTACAGCAACAGGTGGCTCATGTGGAAAAAAAAATAAAATCCTATGTTAGTAACTCAAAAGAACTGGTTTTGCTAGAGAGCTCCACTCATTCTGGAAAAAAAAGTAAAAGATAAGTGAATTTACCCCCGGTCACTGTTTTTGCTTTGACAGGGTGAAACTGAAAGAGTTTACTACTGGAATTCTGTCTATCTGAGAATGCCTGGCTACTTATGATGCCCAGCTAATGTGGATATGACACATTCTGAACTTTTACAAAAGTTGGAAATGAGGGATAAAATACTATTTATCACGTACAGAAAATGCTGTGTTTACTGAGGGCATTGGTATAGCTACAACGATAGGAGAGAAAACGTGTTAGATTTATAGCTTCTAACTCGGGTATCAGTAGCAAAAAAAGGCCTGAACTATGAAGCACTGATATGCGTATTTACCCAACTTCTTTGGCAGGTCAGTGCTGCTGTAGGTATTCGTTATCTGTATCTGAGCTGCTGAAATGGAACTATCTCAAACATCTCTCAGAAACATTTCAGTTATGGCAAACTCATGTATCTAGTACAGCAGTACTGGATGCATTAACCACAGTGTAATGCTACATTGGACCTTTTGCAGAAAAACAAGTAGTGGTGGCTTTAAAACTAAATAAAGGAAGGATTGTTTTTAGTTTGATTACTGTAAGCAAAAATATTTTATCTATTCAAGTATAACTTCTTTGACAACTAAAACTATGTAATATATAGCAAGAACCTGCTAGATGCAAGTATTTTCAATGTGAAGTATTGAGGAAGTTTTCATATATAAAATAACAAAGAATGTTATCTGGTACTTTAAAATCTCCTGTGCATTTTCTGGACCCGTTTCCTTTGTTTAACTTTGGTTACATGTCAGTCCCAATCAGGTCTTTTTGTCACTCATGGAGTAACCTTAAGTACATTTCCCTTGGAGCAGAATCTGTTTCTTTACTTGCTTGCCAGATGAAAGACCTCATGTATTTATTTCATTGTAGATGATGTCAAGAAGTTACTGAGGGAACTGGATGTCACAAGTTCACTTCTGTCACACCTGGGACCAGAAGGTAACTTACATTATTCCTTGTGCAAAAATACTCTCAAAAATCGTTTGCTATTGCTATTTGACCAAGCAGTTTAATAAAATCTTTCTCTTATAATTTGCCATAATACATATTAAATAGATGATCACTTTTATAGGCAGAGCTCGGTTATTCATTGAGTACTGTTTTATGCTGTACAGACGGAGCATCATGTTTATGGAGAACTGAGGTGCAATTAACAGCTCACGTTTATTTATTTTCTACAATATCTTAAACCACCAGATTTGTGAGCATATACTGTGCTGAATAAACGTGATCAAAATCTGTTATTTTTTTTTCTTACAGAAGATGTGATTATTCATGAATTTGCTACTCTGTGTCTGGCACATATGGCTGTTGAATATACTACGAAAGTACAAATATTTGAGCAAGGTGGATTAGAACCACTTATAAGTCTACTAGGTAGTCCTGACCCTGATGTTACGAAGAATTCAGTTGAATGTATTTATCTCCTGGTACAGGTAAAGTTTATTGATTTAGAAAAAAAATAAAAATTACGGAGGCAGATAAGCATTTTCCTGTGGGGTCAATGATTTTAAAATATTTGGTTCCTTTACTCTCCAGCGCTCGTCAGTGTATATGAAAACATTAGCTGTCGCATTAACTGTGAATATAGCCGATCTGACTGTACTTATGTCCGACTTAATGCAGTTATCCATGCTGTACAGCAACGTGAGATCAGAATCAGATTCAGATGTGTTTTCAATTAAATACGTATTTGTTTTCTTATTTGGGAAATATTAGTCTTGGTAATGAGAGTTATAACCAGTCTATCTAAAGGCTGGAATAATTCTAGAACTGTATTAGTAATTTCATTATGCCTTGTTTTGGCCAGTAATTATATATATCCATAGTTACGATTGTGAACATCTTTCTAATGATAGGTGGATGCTGTCAACAGCTACTGTCCGTACTAGAGGAGTAGATTTGTTATTGGCTACTTTCACACTCAGCACTAATGTCATCCATATGCTGCTTAGCAAAAGAATGGTGCATTTGTATGTCGGTTCTCTTCCAAGGCTTAAGCGAATCAATTCAATAATGGATTCCGTTTATAACTCTATCTCTTTTGGGGCATCAGAGCATGTCTATTCAGAATCACATTTTACTCTTTCTCCTTTTTTACTATCTCGCTGTCTTTGTTGCAGGGTATATCTGGATAACTGCACCTGGTGCTTGCTTATATTGATAAGGATAATTGCATGCTGCACATGTGCAATGAGCTATTTAAAAGCAAATTGTAATTTATTTATATTTTTTCTATTTTAATATTATCTGCTACTGTCTTTTTATTTAGCAGCATATATATTGTTTAAATTCAAAAATTTGAATCATTGTTTTATAATTATTGAAAGGAAAGATGTAACCAGGCAACCACAGTGTAGTGGGAAAACTATTTTTCCTCCCATTGAGATGAATAAAAAAGATGAAAGTAAATTTTAAAAACTTTCTTTAAAAAATTGTGTATGTTGAGATAAACATGGCAAAACCAAGAGTTAACAGGCTTCTTTAGCTAGAGCTAGACATTGTAGTGTATACCTCAATAGCACAAAAAGTTTGGATTTTAATGTAATGCTGGGGAGACTGTACTAAATGTGATTCTTGGACAAAAGGAAAGAAATCTTTAGAACTGCAAGTTCTTAAGTATTGACTCCTTTTTGAATCTTTGGAATTAGATTTTCAGTGTTCTTTCTGTAAACTCAGGAATTGTACTGCTATATTCTCTATTGCTGACATTCCTTGTTGAATATTTTACTACAGGATTTTCAAAGCCGTGCTGCTGTTTGTGAACTGAATGTAATTCCACCCTTGCTGGATCTGCTGAAATCTGAATATCCAGTTATTCAGTTGCTAGCCCTTAAAACCTTGGAAGTAATTAGCAAAGACAGAGAAACGAGGATAATACTGGGAGAAAATCAAGGATTAGATTGTCTTCTGAAGATACTGGAAACCAATGTATAGTTCACTTGCCTTACAAGTTTTTTGTTCCTGCTGCTAATATTTGTGTGACTAATGAGAAATGTTGTTTATGTTACGGAAGAAAGATACCAGAAGAAATAGCTCCTTACTTGGAGCTAGCTATGATGGAAACAAAATAAGCAAGGATACCCAGCTTGCTACAAAAAGCAAAGGGGTTTAGAAAAATGTTTGTTTGTTTTATTGCCTTATTTGTGATACTCCTTTGCATTTGCTGTCCTTTCTCAAATGATTGTAAATATCAGACAGATTTGCCATATAGTTTTTCATGATGTTTTCTCCAAAATCTTTATTAGGTGCTGAACTCTGGTGCTGGTTTGTGGTTAGATATAAATGAGAAATGTTTTGGTGGTTTTTTTACAGTTTTTAATAAGTTGAGTCCTAAAGCACATCAAAGAAAGCATATATACAAAAGATACAAAAATGAAAAGATGTATTTTGTACTATAAACAAACTGTCCAAAATAAAGTTATGGCAATTATCCTCTAAAGTTAAAAGCCAAAGATATTTTAATTGTGGGTTGAAGGTTATTTGTCTGGGCTTTTTCCTCACTAGGAATTCAACGATCTACACGTGGAAGCCCTTGCTGTGCTGGGAAATTGTCTTGAAGATGTGCATACTTTGCAACTGATTCAGCAGACAGGAGGCCTTAAAAGGCTACTTTCATTTGTTGGAATCTCTACTGTTCCTGATATTCAGAGGAATGCAGCAAAGGCAATTGCCAAAGCAGCTTGTGATTGTATGTGACTTTAAAAAAATCTATGTATGTGAATTTGTTTGTGAAGTAAATTTTCATCCAGAATGAGGTGATCTTATCTGGTGGAGGACAGTACTTCTGCAAGAACAAACTTAAGTGAAGGATCTTGGCAGTCCGAGCAGCAGTTGGATAATGTTCATATATATATGAACGTTTAGAGTTTAACTTATTTTACGTTTAACTTATTTTTGAATGTAATCTATTCTTGCAAAATGCTGTCCTCAAACGGGAGAATACGAAAAAATACGTAGGTCTGAAAATATGGCCTTCGTCTTTCGTTTAGTGATGCCAGGTAGCTTACATCTTACACCACCTCTACTGGCATAATTTCTCATTGATATCAATTAAGACTTAGTTGTAAGCTTAGTTCCTTTTGTATGCGACTGATCATCTAAATGTTGGGCAGTTGGATATTAGGATATCAAGATATTGGAATTTAGGAAAAAATCTTCTCAGAAAGAGTGGTAGTGCATTGGAACAGGCTGTCCAGGAGAACGATGGAGTCACTGTCCCTGGATGTTAGGGACACAGTTTAGTGGGCATGGTGTTGATGGGTCGACAGCTGGACTTCATGATCTTAGAGATCTTTTCCGTGATTCTATGATTCAATTTCAAGTACACATTCCTTTAATGAGGACATGAAATAAACATTTCAAATGGCTTGCAGATTAATATTCCCAGCAGAGTTAAATAGTTTCATTGTCATCTTTTTATAATTATTCATCCTATGCTTCTTTTGATAGATTTTTCTGTAATTCACCAAGGAATCTTGAATTAGGCAGTACACGCTCATCATTTTTTTGCCCACAGTGATGCTTTTTAAATAAATCTGCTTTTGAAATTCCTTCCATACATTGGTTTCTGAGTTGCAATTTATGCCTAGTACAGCTATGTAAGAAAATGCAGTGTAAGAAATATGTCTTTACTTCTGTCTTCTGTAAATTTTGATTTTGTCAAGAGATTTTGATAACAGTAACTATGACTGCAGAGCTTAAATATTTTGTTCCTATTTCTATCATCTCGTTATGTTATGGTTTTAATTTATGTGTATTTTACAAATATCTGTACACAGCTAAAATAATCTCTCCTTTCTACAGTATTTCAGACCTCCTTTCTTTCTTCTTCATCTTCTTTCCAATTCGTTTCTCACCTTCCTTAGTTTGACTTTCTGAATATTTGTAATTATTTGGATTTTAAATTATATATTAAAAGAGTAGAATCTACCTTTCCTAGCATTCTGTTTCAGTATGCTTTTATCTTTATCTGCTGGAAGCTTTGCAAATCACAGAAAATTATTTTCTTTAATGTTTAGATATCAGAGATAGGAAGGAACCTTCTTATGCCATTGTTTTCTTTGTGTATTTTTCCAGCATTGTTATTTTATTATGCTACTTAGGACTGTCAGTATCATTTTTATAGTCCTGTGACAGTCTTGTAAGTAGTATGCTAAGCAGATTTATATTTGCTCCTACTGCTTTCTATCGCATCTTCATCCTTTTTCATATTTATTTTCAAATAAGCATAGCCTTCTTTCCCTCTTTCACTCCTTTTTCAGTTTTTGTGTCCTAATATTTTAGCAGCTGTTAGTAGAAGCATGTCTGAACACAACATTTTTAAAGCGCGGTGGCAAGAAGTACACATAATATATTGCAGTGTGGCGTATGATCTTATATCATTGAATGTTACCGTCAGCAAAGATGCATCTTCTTGTCATATATCTTTACAAATGGAGTCAACGTGGTTTCATTATCAAGGTTTGCTCTCTTCTTCAGCCTATGACAGTTGGTATAGATGGAGCAAGGTGGGAAAATAGATCAGAAGAAGATTTAAAATATTTTCTTCCAAGCTGCAGAATTTTGGTGACAACCAGTTAGATAAAGGGCAACACGTAGTGGTGCCGTAGAAACACAATCCAGTTGCTGTTCAGCACGACCCCCAGAATTATTGAATTTATTTCAAATACCTTGAGCTACTGGTCTAAAGTCAGCCTTCCAGTGGAAAGAAAAGTGATGCACTGAGGCCATTTAAAAGAATACTGCAAAAGCAAAAAGAAAACAAATATTTATCCCAATATGCAGGCGGTGGTTTTTTTATTTTTATTTTTTTCCCTGTTTGGATCGTGGTTGTAAATATACCAAAAGGCCTGTCTAAACAGCAGCTCTAATTTTTACTATACTGATACTTGACTCATTGTACATCCAATATGATAAAATAACTCTTAAGTTCTTACATGGCTTTTTCATTAAACTTGCAGTAGCCATACAGAAGCCCACATTTTTCAGGTTTGATAGCTGTGCACACAGTAGTGTCTGTTTTTGAAATGACTAGTTTTTTCCTGATGTGATCATAGCAAACAGTTTTGTTTTGTGCCTCTGTCAGCCATTTAGAAAGGATTCCTGTAACTTCTGGTTGTTGTTGTTGCTGTTATAAGACAGGCTTAATCGCTTAAGAGCTATTCTCTCTATCAGAATATCCTACATGATACAAACACTATATTCATTTCTAAGTAGCATCTTCTGGATGCTACTCTGATTAAGTTTAAATTGATCACATTTCTATACATGATTATCCCTTTGACACTGAAAATTAGTTTTGTTCTGCAATGTTATTTTGAATTTAATGTGTTATCTATCAACAGTTCTACTTTGTATACTGAGATTTATAGTGGTAAATTTTATTGTGATTCCTTCCTTGCCCAGCAAATAATGCAGTACCCTTGCAAAATATAGTTTAATGCTGTCAATTACTGAATGTCTGTGAGCAGGTTGTTTGGACTGTTGATTAAGGAGTGCCTGACTTTCCTCTGACACTGACACACCACAACAGCAAAATGTTACGGAGTGTATATGGAGAAAGTGATGACTGGGCTCACTCAAGTTTAGCTTCACTCTGACAAACTTCTGGTTTGAAGCTGAGTTCTTAACATACATCTAAATGAAATTCATTTCAAAAGGGAGCATATTAAATGTGTTCCGTAACCCAATTAACATATGATGTTTTATAATACAAGTTTTTATTTGTCTGGGTTGTCTCAACTCAAGGTCAATGGGAGTTCATGATAATAGTTAACGTTAACTTTTTCCATTTGAAATTGGTATAGCTAATTCCATAAATTGACAATGTTGAGATGAATGGATAGTGAGTGGAACTCTTTGATCACAACTTTACAGTAAGAATTGGAAACAGGAAAATACGTTGAAAAACAAAGGTTAGCTTGTGATGGTGTCAATTCATGAAATGCTGGACAGAGGCGTTAGTACTCCAGGCTCTTTTGGTTGGATGTGCCTAACTATTTTACTTAGCATTAAATAAATGCATTCAAATGACTTAGGGATCAAGAGATTCATTACTGTAAATGTTGGCATTGAATGTGAGAAATGCTTAAAGACGGGATGCTATTCAGCTCTATATTCTTTCTGTTGTAAAAACCAAAGGGAACAATGTGTGCAAACAGGGAGAGGGTCAGTATAAAATATTCTTCCCTTAAGTAGAATTGGCACCTGGATCTTAAAATCTTAATAATTTTCATCTATTTAGCTAGCTACCTAAATATAGTTGCATAATGCTTATAGTAATTTCAAAATCTGTTTTTCTACATCCTTGAAAAGTTCTTTATTCTGCTTAAAATATTTTAAACCACTGTTTTCACCCATTCAAATGAATTATTTTTGCATCATATAGGCATAAATTATCTTTAAAATGTAACAGTGTTTCCCATTAACATAGCTATTTTTAAAAACAAGAATGATTGTAAAAAATCTGTATAGTACTACGTAACTCAGTGTACGAGAACCAAATTACTGAGGCATGAAGAACCTCTAGAGATTATTATTAGGGATTATGGACTACTTTGGCAAGCAACAGGCCAGCAGCATACTTGATTGCTTGTCAAAACGGTCTGTAATCCCAATTAAGGCCCTCTCTTGAGAGCTTGCTGATACACATCAGGGTTGTGGCCAAGGTTCTGCAGATGCTTAAAATTCTCTCTGTTTTATCTGTTGCATCTTTTACTTTGTGACTTCAATTACATATCTCTGATGATTCTAAAAACAGTTAAGATTGAGCTAGAGAGGAGAAAATAGCCTTCTCGAGGGTGTGTGTTGAGCCATTTTTTTCACAAGTAAGTCTTTAATCACATTGTTTTTCCTTTGGCTTTGTGGACTTTGATTTGTTAACATCCATTCACCATGGACTTAGTTTTATTTAAAAGAATACTTCCACTATTTTTCTTTCCAGTTTTTCTTTTCCCTTCTAAATTTTCATTAGACACCAGACCAAAGAGAGGCATTGATCCCTTAAAAAATTAGCAGGTACTCGTGCAATTTCCAAATGTGCATATGGACTTCATGGCTCCTGAATTTCTTTGATACATTTTAAAATTTTACCAATTAACTATAACTTCAGGAATGTAATTAACCTACTTCAGATTATGTGTATGGTTAAATGTTTATTGACCCTTGTAACTCTAGGGTTTATATGCTGTCCAGTGCTTTTGTAAGAAAGTTTAACTCAGGGCAGTTTCTAACAGGTACCTGTATACTGGGAGAAGAGAATGTTTGGACCTTTCCTCCAGACTTCTGATCTAATCCATTCCGGAATGAATGAGGTTTTTAGCATGCTTGTCAGACTCCTGTGGATACGTTTGATCTTTGTCAGCATTAACTAAAGTATAATCTACTGAATGGAAAAATCTCTATTAATCAAACCCGTAGGCATTGTATGGAACTCATAGCAATCAAACTTTGCTTTCTGTTATATAGGCTATGTGTGTTTAAAGCTGTATTTAATCGGTGTCTTTTGGACTTGATTCAGAGTTCGCTGAAGTCTAATGGATTTTGGATCATGTCCTTTGTGCACATTTCTTAATTGCTAGTGTGTCTGTTAGCAAAATGTTCTCATTTCCATGGTATCAAAAGCAAATGTTTTATAGGAAATAAGTATATGAAATCAATTTCGTGTCCTCTCGCTGATTGGTAAAAGGAATGCAGGTTAATACTATTGTTCTTTTTTTGTTTAAAGCTGAAAACAGAAAAATCTTAAACGAGGAAGGTGTTGAGAACTGCCTCATAAACCTTTTGGAAATTGATGATGATGGAGTTAAAGTTGCTGCTTCCCAAGCTATTTCTGCCATGTGTGAGAATTTAGCTAGCAAACGTGTGTTTGGACTCCAGGGTAAGTAAGGTGGGAAATGAGAATCTGTGCTTTTCCTTTTGTAAGGAACATGTTATGATTTTGTAGATTTTCATGGTTTATTTAAATGTTCATATATGCAACTGTTTGTTTTAAAGGGATTCCCCAGCTAGTACAGTTGTTAAGCAGTGATGATGAAGAGGTAAAAGAAGCTGCAGTCATAGCATTAGCCAATTTGACAACAGCCAGTCCTAGTAATGCAAGGTGAGTCTGCAATAATCAAATTATTATTTAAAACACTAATCTGAATGCAAATGATAATGTTTGGATTTTTAATGAATGTCTCATCTTGTCCTTATCCTACAAAGCAGGACTCTTGAATTAGCCTGTAAGGCCTTCTGTGGTACTCATGAGTCATCTGGAATTGGTTGGTTCTCATCAGGTTTACGAATGTTACGCTGTCCTTGCTGATGTTTGCTCTATCAGAGAGAGGAATGAAGCAGATGTAATGAAAGCAGAGGTATAGGTCATGTTTTTGAAAAGAACATATGACGAAAATATGCCTCATAACCTAAGACATTTAATGTGGGGTATTTTTTCAGAATTCACTGTCAGTAAATTATCTTTTAAAATTTGATGACTCATACAGTTTTTTTTTACTGATTTGTGACAGTTGATACTCAGATATTCTGATATTGGCACTGTCATTCTCTTTTTATTGCTTACCAAGTAATAAAGAATGCTCATAGTGCATTCTCTAAAAGAAGTGTACTGTCAGTATCCAAAGTAATTAACAATGGTTGGTTAGCTGACTGTAAGTTCCAACATAATTGTACCAACTAAATTCTATTGTCAGTTGCAGAGTTCTGCTATCCCAACTCTATTAAAAGTTCTGTTCAAGGAAAAGAAACAGAGCAGTCTGACATATATGAGCAATCACATGTAACCAACAAACCATAAAATAAAATTCCTTAAAAGTTTCCTGGAATATACTCAAGGAAGTTGTAATCCATTCACAAGCATTCTTTGAAGTGAAAAAGTAAAATAACGCACCAAATAAATTATTTGTTTCAATTTATTGATTCAGCTCTAATAGTCACCAGTATTCACTTAATGTTGCCAGATGGAGCCATGATTTGACACAAGAGAATAATATTCTGTTTTCAGATTCACATAGTAGAATTTTTTTTTGGTCTGATTTTCTGCTCTCCTCATGTGCATGACTCCACTTGGTGTCAGTGGGAGTCATACGCACATAAAAAGAGCACAGTACTGGAGTCCGGGGGTCAAGCTCTCAGCTCTGCTACAGCTGTTTTTCGTAGTGCAACCCTTTGAGGTTTCACATTGTGAAAAAGGAATCTTCGGAGAGTTTTGAGTTGGTATAGAAGCTTATGCCAACTCGTTCTGTTTCTTTTGCCAAGGAGATAGTCATGGCATTGTTTAGCTCAACTGCCAGAACAATTCTCTGAGACTTCAGGCAGGGAAATAGCTGTCTCTGTTCCTCTGAATTATAATTGAGGCTGTGTTTTTTCCTGCTAGGCAGTCAGGAAATTGTAAAGGTGGCTTGCATATACTTCTCTCCCCTTGCAATCCAGCTCCAACTACAATATGGAAGCACCAGATAATCTAATCACGGGTCTTCTGTGAAAATCAGGAAGCAATAATTTACATTAAATATGTATATTGGATGAATGCCATGTGACTATATAATTACTTCAAAGCTTCTTTTCTAAATCAAAACCATTAATAAGTCATAGATGGCTCCAAGTGTGGCTGAGATCTACAAATGAATGTATAGAATTGAACCCTCAGCTGGTACAAATTGGTATAGTTCCAGCTCACTGACCGACTGCCTGGCCCATATTTATTCTACATTCAAATAACTGAGAAAAAGAAGTAGTTTGGAAAAAATGCATCGCAGATTGAGTTACCATAATCATATTTCACTCCAGAATATTTTGTGTGTCTATCTTGTAAATCACTGAAAATAAGTGTATATATAATGAAGATGCTGATATACTTTTTAATGATGTGACCTTGGTGTATAATTATGTTGACAATATTCAGGTCCCAAATTAGACTAATGAGACTAGTGCCCTTTTATTGGCTATGTATTAGATTCTTGTTAAAAACCCTCAAAGAACATTAAATCATAAAACTAGTAGTATCTGGAAGACCTTGCAGGGGAAGCACGAGAAAATGGCTGCAGCAGAAGGGAAAACCATTTACTGTAAATGTGTTTTCACTATTTACCATCCAGCCAGATCACAAAATTTGTTCTTGTTGAACATATATACTTGTGTTCTGCTGTGTTTATTTTTATGACTGTTGTGGCATGTGTTACGTTGATTGAAGGATGTGCACCTCGCCCGTTCATCGTGCACAACATGTATTAACAGAATGCAAATGGTAGACAAACAATGCTTTTTTTTTTTTTTTTTCTGGAGAATCGTTGTTCTTAGGAATATTTGATGAAGAAAAGTTACTTGCTTTTCTTATAATATGGAAGAAAATACAAGTTAAAACAAAATGTGTACTTAAGGCTCCAACAATAGCTGTCTTATTAGGAAAGAGTCTTCCACTGATTAATAACACAAGAGCAGCATAGGAAATGGGCAATACTGCCCCCCACTAATGTATATTAACCTTGACCTCTAGGTGCTTCCCCACAGCAATGAAAGGCTAGTTCTGCACTCCTGCCCAATCAATCCTTTGTTTCTCAACTGAGACAGCTAATAAAGGTGTCAAATATGGCAGAGCTTTTGTAATTAGAACACCTGTTCACAATGTATGGGACAGAGACTAGGTTGTCATTTTACACCAGTCCCCAAGCAACTGTTATTTGGCACAAATAAACAAACTGATCAATGACTCCAGCCCCCGAAGTATTTTAACAAAAGGTCTAGAGCAGAAGAGAACATGAGTCCAATACTAACAGTTTTACTGGTAAACACGGATATTCTATAAGGTCTCCACCAGAATGCGTAAAAATTACTGTAAGTAACTTTTAGTGTATTCCATCATTTAACCTTTTGCTGCATAGCTGATGTGTCATGCTTCAGTAGCACATTAAAAAAAAATAGTCAAATGCCTCATTAATTGAAAAACTGACATCCTCAGATTATGATTTTATCAGAATTTTATCATTAAGTCGGATGGAATTTTAGTGGTTCTGTATATTGATTATAAGGTCTTTGTAAAACAGAAAACAAATAAAAATAAAATCTCAAAATTTTGAACTATACTGCAGTTTAGAATCTCACGTACTTATTCTAACATATGGTAAAAAAGTGGCTTGGGGTTGTTACTGTGTGCATTGCTCCGAGACCATGCTTGTGGTATATGCCAGAATTGGTTTCTGTTTCCCCGATTCTGGGAAGAAAAAAATTATGTTCAACTATTTGCATCCATTTAAAATTTTTTAATCCAGAACACTGACTTGCATTGTTGAAAGCCATATACAGTCATATGGATGGCTGAATGCCATTTTATAGAATCTATGAAATCTGTCCTTTTCTGATATGTCCAGGCATCAGGAAATGTAGGCACACTCACTGCAGTAATGTTCATTATGCACAAATGGAAGAATTACGTATTACTGAAGAAACAGCAGTGCCATCTATTGGACAGAAAAATAAGTCATTCTGCATTACACAACTACCTCCAGAACAAACGTTTTACTTTCTCTTCTGCCGACATTTTCCCGTTTAAAGTATAACCAATTATTTTTGCTCTTCACGTATTTATGGTCAGCTAATCATGTTAAATATAAATATGATATCGGTTAGAAGTAATAAATAGAAATAAGATATCGAATGTACCAGTTAGGTATTAGTTAACTTGACCAGCCATTTCCTTCAGTATTGTCTTAGCACAAATGCCATTTCTAATAGCTGGCTTCATAAATCTGGCAGTGTCAGAATGCTGGTCATCTACTAGAATTACCACTAAAGGAAAACATACTCTGAAATTTACTGCTTTGTACTAACTAACTAACTAATTAACAGCCTCCATAATATTTGTCTTAAATTGTTTATTTTAAGTGCAAAATTTATAGCATTCAGTTAGTTTGGTCTGGGGAAGAAAGGAAAGCATGGATTTTCTTTGTCTGTACTAAAAACTGCAGGAAACTGTGGTACCCGTTGGCCTGACAATCGGGCAAAATATTTCTCCTGAGGTTTATAATTCGTATCATGCTACGCATTTCTAAGAATCCTATCCGGACTCAAGATAGTAGAATATTATCCAAAAATCAGCAAAGCTTGATGTTACATGATGTTCTAATTCTTGAATTCTTCAGAGGAATCTCTGGACCTATTTACATCAAGAAAATTGTGTTTATATAGACAGTTATATGTATTATTACAGAATCTGGATATGTGCTTTTGTGATATGCATGAAGATCTCCAAGATTTGTGAGTAGATTGAGAGCAGGAAGCTAGGCTGGAAAATCATTGCTTATAGGCAGTGCCCAGTGAGGAGAAAATGTGTTTCTCTCTTGACTTAAATCCACGTTGCATCTATTCCAAACCGAAACTCATATTCTGATCTAATGATTCAGAATATACCCTTAATCCTCTATGTCTGGACAGTGCTCACCTATAGTGAGAGTCTCTCACCTTCTTAAGGGGAGATTTTCATTGTCCACAGTAGATTTTGCTATCTTTTTTTAGAATTTTTGGCTGTCAAGGAATAGATTAAAAGACTGTCTGATTTTCTTATGTTTCAGATCTTGTTATTATCATTAAGAAGTAATGATTATTGCCATTAGGTATAAATATCATTAGCAATCTTTCCTGTTAGAAAATGGAAAACTTAGTCATAAATTTTCTCTTTCAAGACTGTCGGTGGAACCTAATTCACGTAAACAGATGAAAATTGAAGAGCCAGTATTCCCTGAGATAATATATTTATATGAATGTATGTGTTAATTTATGAGAATAGATACAAAAAAATCCTAGTATGTGAATGCTAAATTTAAAAACACATACAGGTAATAATCCATAATACAGGTTTTCTCTTTTTCATTGTTTAATGTAAGTTTGTAATCCGGAAGGAGGAAATCAACAATGGAATTCCACTAGCTGTATTGAATAAAGGTAATATGTTTTAATACTGACCCCTAGTGACAGAATTATATTCTTGAGCTACAGCTCTGCCGTGATAAGGGGAGTTTTGCGATTTGTGTTGTTATTTTTCACATTAGTGCCTGTTCTGCTGAGCTCTGTACAAATACAACCAGTTAACTCGTGCCATGAATAGATTCCTGTTTTGACTTTCTCTTGCTGTATATCTGTAGTGTGGTGGGGACTTTCTAAACAGAAAAGACAGGATGGTCATTACCTATACAAGCTTTTCTGTACAAGTTACATGTTGTTTTGATTGAAAACTGCAGAATGTTTTATGGTAGATTTCTCCCTTGTCAAAAAAGCTGAATCAAAGCCTAATGCTGTGATGTCATGCAGAAATGCGTTTGCACTACGACTTTAACATCACGTCAGTTGACTGGTACGCAACTCATGGACTGTACCCTAAATCATCTGCCACTGATAGGTGCAAAATGTTTCATACAACCACCTGCTGTTCTTTCTTAGACTTGTGAATGTGTGGATATGTAATCTACAGACCCAGACACTGTAGCTGCATTTTGTACAACTTTTTTTTTTTTT
>JACDJE010001203.1:3087-16240 GCA_016647715.1 Pavo muticus
TGGGGCAGCTATGGGGCAGAATCTATGGGGCAGCACAGATCTATGGGGCAGCCATAGGGTGGATCTATGGGGCACAGATCTATGGGGCAGCACAGATCTATGGGGCAGAGCTGTGGGGCAGGGAGAGCTATGGGGCAGGATCTATGGGGCACAGATCTATGGGGCAGAATCTGTGGGGCAGGGAGAGCTATGGGGCAGCCATAGGGTGGATCTATGGGGCAGCACAGATCTATGGGGCAGAGCTATGGGGCAGCACAGATCTATGGGGCAGATCTATGGGGCAGCACAGAGCTATGGGGCACAGATCTATGGGGCAGAGCTGTGGGTCCGGCTGTACCTATAGGGCTGGTAGAGCTATGGGGCACGGATCTATGGGGCAGAATCTATGGGGCAGAGCTGTGGGTCCGGCTGGAGCTATAGGGTTGAGTACAGCTATGGGGCACGGATCTATGGGGCAGCACAGATCTATGGGGCAGAGCTGTGGGTCCGGCTGGAGCTATAGGGCTGGTAGAGCTATGGGGCAGGAATCTATGGGGCAGAGCTGTGGGTCCAGCTGTAGCTATAGGGCTTGTAGAGCTATGGGGCACGGATCTATGGGGCACGGATCTATGGGGCAGAGCTATGGGGTACAGCTACAGGGCACAGATCTATGGGGCAGAATCTATGGGGCAGAGCTGTGGGTCCAGCTGTAGCTATAGGGCTGGTAGAGCTATGGGGCACGGATCTATGGGGCAGAGCTATGGGGCAGGGAGAGCTATGGGGCACGGATCTATGGGGCAGAGGGAGCTGTGGGTCAGGCTGTACCTATAGGGTAGAGCTATGGGGCACAAATCTATGGGGCACAGATCTGTGGGGCAGGGAGAGCTATGGGGCAGAGCTATGGGGCAGAGAGATCTATGGGGCACAGATCTATGGGGCAGAGCTGTGGGTCCGGCTGTAGCTATAGGGTTGAGTACAGCTATGGGGCACGGATCTATGGGGCAGAGATCTATGGGGCACGGATCTATGGGGCACGGATCTATGGGGCACAGATCTATGGGGCACAGAGCTATGGGGCACAGAGCTATGGGGAAGAATCTATGGGGCAGAGCTGTGGGTCCGGCTGTACCTATAGGGTAGAGCTATGGGGCAGATCTATGGGGCACAGATCTGTGGGGAACAGATCTGTGGGGCACAGAGCTATGGGGCACAGAGCTATGGGGCAAATCTATGGGGCAGGGAGAGCTATGGGGCAAAGCTATGGGGCAGAGAGATCTATGGGGCACAGATCTATGGGGCAGAGCTGTGGGTCCGGCTGTACCTATTGGGCAGAGCTATGGGGCAGAGCTATGGGGCAGAATCTATGGGGCAGAGCTGTGGGTCCGGCTGTAGCTATAGGGCTGGTAGAGCTATGGGGCACGGATCTATGGGGCAGAGCTATGGGGCAGGGAGAGCTATGGGGCACGGATCTATGGGGCAGAGGGAGCTGTGGGTCCGGCTGTACCTATAGGGTAGAGCTATGGGGCACAAATCTATGGGGCACAGATCTGTGGGGCAGGGAGAGCTATGGGGCAGAGCTATGGGGCAGAGAGATCTATGGGGCACAGATCTATGGGGCAGAGCTGTGGGTCCGGCTGTAGCTATAGGGTTGAGTACAGCTATGGGGCACGGATCTATGGGGCAGAGATCTATGGGGCATGGATCTATGGGGCACGGATCTATGGGGCACAGATCTATGGGGCACAGAGCTATGGGGCACAGAGCTATGGGGAAGAATCTATGGGGCAGAGCTGTGGGTCCGGCTGTACCTATAGGGTAGAGCTATGGGGCAGATCTATGGGGCACAGATCTGTGGGGAACAGATCTGTGGGGCACAGAGCTATGGGGCACAGAGCTATGGGGCAAATCTATGGGGCAGGGAGAGCTATGGGGCAAAGCTATGGGGCAGAGAGATCTATGGGGCACAGATCTATGGGGCAGAGCTGTGGGTCCGGCTGTACCTATTGGGCAGAGCTATGGGGCAGAGCTATGGGGCAGAATCTATGGGGCAGAGCTGTGGGTCCGGCTGTAGCTATAGGGCTGGTAGAGCTATGGGGCACGGATCTATGGGGCAGAGCTATGGGGCAGGGAGAGCTATGGGGCACGGATCTATGGGGCAGAGGGAGCTGTGGGTCCGGCTGTACCTATAGGGTAGAGCTATGGGGCACAAATCTATGGGGCACAGATCTGTGGGGCAGGGAGAGCTATGGGGCAGAGCTATGGGGCAGAGAGATCTATGGGGCACAGATCTATGGGGCAGAGCTGTGGGTCCGGCTGTAGCTATAGGGTTGAGTACAGCTATGGGGCACGGATCTATGGGGCAGAGATCTATGGGGCATGGATCTATGGGGCACGGATCTATGGGGCACAGATCTATGGGGCACAGAGCTATGGGGCACAGAGCTATGGGGAAGAATCTATGGGGCAGAGCTGTGGGTCCGGCTGTACCTATAGGGTAGAGCTATGGGGCAGATCTATGGGGCACAGATCTGTGGGGAACAGATCTGTGGGGCACAGAGCTATGGGGCACAGAGCTATGGGGCAAATCTATGGGGCAGGGAGAGCTATGGGGCAAAGCTATGGGGCAGAGAGATCTATGGGGCACAGATCTATGGGGCAGAGCTGTGGGTCCGGCTGTACCTATTGGGCAGAGCTATGGGGCAGAGCTATGGGGCAGAATCTATGGGGCAGAGCTGTGGGTCCGGCTGTAGCTATAGGGCTGGTAGAGCTATGGGGCACGGATCTATGGGGCAGAGCTATGGGGCAGGGAGAGCTATGGGGCACGGATCTATGGGGCAGAGGGAGCTGTGGGTCCGGCTGTACCTATAGGGTAGAGCTATGGGGCACAAATCTATGGGGCACAGATCTGTGGGGCAGGGAGAGCTATGGGGCAGAGCTATGGGGCAGAGAGATCTATGGGGCACAGATCTATGGGGCAGAGCTGTGGGTCCGGCTGTAGCTATAGGGTTGAGTACAGCTATGGGGCACGGATCTATGGGGCAGAGATCTATGGGGCATGGATCTATGGGGCACGGATCTATGGGGCACAGATCTATGGGGCACAGAGCTATGGGGCAGAATCTATGGGGCAGAGCTGTGGGTCCGGCTGTACCTATAGGGTAGAGCTATGGGGCAGATCTATGGGGCACGGATCTATGGGGCACAGATCTATGGGGCACAGAGCTATGGGGCACAGAGCTATGGGGCAAATCTATGGGGCAGGGAGAGGTATGGGGCAGAGCTGTGGGGCAGGGAGATCTATGGGGCACAGATCTATGGGGCAGAGCTGTGGGTCCGGCTGTACCTATAGAGCTGGGTACAGCTATGGGGCAGAGCTATGGGGCAGGGAGAGCTATGGGGCACGGATCTATGGGGCAGATCTATGGGGCAGAGCTGTGGGTCTGGCTGTACCTATAGGGCAGAGCTATGGGGCACGGATCTATGGGGCAGAATCTATGGGGCAGAGCTGTGGGTCCGGCTGTACCTATAGGGCAGAGCTATGGGGCAGAGCTATGGGGCAGAATCTATGGGGCAGAGCTGTGGGTCCGGGTGTAGCTATAGGGCTGGTAGAGCTATGGGGCACGGATCTATGGGGCAGGGAGAGCTATGGGGCGCAGAGCTATGGGGCAGAATCTATGGGGCAGCGGGAGCTGTGGGTCCGGCTGTACCTATAGGGTAGAGCTATGGGGCACAGAGCTATGGGGCAGAATCTATGGGGCAGAATCTATGGGGCAGAGCTGTGGGTTCGGGTGTAGCTATAGGGCTTGTAGAGCTATGGGGCACGGATCTATGGGGCACGGATCTATGGGGCAGAGCTATGGGGTAGAGCTATGGGGCCGCGATCTATGGGGCGCACAGATCTATGGGGCAGAATCTATGGGGCAGAGCTGTGGGTCCGGCTGTACCTATAGAGCTGGATACAGCTATGGGGCAGAGCTATGGGGCAGGGAGAGCTATGGGGCAGAGCTATGGGGCACAGATCTATGGGGGCACTAGAGCTATGGGGCAGATCTATGGGGCAGAGCTGTGGGTCCGGCTGTACCTATAGGGTAGAGCTATGGGGCACGGATCTATGGGGCAGAATCTATGGGGCAGAGCTGTGGGTCCGGCTGTACCTATAGGGTAGAGCTATGGGGCAGAGCTATGGGGCAGAGCTGTGGGTCCGGGTGTACCTATAGGGTTGGGTAGAGCTATGGGGCACGGATCTATGGGGCTGAGCTATGGGGCAGGGAGAGCTATGGGTCCAGCTGTAACTATAGGGTTGGGTACAGCTATGGGGCAGGGAGAGCTATAGGGCAGAATCTATGGGGCAGAATCTATGGGGCAGCACAGAGCTATGGGGCACAGATCTATGGGGCAGAATCTATGGGGCAGAGCTGTGGGTCTGGCTGTACCTATAGGGTTGGGTAGAGCTATGGGGCACGGATCTATGGGGCAGGGAGAGCTATGGGGCAGATCTGTGGGGCAGGGAGAGCTATGGGGCACGGATCTATGGGGCAGCGGGAGCTGTGGGTCCGGCTGTACCTATAGGGTAGAGCTATGGGGCACAAATCTATGGGGCACTGATCTGTGGGGCAGGGAGAGCTATGGGGCAGAGCTATGGGGCAGAGAGATCTATGGGGCACAGATCTATGGGGCAGAGCTGTGGGTCCGGCTGTAGCTATAGGGTTGAGTACAGCTATGGGGCACGGATCTATGGGGCAGAGATCTATGGGGCATGGATCTATGGGGCACGGATCTATGGGGCACAGATCTATGGGGCACAGAGCTATGGGGCACAGAGCTATGGGGAAGAATCTATGGGGCAGAGCTGTGGGTCCGGCTGTACCTATAGGGTAGAGCTATGGGGCAGATCTATGGGGCACAGATCTGTGGGGAACAGATCTGTGGGGCACAGAGCTATGGGGCACAGAGCTATGGGGCAAATCTATGGGGCAGGGAGAGCTATGGGGCAAAGCTATGGGGCAGAGAGATCTATGGGGCACAGATCTATGGGGCAGAGCTGTGGGTCCGGCTGTACCTATTGGGCAGAGCTATGGGGCAGAGCTATGGGGCAGAATCTATGGGGCAGAGCTATGGGGCAGGGAGATCTATGGGGCACAGATCTATGGGGCAGAGCTGTGGGTCCGGCTGTACCTATAGGGCAGAGCTATGGGGCAGAGCTATGGGGCAGAGCAGTGGGTCCAGCTGTATCTATAGGGCTGGTAGAGCTATGGGGCACAGATCTATGGGGCACGGATCTATGGGGCAGGGAGAGCTATGGGGCGCAGAGCTATGGGGCAGCACAGATCTATGGGGCAGAGCTATGGGGCAGAGCTGTGGGTCCGGCTGTAGCTATAGGGCTGGTAGAGCTATGGGGCACGGATCTATGGGGCAGGGAGAGCTATGGGGCGCAGAGCTATGGGGCAGCACAGATCTATGGGGCAGAGCTATGGGGCAGAGCTGTGGGTCCGGCTGTAGCTATAGGGCTGGTAGAGCTATGGGGCACGGATCTATGGGGCAGGGAGAGCTATGGGGCGCAGAGCTATGGGGCAGCACTGATCTATGGGGCAGAATCTATGGGGCCGAGCTGTGGGTCCGGCTGTACCTATAGGGTTGTGTACAGCTATGGGGCACGGATCTATGGGGCACGGATCTATGGGGCAGAAAACAGGGCAGGAAGTCGCTATGGGGCAGGAGACTGAAATCTATGGGGCAGGAGACTGAAATCTATGGGGCAGGTGGTCGCTATGGGGCAGGAGACTGAGAGACTGAAATCTATGGGGCAGGAGCCTGAAATCTATGGGGTGGGAGGTCGCTATGGGGCAGGAGAGAGAAATCTATGGGGCAGGAATTTGCTGTGGGGCAGGAGACTGAAAGAGTGAAATCTATGGGGCAGAATAGATCTATGGGGCAGGAGACCGAAATCTATGGGGCAGGGACCGAAATCTATGGGTCTGAAGGCCTCTATGGGGCAGGAGAGAGAAATCTATGGGGCAGGAGATGGTAGAAATCTATGGGTCAGGAGAGAGAAATCTATGGGGCAGGAGACCGAAATCTATGGGGCCGGAGAGATCTATGGGGCAGGAGGCAGAAGATGATAGAAATCTATGGGGCAGAGGATCAAAATCTATGGGGCGGGAGAGATCTATGGGGCAGAAGAGATCTATGGGGCACGGGAGAGAAATCTATGGGGCAGGAGACCCAAATCTATGGGGCAGGAGATGGTAGAATTCTATGGGGCAGGAGATCAAAATCTATGGGTCGGAAGGGCTCTATGGGGCAGGAGAGAGGAATCTATGGGGCAGGAGACCGAAATCTATGGGGCAGGAAATGTCTATTGTCTATCTATGGGGCAGAAGAGATCTATGGGGCAGGAGAGAGAAATCTATGGGGCAGGAGACCTAAATCTATGGGGCAGGAGACTGAAATCTATGGGGCAGGAGATCGAAATCTATGGGGCAGGGACCAAAATCTATGGGTCAGAAGGCCTCTATGGGGCAGGAGACCCAAATTTATGGGGCAGGAGAGACCTATGGCAGACCGAAATCTATGGGGCCAATGACATCTATGGGGCAGGAGGCTGAAATCTATGGGTCAAGAGGCATCTATGATCTATGGGGCTGAGCTATGGGGCAGGGAGAGCTATGGGTCCAGCTGTAACTATAGGGTTGGGTACAGCTATGGGGCAGGGAGAGCTATAGGGCAGAATCTATGGGGCAGAATCTATGGGGCAGCACAGAGCTATGGGGCACAGATCTATGGGGCAGAATCTATGGGGCAGAGCTGTGGGTCTGGCTGTACCTATAGGGTTGGGTAGAGCTATGGGGCACGGATCTATGGGGCAGGGAGAGCTATGGGGCAGATCTGTGGGGCAGGGAGAGCTATGGGGCACGGATCTATGGGGCAGCGGGAGCTGTGGGTCCGGCTGTACCTATAGGGTAGAGCTATGGGGCACAAATCTATGGGGCACTGATCTGTGGGGCAGGGAGAGCTATGGGGCAGAGCTATGGGGCAGAGAGATCTATGGGGCACAGATCTATGGGGCAGAGCTGTGGGTCCGGCTGTAGCTATAGGGTTGAGTACAGCTATGGGGCACGGATCTATGGGGCAGAGATCTATGGGGCATGGATCTATGGGGCACGGATCTATGGGGCACAGATCTATGGGGCACAGAGCTATGGGGCACAGAGCTATGGGGAAGAATCTATGGGGCAGAGCTGTGGGTCCGGCTGTACCTATAGGGTAGAGCTATGGGGCAGATCTATGGGGCACAGATCTGTGGGGAACAGATCTGTGGGGCACAGAGCTATGGGGCACAGAGCTATGGGGCAAATCTATGGGGCAGGGAGAGCTATGGGGCAAAGCTATGGGGCAGAGAGATCTATGGGGCACAGATCTATGGGGCAGAGCTGTGGGTCCGGCTGTACCTATTGGGCAGAGCTATGGGGCAGAGCTATGGGGCAGAATCTATGGGGCAGAGCTATGGGGCAGGGAGATCTATGGGGCACAGATCTATGGGGCAGAGCTGTGGGTCCGGCTGTACCTATAGGGCAGAGCTATGGGGCAGAGCTATGGGGCAGAGCAGTGGGTCCAGCTGTATCTATAGGGCTGGTAGAGCTATGGGGCACAGATCTATGGGGCACGGATCTATGGGGCAGGGAGAGCTATGGGGCGCAGAGCTATGGGGCAGCACAGATCTATGGGGCAGAGCTATGGGGCAGAGCTGTGGGTCCGGCTGTAGCTATAGGGCTGGTAGAGCTATGGGGCACGGATCTATGGGGCAGGGAGAGCTATGGGGCGCAGAGCTATGGGGCAGCACTGATCTATGGGGCAGAATCTATGGGGCCGAGCTGTGGGTCCGGCTGTACCTATAGGGTTGTGTACAGCTATGGGGCACGGATCTATGGGGCACGGATCTATGGGGCAGAAAACAGGGCAGGAAGTCGCTATGGGGCAGGAGACTGAAATCTATGGGGCAGGAGACTGAAATCTATGGGGCAGGTGGTCGCTATGGGGCAGGAGACTGAGAGACTGAAATCTATGGGGCAGGAGCCTGAAATCTATGGGGTGGGAGGTCGCTATGGGGCAGGAGAGAGAAATCTATGGGGCAGGAATTTGCTGTGGGGCAGGAGACTGAAAGAGTGAAATCTATGGGGCAGAATAGATCTATGGGGCAGGAGACCGAAATCTATGGGGCAGGGACCGAAATCTATGGGTCTGAAGGCCTCTATGGGGCAGGAGAGAGAAATCTATGGGGCAGGAGATGGTAGAAATCTATGGGTCAGGAGAGAGAAATCTATGGGGCAGGAGACCGAAATCTATGGGGCCGGAGAGATCTATGGGGCAGGAGGCAGAAGATGATAGAAATCTATGGGGCAGAGGATCAAAATCTATGGGGCGGGAGAGATCTATGGGGCAGAAGAGATCTATGGGGCACGGGAGAGAAATCTATGGGGCAGGAGACCCAAATCTATGGGGCAGGAGATGGTAGAATTCTATGGGGCAGGAGATCAAAATCTATGGGTCGGAAGGGCTCTATGGGGCAGGAGAGAGGAATCTATGGGGCAGGAGACCGAAATCTATGGGGCAGGAAATGTCTATTGTCTATCTATGGGGCAGAAGAGATCTATGGGGCAGGAGAGAGAAATCTATGGGGCAGGAGACCTAAATCTATGGGGCAGGAGACTGAAATCTATGGGGCAGGAGATCGAAATCTATGGGGCAGGGACCAAAATCTATGGGTCAGAAGGCCTCTATGGGGCAGGAGACCCAAATTTATGGGGCAGGAGAGACCTATGGCAGACCGAAATCTATGGGGCCAATGACATCTATGGGGCAGGAGGCTGAAATCTATGGGTCAAGAGGCATCTATGATCTATGGGGCTGAGCTATGGGGCAGGGAGAGCTATGGGTCCAGCTGTAACTATAGGGTTGGGTACAGCTATGGGGCAGGGAGAGCTATAGGGCAGAATCTATGGGGCAGAATCTATGGGGCAGCACAGAGCTATGGGGCACAGATCTATGGGGCAGAATCTATGGGGCAGAGCTGTGGGTCTGGCTGTACCTATAGGGTTGGGTAGAGCTATGGGGCACGGATCTATGGGGCAGGGAGAGCTATGGGGCAGATCTGTGGGGCAGGGAGAGCTATGGGGCACGGATCTATGGGGCAGCGGGAGCTGTGGGTCCGGCTGTACCTATAGGGTAGAGCTATGGGGCACAAATCTATGGGGCACTGATCTGTGGGGCAGGGAGAGCTATGGGGCAGAGCTATGGGGCAGAGAGATCTATGGGGCACAGATCTATGGGGCAGAGCTGTGGGTCTGGCTGTACCTATAGGGCTGGTAGAGCTATGGGGCACGGATCTATGGGGCAGAGGGAGCTGTGGGTCCGGCTGTACCTATAGGGTAGAGCTATGGGGCACGGATCTATGGGGCAGAATCTATGGGGCAGAGCTGTGGGTCCGGCTGTACCTATAGGGTAGAGCTATGGGGCAGAGCTATGGGGCAGAGCTGTGGGTCCAGCTGTAGCTATAGGGCTTGTAGAGCTATGGGGCACGGATGTATGGGGCGCACAGATCTATGGGGTAGAGCTATGGGGCCGCGATCTATGGGGTGCACAGATCTATGGGGCAGAGCTATGGGGCAGAGCTATGGGGCTGAGATCTATGGGGCAGAGCTATGGGGTACAGCTATGGGGCTGCGATCTATGGGGCGCACAGATCTATGGGGCAGAATCTATGGGGCAGAGCTGTGGGTCCGGGTGTAGCTATAGGGCTGGTAGAGCTATGGGGCACGGATCTATGGGGCACGGATCTATGGGGCACAGAGCTATGGGGCAGATCTATGGGGCAGAATCTATGGGGCAGAGCTGTGGATCTGGCTGTACCTATAGGGTGGAGTACAGCTATGGGGCACGGATCTATGGGGCAGGGAGAGCTATGGGGCAGAGCTGTGGGTCCGGCTGTAGCTATAGGGCTTGTAGAGCTATGGGGCACGGATGTATGGGGCACGGATCTATGAGGCAGAGCTATGGGGTAGAGCTATGGGGCCGCGATCTATGGGGCGCACAGATCTATGGGGCAGAATCTATGGGGCAGAGCTGTGGGTCCGGCTGTACCTATAGGGTAGAGCTATGGGGCAGAGCTATGGGGCAGAGCTGTGGGGCCGGGTGTAGCTATAGGGCTGTGTACAGCTATGGGGCACGGATCTATGGGGCAGGGAGAGCTATGGGGCACAGCTATGGGGCACGGATCTATGGGGCAGAGCTATGGGGCAGAGGGAGCTGTGGGGCAGAATCTATGGGGCAGAATCTATGGGGCAGAGCTGTGGGTCCGGCTGTACCTATAGGGTAGAGCTATGGGGCAGAGCTATGGGGCACAGATCTATGGGGCAGCACAAATCTATGGGGCAGAGCTGTGGGTCCGGGTGTACCTATAAGGCTGGTAGAGCTATGGGGCACGGATCTATGGGGCAGGGAGAGCTATGGGGCGCAGAAGCTATGGGGCAGCACAGATCTATGGGGGAGAATCTATGGGGCAGAGCTGTGGGTCCGGCTGTAGCTATAGGGCTGTGTACAGCTATGGGGCACGGATCTATGGGGCAGGGGGAGCTATGGGGCAGAGCTATGGGGCAGAGCTGAGGGTCCAGCTGTAGCTATAGGGCTGGTAGAGCTATGGGGCACGGATCTATGGGGCAGAGCTATGGGGCAGGGAGAGCTATGGGTCTGGCTGTACCTATAGGGTAGAGCTATGGGGCACGGATCTATGGGGCACGGAACTATGGGGCAGGGAGAGCTATGGGGCAGAATCTATGGGGCAGAGCTGTGGGTCCGGCTGTACCTATAGGGTTGGGTACAGCTATGGGGCAGGGAGAGCTATAGGGCAGAATCTATGGGGCAGAATCTATGGGGCAGCACAGAGCTATGGGGCACAGATCTATGGGGCAGAATCTATGGGGCAGAGCTGTGGGTCCGGCTGTAGCTATAGGGCTGGTAGAGCTATGGGGCACGGATCTATGGGGCAGGGAGAGCTATGGGGCGCAGAGCTATGGGGCAGCACAGATCTATGGGGCACAGATCTATGGGGCAGAGCTGTGGGTCCGGCT
This sequence comes from Pavo muticus, assembly GCA_016647715.1. Taxonomy (NCBI): domain Eukaryota; kingdom Metazoa; phylum Chordata; class Aves; order Galliformes; family Phasianidae; genus Pavo; species Pavo muticus. Next base: position 14,190 of record JACDJE010001203.1, read on the forward strand.
GTACCTATAGGGTAGAGCTATGGGGCACGGATCTATGGGGCAGAATCTATGGGGCAGAGCTATGGGGCAGAGGGAGCTGTGGGGCAGAATCTGTGGGGCAGAATCTATGGGGCAGAGCTGTGGGTCCGGCTGTACCTATAGGGTGGAGTACAGCTATGGGGCACGGATCTATGGGGCAGAGCTATGGGGCAGAAAATATAGGGCAGGAGGTCGCTATGGGGCAGGAGACTGAAATCTATGGGGCAGGAGACTGAATCTATGGGGCAGGTGATCGCTATGGGGCAGGAGACTGAAAGACTGAAATCTATGGGGCAGGAGACCGAAATCTATAGGGCAGGAATTTGCTGTGGGGCAGGAGACTGAAAGAGTGAAATCTATGGGGCAGAGGAGATCTATGGGGCAGGAGAGAGAAATCTATGGGGCAGGAGAGAGAAATCTATGGGGCAGCGGAGATCTATGGGGCAGGAGACCGATATCTATGGGGCAGGGACTGAAATCTATGGGGCGGGAGAGATCTATGGGGCAGAAGGCCTCTATGGGGCAAGGGAGATAAATCTATGGGGCAGGAGATGGTAGAAATCTATGGGGCAGGAGATCGAAATCTATGGGGCAGGAGAGATCTATGGGGCAGGAGACTGAAATCTATGGGGCAGGAGAGAGAAATCTATGGGGCAGGGACCGAAATTTATGGGGCAGGAGAGATCTATGGGGCAGGAGGCAGAAGATGATAGAAATCTATGGGGCAGAGGATCAAAATCTATGGGGCGGGAGGTCTCTATGGGGCAGAAGAGATCTATGGGGCAGGAGAGAGAAATCTATGGGGCAGAGGAGATCTATGGGGCAGGAGACTGAAATCTATGGGGCAGGAGATGTCTATTGTTTATCTATGGGGCAGAAGAGATCTATGGGGCAGGAGAGAGAAATCTATGGGGCAGAGATCTATGGGGCAGAAGAAACCTATGGGGCATGGGAGAGAAATCTATGGGGCAGGAGACTGAAATCTATGGGGCAGAAGAGATCTATGGGGCAGGAGACCGAAATCTATGGGGCAGGGACCGAAATCTATGGGGCAGGAGACTGAAATCTATGGGGCAGAAGAGACCTGTGGGACAGATGACATCTATGGGGCAGAAGATGGTAGAAATCTATGGGGCAGAAGACTGAAATCTATGGGGCAGGGACCGAAATCTATGGGTCAGAGACATCTATGGGGCAGGAGACCCAAATCTATGGGGCAGGAGATGGTAGAAATCTATGGGGCAGGAGACTGAAATCTATGGGGCAGGAGGCTGAAATCTATGGGGCAGGAGAGAGACATCTATGGGGCAGGAGATCAAAATCTATGGGTCGAAAGGCCTCTATGGGGCAGGAGAGAGGAATCTATGGGGCAGGAGACCGAAATCTATGGGGCAGGAGAGATCTATGGGGCAGGAGGCAGAAGATGATAGAAATCTATGGGACGGGAGGTCTCTATGGGGCAGGAGAGAGAAATCTATGGGGCAGAAGACCCAAATCTATGGGTCAGAAGGCCTCTATGGGGCAGGAGAGAGAAATCTATGGGGCAGGAGATGCCTTTCTATGGGGCAGGAGACGGTAGAAATCTATGGGGCAGGAGACTGAAATCTATGGGGCAGGAGAGAGGAATCTATGGGGCAGGAGAGATCTATGGGGCAGGAGGCAGAAGATGATAGAAATCTATGGGGCGGGAGGTTTCTATGGGGCAGGAGAGACCTATGGGGCAGGAGAGAGAAATCTATGGGGCAGAAGACCCAAATCTATGGGTCAGAAGGCCTCTATGGGGCAGGAGAGAGAAATCTATGGGGCAGGAGACCCAAATCTATGGGTCTGGAAGGCCTCTATGGGGCCAAGTCTGGGTCTGAAGGCCTCTATGGGGCAGGAGAGAGAAAACTATGGGGCAGGAGATGCCTTCCTATGGGGCAGGAGACCCAAATCTATGGGTCAAGAGGCCTCTATGGGGCCAAGTCTGGGTCTGAAGGCCTCTATGGGGCAGGAGAGAGAAATCTATGGGGCAGGAGACTGAAATCTATGGG
>JACDJE010001205.1:1196-17876 GCA_016647715.1 Pavo muticus
CCTCTGTACCCCACAGCCCCCCCTGTGCCCCACAGAGCCCAAGGGGACCCAACAACCTCCAGACCCAACAGTTCCTTCACCTCACTCCCAATGAGACCCAACTGCCCCTCCACCCCATTCCCCAATGGGACACCACAATGGGACCCAACACCCCTTCACCCCAATGGGACACCACAGTGAGACCTAACTGTCCCTACACCCCAATGGGACACCACAATAAAACCCAACTGCCCCTGCACCCCAATGGGACACCACAGCTCTGAGCCCCAAAGACCCCTTCACCCCAATGGGACACCACAGCTCTGAGCCCCAAAGACCCCTTCACCCCAATGGGACACCACAGTGAGACCCAACACCCCTTCACCCCAATGGGACACCACAGTGAGACCCAACTGCCCCTGCACCCCAATGGGACACCACAGCTCTGAGCCCCAAAGACCCCTTCACCCCATTGGGACACCACAATAAAACCCAACTGCCCCTGCATCCCAATGGGACACCACAGTGAGACCCTACTGCTCCTCCATCCCATTCCCCAATGGGACACCACAATGAGACCCAACTGCCCCTCCACCCCACTGGGACACCACAACTCTGAGCCCCAAAGACCCCTTCACCCCAATGGGACACCACAATGGGACCCAACTGCTCCTGCACCCCATTTCCCATTGGGACACCACAATGAGATCCAACTGCCCCTGCACCCCAATGGGACACCACAGCTCTGAGCCCCAAACACCCCTTCACCCCAATGGGACACCACAGTGAGACCCAACTGCTCCTCCATCCCATTCCCCAATGGGACACCACAGCCTTGAGCCCCAACAAGCCCTTCACCCCAATGGGACACCACAATAAAACCCAACTGCCCCTGCACCCCATTCCCCAATGGGACACCACAGTGGGACCCAACACCCCTTCACCCCAATTGGACACCACAGCCCTGAGCCCCAACAACCCCTTCACCCCAATGGGACACCACAATGAGCCCCAGCGACCCCTTCACCCCGTTCCCCAACGGGACATCACAAGACCCAAGGACCCTTCACCACAACAGAACCCCACAATGAGACCCAACGTCGCCTTCACCCCAATTCCTATTGGGATACTACAAACCTAAGGACCTCTTCACCCCAATAGGACACCACAACCCAGAAACCCAATGACCCCTCCAGCCCGCTCCCATTGGGACACCACAATGAGACCCAAAGACCCTTCAACCCCACTCCCATTAGGGCACCACAATTAGACCCAACACCTGCTTCTCCCCATCCCCATTAGGGCACCCCAATGAGACCCAAAGACCCCTCACCTCATCCCTATTAGGGCACCACATTGACACCCGCTCACCCCTCACCTCACTCCCCTTNAGTTGGGGTCCCTGGGAGATACCAGGAATCCCATGGGGTGCCGGTGACCCCATAATGTATCAAGGGACCCCAGGAAGTGCTAGAAACCCCCATAGGGTGATGAAGACCCCCCATCAGATGGTGGGGACCCTATTGGGGTGCCAGGGATCCCCATAACATGTCAGAGACTTCAATGGGGTGACAGGAATTCTGTAGGGTACCAAGACCCCATAAGTAGTTGGGGTCCCTGGGAGATACCAGGAATCCCATGGGGTGCCGGTGACCCCATAACGTATCAGGGGACCTCAGGGGACCCCAGGAGACCCCATAGGGTGATGAAGACCCCCCATCAGATGGTGGGGACCCTGTTGGGGTGCCAGGGATCCCCATAACATGTCAGACCCCCCCGCCCCCCCAGCTGCACGCACTCCACCGCGGCTGCCCGTCGCTGGCACGGCGTGGGTCTGACTCGGCACCGGTTGGCCTCCTGTTGCACTCTGGAAGTGAGGCATCCCACTGTGCCAGGGGGGGTCACCAGTGCCAACAGGAGGGTCAGCGGTGCCAATGAGGGGCACAGAAAGGTCACCAGTGCCAACAGTGGTCACAAGTGCCAACCAAAGGGTCACCAATGCCAACCAAAGGGTCTCCAGTGCCATCAATGGTCACAAGCACCAATGAGGGTCACAAGTGCCAACAAAAGGGTGACGTGTGCCAACAATGGTCACAAGTTGCCAGTGAGGGTCACAAGAGCCAACAACGGTCACCAGTGCCAATGAGGGACACAGAAAGGTCACCAGTGCCAACCAAAGGGTCTCCAGTGCCAACAATGTCACCAGTGCCAATGAGGGACACAGAAAGGTCACCAGTGCCAACCAAAGGGTCTCCAGTGCCAACAATGGTCACCAGTGCCAATGAGGGACACAGAAAGGTCACCGGTGCCAACAGAAGGGTCAGCAGTGCCAATGAGGGTCACAAAAAGGTCACAAGTGCCAACCAAAGGGTCTCCAGTGCCAACAATGGTCACAAGTTGCCAGTGAGGGTCACAAGAAGGTCACAAGTGCTGACAAAAGGGTCACCAATGCCAACCAAAGGGTCACCAATGCCAACCAAAGGGTCTCCAGTGCCAACAATGATCACAAGCACCAATGAGGGTCACAAGTGTCAACAATGGTCACCAGTGCCAATGAGGGACACAAGAAGGTCACAAGTGCCAACCAAAGGGTCACCAATGCCAACCAAAGGGTCTCCAGTGCCAATGAGGGACACAGAAAGGTCACCAGTGCCAACCAAACCGTCTCCAGTGCCATCAATGGTCACAAGCGCCAATGAGGGACACAGAAAGGTCACAAGTTGCCAATGAGGGTTGCAAGAAGGTCACCAGTGCCAACAGAAGGGTCAGCAGTGCCAGTGAGGGACACAGAAAGGTCACCAGTGCCAACCAAAGGGTCTCCAGTGCCAACAATGGTCACCAGCGCCAATGAGGGACATAGAAGGGTCACCAGTGCCAACCAAAGGGTCTCCAGTGCCAACAATGGTCACAAGTTGCCAATGAGGGTCACAAGAAGGTCACAAGTGCTGACAAAAGGGTCACCAATGCCAACCAAAGGGTGACATGCGCCGACGATGGTCACAGGTGCCAACAAAAGGGTGACATGTGCCAATGAGAGACACAGAAAGGTCACCAATGCCAACAGAAGGGTCACCAGTGCCAATGAGGGTCACAAGTGCCAACGATGGTCACCAGTGCCAATGAGGGACACAGAAAGGTCACCAATGCCAACCAAAGGGTCTCCAGTGTCATCAATGATCACAAGTGCCAACAAAAGGGTGACGTGTGCCAACGATGGTCACCAGTGCCAATGAGTGTCACAGGAAGGTCACAAGTGCCAACCAAAGGGTCTCCCGTGCCATCAATGGTCACAAGTTGCCAGTGAGGGTCACAAGAAGGTCACCAGTGCCAACAGAAGGGTCAGCAGCGCCAATGAGGGACACAAAAAGGTCACCAGTGCCAACCGAAGGGTCTCCAGTGCCAACAATGGTCACCAGCGCCAATGAGGGACATAGAAAGGTCACCAGTGCCAACCAAAGGGTCTCCAGTGCCAATGAGGGACACAAAAAGGTCACCAGTGCCAACAGAAGGGTGGCATATGCCAATGATGGTCACAAGTGCCAACCAAAGGGTCTCCAGTGCCAACAATGATCACCAGTGCCAATGAGGGTCACAAGAAGGTCTGACAAAAGGGTCACCAATGCCAACCAAAGGGTCTCCAGTGCCATCAATGATCGTAAGTGCCAGTGAGGGACACAAAAAGGTCACCAATGCCAACCAAAGGGTCACAAAAAGGTCACCAATGCCAACCGAAGGGTCTCCAGTGCCATCAATGGTCACAAGTTGCCAGTGAGGGTCACAAGAAGGTCACCAGTGCCAATGAGAGTCGCAAGAAGGTCACAAGTGCCAACCAAAGGGTCTCCAGTGCCAATGAGGGACACAGAAAGGTCACCAGTGCCAACCGAAGGGTCTCCAGCGCCATCAATGATCGTAAGAGCCAACGAGGGTCACCAAAAGCTCACAAGTGCCGACAAAAGGGTCACAAGAACCAGCAGGGGTCACCATCGTGACCTGAGAGCGCAGAGACTGCCGAGGAGGAGGAGGAGGAGGAGGAGGAGGGACGGAGGCGCCCGCGGGCAGCCCGCCCCGGCCGGGAAGATGTGCAGCTTCTCGGCGTCGGGCAGGAAATCCCTGGCGTCCTCCAGCGCTCCTCGAGCCGCCATGGTGAAGTTGGCATCTCCGGAGGTGGCCACGTCGAAGACGCACGACTGGAAGTAAACGTCCTCCACCGGCAGCGTGGCTTTGCAGAGCGCCCGAGCCGCCTGGGCCGCCGCACGGCTGCGGACGCTGCGGGAGATGCGTTGGGCGCGGGGACAGCCGGCCACGCACAGCTGCAGGTCCTGCTCGGCCGTGAAGGCTCGGGTCACCTCCTCGGCGGCCCGGATGGAGAAGGAGAGCTGGCGGGCCGCCTGGCGCACGGCGATGGTGGTGCCGATGTACGGAGCTCGGATCTCCACGTGCCGGCCGGGGCTCCGTTCGCGGATGTGCAGCCCGCCCCCCCCCGGCCGCTCGCCGCCCGTCACCGAGCCGTCCTCGAAGGCTGCGGGCAGGTCGCCCAGCTCGGCGCGGTACACCTTCTGCTCCGCGCACTCCTTCATGTTCTTGAAGATGATGGTGAGCTGCGGGGGCACGGCGGAGCTCTCAGAACCCAGGACCCCCCCGCGCCTCCCCCGCCCTGCATCGCTCAGCTCCTTNCCCCCCCATCCCATGTGCGGGTCGGGAAGGAGCGATGTGTGGAGGGCGATGCTTCGGCTGTCACAGAGCAAACCGTGAGGCTGCGAGTGGGGAATGGGGGTCCTCGGGACTGACCCCCCCCCTCCCCCCCCAGGAGGAGGAGGAGGAGGAGGAGGAAGGGCCGAGTTTGTGCCCGCATTGTCCTTTGCTCCTCACGTGGCCCTGTTTGTCCCATGGGTGCTGCTGGCACACGCTGTGCTTCCCTCGCAGCCACGCGCTGCTGCGGGGTGACGTGTGCTGGGGGGCTGCGGGGGGCACCGCCATGAGATGGGAGGTGCGCCCAGATAGCTGTAGGGTGCACCCCAATGAGTTGTAAGATGCACCCCAGTTAGCTGTAGGGTGTGCCCCAGATAGCTGTAAGGTGTACCCCAATGGGCTGTGGGATGTACCCCGATGAGCAGTAAGGTGTACCCCAGTAAGCTGTAGGGTGCACCCCAATGGGCTGTAAGGTGTACCCCAGTAAGATGGAAGGTGTACCCCAATGGGCTGTNCCCAGCTGTGCCATGATCCCATGGTTCTGTGATCTATAGGGTTCCTCCCAGTCCAACCATGCTATGATCCCATGGTTCTATGAGCTATAAGGTCCCTCTCAACACAACCATGCAGTGATCCCATGGTTCTGTGGTCTATAGGTTTCCTCCCAACCCAACCATGCTATGATCCCATGGTTCTATGATCCATAGGGTTCATCCCAACCCAACCATGCCATAATCCCACGGCTCTATGGTCTATAGGATCCCTTCCAACCCAGCTGTGCCATGATCCCATGGTTCTTTGGTCTATAGGATCCCTTCCAACCCAGCTGTGCCATGATCCCATGGTTGTATGTCCTATAGGGTTCCTCCCAGTCCAACCGTGCCACGATCCCATGGTTCTATGATCTGTAGGGTCCCTCTCAACACAACCATGCAGTTATCCCATGGTTCTGTGATCTATAGGATCCCTTTCAGCCCAGCTGTGCCATGACCCCATGGTTGTATGTCCTATAGGGTCCCTCCCAACCCAGCTGTGCCATGATCCCATGGTTCTATGACCTATAGGGTCCTTGAAACCCAACCGTGCCATATGATCCCATGGTTCTATGGCCTATAGGGTCCTTCAAACCCAACTATGCCATGATCCCATGGTTCTATGATCTATAGGGTCCTTCAAACCCAACCATGCCATATGATCCCATGGTTCTATGACCTATAGGGTCCTTCAAGCCCAACTATCCCATGACCCCATGGTTGTATGACCTATAGGGTCCCTCCCAACCCAGCTGTGCTATGATCCCATGGTTCTATGACCTATAGGGTCCTTCAAACCCAACAGTGCCACGATCCCATGGTTCTATGACTTATAGGGTCCTTCAAGCCCAACCGTGCCACGATCCCATTGTTCTATGATCTATAGGGTCCTTCAAACCCAACTATGCCATGATCCCATGGTTGTATGACCTATAGGGTCCCTCCCAACCCTGCTGTGCCATGATCCCATGGTTCTATGACCTATAGGGTCCTTCAAGCCCAACCATACCATATGATCCCATGGTTCTATGACCTATAGGGTCCTTCAAGCCCAACTATGCCATGATCCCATGGTTCTATGGCCTATAGGGTCCTTCAAACCCAACCGTGCCACAATCCCATTGTTCTATGATCTATAGGGTCCTTCAAACCCAACCGTGCCATGATCCCATGGTTCTGTGACCTATAGGGTCCTTCAAGCCCAACTATCCCATGACCCCATGGTTCTATGATCTATAGGGTCCTTCAAACCCAACCATGCCACAATCCCATGGGGTATGACCTATAGGGTCCCTCTCAACCCAGCTGTGCCATGATCCCATGGTTCTATGACCTATAGGGTCCTTCAAACCCAACCATGCCATATGATCCCATGATTCTATGATCTATAGGGTCACTCTCAACACAACCATGCTGTGATCCCATGGTTCTGTGATCTATAGGATCCCTTTCAACTCAGCCATGCCATATGATCCCATGGTTCTATGACGTATAGGGTCCTTCAAACCCAACCATGCAGTGATCCCATAGCTCTATGGTCTATAGGATCCCTTCCATCCCAGCTGTGCCATGACCCCATTGTTCTGTGGTCTATAGGATCCCTTCCATCCTAGCTGTGCCACGATCCCATGGTTCTATGACCTATGGGGTCCCTCCCAACCCAGCCGTGCCATGACCCCATGGTTCTATGATCTATAGGGTCCTTCAAACCCATCCATGCCATATGATCCCATGGTTCTATGACCTATAGGGTCCTTCAAGCCCAACTATCCCATGACCCCATGGTTGTATGTCCTATAGGGTCCCTCCCAACCCAGCTGTGCCATGATCCCATGGTTGTATGACCTATAGGGTCCCTCCCAACCCAACCATGCCATATGATCCCATGGTTCTATGATCTATAGGGTCTCTCTCAACACAACCATGCCATGTGATCCCATGGTTCTGTGATCTATAGGGTCCTTCAAGCCCAACTATGCCATGATCCCATGGTTGTATGACCTATAGGGTCCTTCAAACCCATCCATGCCATATGATCCCATGGTTCTATGACCGATAGGGCCCTTCAAACCCAACCACGATCCCATGGTCCTGCGGTGGGGTCCATGGCAGCGCAGAGGGCTGCGGATCCCGGCAGCGGTGGGTGGTGGAAGGGGAGACGTTGTCGGGTGTCAGGAAATGAGGCTTCATAAATAGCGCCCTGTAAGGTCACGGAGCCCCGGCTGAGCGACGGGAGCAGCGGGAGAGGAGAGGAGAAACCCCACACNCCCACCCCCCACAGACCCTCAAGCTGTGCCACAGTGCCAGCTGTGCTGGGATGCAGTGCCAGCTGTGCCATAGGGCCGCTGTGCCACAGTGCCAGCTGTGCCAGGATGCAGTGCCAGCTGTGCCACGTTGCAGTGCCCGTTGTGCCGGGATGTGGTGCCAGCTGTGCCATAAAGCCAGCTGTGCCATAAAGCCAGCTGTGCCATAATGCCTGCTGTGCCATAAAGCCAGCTGTGCCGTGCCACAGTGCCAGCTGTGTGGGGCTGCAGTGCCAGCTCTGCTGTGCCCTTGTGCCTGTTGTACCTTAGTGCCAGCAGTGCCAGCAGTGCCATGGCAGCAGCAGTGCCAGCAGTGACATTTTGCAGTGCCAGCAGTGCCATAGCAGCAGCAGTGCCTGCAGTGCCCGCAGTGCCAGCAGTGCCATTTAGCAGTGCCAGCAGTGCCAGCAGTGCCATTTTGCAGTGCCCGCAGTGCCAGCAGTGCCATTTAGCAGTGCCAATTAGCAGTGCCATTTAGCAGTGCCTGCAGTGCCATGGCAGCAGCAGTCCCAGCAGTGCCCGCAGTGCCATATAGCAGTGCCATATAGCAGTGCCCGCAGTGCCATGGCAGCAGCAGTCCCAGCAGTGCCTGCAGTGCCTGCAGTGCCATGGCAGCAGCAGTGCCCGCAGTGCCCGCAGTGCCATATAGCAGTGCCATATAGCAGTGCCATATAGCAGTGCCATATAGCAGTGCCATATAGCAGTGCCCGCAGTGCCATGGCACCAGCAGTGCCCGCAGTGCCATTTAGCAGTGCCAGCCGTGCCATGGCAGCAGCAGTGCCCGCAGTGCCCGCAGTGCCATGGCAGCAGCAGTGCCAGCAGTGCCATTTTGCAGTGCCATATAGCAGTGCCAGCAGTGCCATGGCACCAGCAGTGCCAGCAGTGCCATTTAGCCTTGCCGTATAGCAGTGCCCGCAGTGCCGTGGCAGCAGCAGTGCCCGCAGTGCCATTTAGCAGTGCCATTTAGCAGTGCCCGCCCTGCCAGCCGTGCCACGGCAGCAGCAGTGCCCGCCCTGCCGGCCCGCCGTGCCGCTCTGCGGGTCGCTGGACTCGGACGGACCTCTGCAGGCGTTTGCGGGAACGACACCGGGCTCCGCTGCGGTTCCGTGCGGGACGCGGGGCGGTGAGCGTGGAATCCCCGGCCCCACCCGGCGCCGCCGCCGCGCTCGGCGATGGACGCGGACCCCGCGGGATCCGTTCGTGCTCCGGTGGCCGCCGCTCGGAGCGCGCCCACGGCGGCGGGAGGGGAACGCGGAGCTCCGGCGGCGCTGCCCCGCGGGGACCTCCGGGCCGTGGGGGGACCGGAGCGCGGCGCTGCCCGCTGGGAGCACCGGGGTTGTGCGCTCCGTGGCTCCGACGCCGCGACCCGGCCGCCTCGGAGGGGTCCCCGTGGGGCGTCCCGAGCCCGAAGTGCGGCCGTTCGGGGGAAGCTCTGCGCCGCTGAGCTCCGCTCGGCGTGTCGGCACAGCGCTGCAGCGCGCGGCGCCACCCGAGGCTGGGAGCCGGGCGGCTCTAATAGGGCACCGGGCGGCAATAGGGCACAGGGAGGCAATAGGGCACGGGGCAGCCCTATGGCACCGGGCGGCAATAGGGCACAGGGCAGCAATAGGGCACTGGGCGGCAATAGGGCACAGGGCAGCAATAGGGCACAGGGCAGCAATAGGGAACCGGGCAGCAATAGGGCACAGGGCAGCAATAGGGCACAGGGAGGCAATAGGGCACAGGGCAGCAATAGGGCACTGGGTGGCAATAGGGCACAGGGCAGCAATAGGGCACAGGGCAGCAATAGGGCACCGGGGGGCAATAGGGCACGGGGCAGCTCTGTGGCACCGGGCGGCAATAGGGCACATAGCAGCTCTATGGCACCGGGCAGTTCTGTGGCACAGGGCAGCAATAGGGCACAGGGCAGCAATAGGGCAACGGGCAGCAATAGGGCACAGGGCAGCAATAGGGCACATGGCAGCCCCATGGCACTCTATGGCACACGGCAGCTCCATGGCACTCTATGGCACACGGCAGCTCCATGGCACTCTATGGCACTCTATGGCACTCTATGGCACACGGCAGCACTATGGCACTCTATGGCACTCTATGGCACTCTATGGCACTCTATGGCACTCTATGGCACACGGCAGCTCCATGGCACTCTATGGCACTCTATGGCACTCTATGGCACTCTATGGCACTCTATGGCACACGGCAGCACTATGGCACTCTATGGCACATGGCAGCCCCATGGCACTCTATGGCACTCTATGGCACTCTATGGCACACGGCAGCTCTGTGGCACTCTGTGGCACTCTATGGCACTCTATGGCACACGGCAGCTCCGTGGCACTCTATGGCACTCTATGGCACTCTATGGCACTCTATGGCACACGGCAGCTCTGTGGCACTCTATGGCACTCTATGGCACACGGCAGCACTATGGCACTCTATGGCACACGGCAGCCCCATGGCACTCTATGGCACACGGCAGCTCCGTGGCACTCTATGGCACTCTATGGCACTCTATGGCACACAGCAGCTCCATGGCACACTCTATGGCACACGGCAGCTCTGTGGCACACTCTATGGCACTCTATGGCACTCTATGGCACTCTATGGCACACGGCAGCTCCGTGGCACTCTATGGCACTCTATGGCACAGGGCAGCTCCGTGGCACTCTATGGCACTCTATGGCACTCTATGGCACACGGCAGCTCCGTGGCACTCCATGGCACGCAGCACCCTCTGCATCAGCACTGCCGCTGCCCCACTGCAGCCCCCGGAGCTGCTGCAGCCCCAGCCGGTTGCAGCACGGCAGGCGGCGCCCGCTGCGTCCCGGTGCTGCCGGTGGCGCCCAGCTGCGATGCCGGGCAGGCGGCGGCTCCGGGGTTCCGTTGCTCCACGTGGGCACCCGGGGGCAGCGCGGCACACCGCGGCTCCCCCGCCGTGCCAGGCGCTCTCCTGGCCGGTGCCACACGCTGGGCAGCAGACGGCTCCGTCCCAGCTCTGCTGACGTCAATGGAAACGCTCTCGTTGATATCAATGGGGCTTTGGCTGCGCGCCCGCAGTGCGCTCCTGTGTGNTGAGCTGTAAGGTGTACCCCAATGGGCTGTGCAGTGCACCCCAATGAGCTGTAAGGTGTACCCTGATGAGCTGTGGGGTGCACCCCAGTTAGCTGCAGGTTGTACCCCAATAGCTGTAAGGTGCACCCCAGTTAGCTGTGGGGTGTACCCCAATGAGCTGTAAGGTGTACCCCAATGAGCTGTGGGGTGCACCCCAATGAGTTGTAAGGTGTACCCCAGTTAGCTGTAGGGTGTACCCCAATGAGCTGTAAGATGCACCCCAGTTAGCTGTAAGGTGTGCCCCAGTAAGCTGTAGGGTGTACCCCAATGAGCTGTAAGGTGCACCCCAGATAGCTGTAAGGTGTGCCCCAATGGGCTGTAAGGTGCACCCCAGTAAGATGGAAGGTGTACCCCAATGGGCTGTAGGGTGCACCCCAGATAGCTGTGGGGTGTACCCCGATGAGCTGTAAGGTGTACCCCAATGAGCTGCGGGGGGCACCCCGATGAGCTGTAAAGTGTACCCCAATGGGCTGTAAGGTGTACCCCAGATAGCTGTAGGGTGTACCCCAATGGGCTGCAGGGTGCACCCCGATGAACTGCAGGCTGTACCCCAGTTAGCTGCGGGTTGTACCCCGATGAGCTGTAAGGTGTACCCAGTTAGCTGTAAGGTGTGCCCCAGTAAGCTGTAGGGTGTACCCCAATGAGTTGTAAGGTGTACCCCAATAGCTGTAAGGTGTACCCCAGATAGCTGTAGGGTGCACCCCAATGAGCTGTAAGGTGTACCCCAATGAGCTGTGGGGTGCACCCCAGTTAGCAGTAAGGTGCACCCCAATGAGCTGCAGGGTGCACCCCGATGAACTGCAGGCTGTACCCCAGTTAGCTGCGGGTTGTACCCCGATGAGCTGTAAGGTGTACCCCAATGGGCTGTAAGGTGCACCCCAATGAGCTGTGGGGTGTACCCCAATGAGCTGTGGGGTGTACCCCAGTTAGCTGTAAGGTGTACCCCAATGGGCTGTAAGGTGCACCCCAATGGGCTGTGGGGTGTACCCCAAGATGTAAGGTGTAACCCAATAGCTGTAAGGTGTACCCCAGATAGCTGTAGGGTGTACCCCAATGAGCTGCGGGGTGTACCCTACTTAGCTGCAGGTTGTACCTTGGTTAGCTGTGGGCTGTACCTCTATTAACTGCGGGCTGTACCCCAGTTAGCTGCAAGGTGTACCCCAGTTACCTGCAGGTTGTACCCCAACGAGCTGCAGGCTGTACCCCGGTTGGTTGTAAGGGTGCACCCCAATGAGCTGAGGGTTGTACTCCAGCTAGCTCCAGGTTGTACCCGGATGAGCTGTGGGTTGAACCCCAGCTACCTGCAGGCTGTACCCCAACGAGCTGCAGGCTGTACCCCGGTTGGTTGTAAGGGTGTACCCCGGTGAGCTGTAGGGGTGCACCCTGGTTATCTGCGGGGTGTACCCCCATGAGCTGCAGGCTGTACCCCGGTTGGTTGTAAGGGTGTACCCCAATGAGCTGTGGGTTGTACCCAAGTGAGCTGCGGGGTGTACCCTGGTTAGCTGCAGGGTGGTTCCCTGGTTACCCGATGAGCTATGGGGTGTACCCTGGTTACCTGTGGGGTGTACCCCAATGAGCTGCAGGGTGAACCCCGATGAGCTCCGGGTTGTACCCCAGTTTGCTGTAGGGTGTACCCCAGTAACCTGCAGGTTGTACCCCAACGAGCTGCAGGCTGTACCCCGGTTGGTTGTAAGGGTGTACCCCAATGAGCTGCAAGATGTACCCCAGTGAGCTGTAGGGATGCACCCTGGTTATCTGCGGGGTGTACCCCCATGAGCTGCAGGCTGTACCCCGGTTGGTTGTAAGGGTGCACCCCAATGAGCTGCGAGGTGTACCCCAGTGAGCTGCAGGGTGTTCCCTGGTTACCCGATGAGCTATGGGGTGTACCCTGGTTAGCTGTGAGTTGTACCCCAATGAGCTGCAGGCTGTACCTTGATTAGCTGCAGGGTGTACCCCGGTGAGCTGCAGGTTGTACCCCAGTTAGCTGTAGGGGTGTACCTCAGTTAGCTGCAGGGTGTACCCTGATGAGCTGCGGGGTGAACCCTGATGAGCTGCAGGGTGTACTGCAATGAGTGTAGGGGTGCACCCCGGTTAGCTGTAGGGGTGTACCCCAGTTTGCTGCAGGGTGTACCCCAGCTACTGGCAGGTTGTACCCCAACGAGCTGCAGGCTGTACCCCGGTTGGTTGTAAGGGTGTACCCCAATGAGCTGCGGGTTGTACCCTGATGAGCTGCAATGAGCTGTAGGGGTGCACCCTGGTTATCTGCGGGGTGTACCCCGATGAGCTGCGGGCTGTACCCCAGTTAGCTGTAGGGTGAACCACAGTGAGCTGCAGGATGTACCCCAGTTAGCTGTAGGTTGTACCCCAATTAGCTGTAGGGTGTACCCCAATGAGCTGTAAGTGTACCCCAGTTACCTGCAGGGTGTACCCCAACGAGCTGCAGGCTGTACCCCGGTTGGTTGTAAGGGTGTACCCCAATAAGCTGCAGGTTGTACCCAAGTGAGCTGCGGGGTGTACCCTGGTTAGCTGCAGGGTGGTTCCCTGGTTCCCTGGTTACCCGATGAGCTATGGGGTGTACCCTAGTTAGCTGTGAGTTGTACCCCAATGAGCTGCAGGGTGTACCTTGATTAGCTGCAGGGTGTACCCCAATGGCAGTGGGGTGAACCCTGTTGAGCTGCAGGCTGTACCCCAGTTAGCTGCAGGTTGTACCCCAACGAGCTGCAGGCTGTATCCTGGTTGGTTGTAAGGGTGTACCCCAATGAGCTGAGGGTTGTACCCAAGTGAGCTGTGGGGTGTACCACGGTTACCTGTGGGGTGCACCCCAATGAGCTATAGGGTGTACCCCAGTGAGCTGTAAGTGTACCCCAGTGAGCTGCAGGCTGTACCCCGGTTGGTTGTAAGGCTGTCCCCCAGTTAGCTGTAGGGGTGTACCTCAGTTAGCTGCAGGCTGTACCCCAGATTGCTGTAGGGCGTCCCCCATGAGCTGCAGGCCGCACCCCGGTTGGTTGTAAGGCTGTACCCCAGTTAGCTGTGGGTTGTACCCCGGTTGGTTGTAAGGGTGTCCCCCCATGAGCTGCGGGCTGTACCCCGGTTAGCGGCGGGGTGCGCCCCGCGGAGCTGCGGCTGCACCGCCCTGCGCTGTGGGCGCTCCCGGCCCCCGCTGCGGTCCCCGCACCCCGCGGAGCCCCGCGCCGCCCTCGTTGCGCTGCGCTGCCACGCGCGATCCCGGAGCCGCGCGGCTCCCCCCGCACAGCCGCGACCCGCGCCCGGCATTCCGCCGATGTCAAAGGGCCGCCCGAGGGCCGAGCGAGGCGCGATCCGATCCCGATCCCTCCCCCTTCCCCNCCCGCCCCGCATCGCTCAGCTCTGTGTCCCCGCATCCCTATGGGGTCCCTGGCACTCTATGGGGTCCCGACCACCTATGGGATTCCTGACCCCACCTGCTGACCCCCAACACATTGTGGGGTCCCTGCGACCCTCTGGGGACCCCTGACACATTCTGGGCTCTCTGGCACCCTATGGGATCCCTGGCCCCTCCAGGGGATCCCTGACACATTATGGGGTCTCTGGCACTCTATAGGATCCCTGGCCCCTCCTGGTGCCCCCTGATTCATTCTGGGTTCCCTGGCCCCTCCAGGGGACTCCTGACACACGGAGGGGCCCCTGTGACCCTATGGGGTCCCTGACCCCTCCTGGTGCCCCCCTGATACCTTATGGGTTCCCTGGACCCTGGCCCCCACGGACACTGTGGGTCCGTGGCACTCTGTAGGATCCCTGGCCCTTCTTGGTGACCTCCTGGCACGTTATGAGGTTCCTAGCACTCTATGGGGTCCCTGTCACCGTATGGGGTCCCTGGCCCCTCCTGGTACCCCCCTGATACCTTATGGGTTCCCTGGCCCCTCCAGGGGACCCCTGTCACACTAGGGGGTCCCTGTCATCCTATAGGGTCCCTGGCCCCTCCTGGTGCCCCCCTGATTCATTCTGGGTTCCCTGACCCCCCAGGAGACCCCCGTCACGCTGTGGGTCCGTGGCACTCCGTCGGCTCCCTGCCCCCCCCCTTTGCCCCCCCCTCGGGGCACACCTTGCTGGTGACGGTGGCGTTGGAGCCCTCGGCCACGGGCGCGCTGGTGGCTTGCACGAAGAGGTACTCGTTGTCCAGCAGCGGCCAGGCGCCCTCCACGCGGCACGTGTGGAAGTCGTCGTGGAACGTCCGGACGTGGGGGTCCCCGAAGGCGGCGCAGTGCCGGTAGCGCGGCGGGCGGCCGTGCTTGGAGCGGAACGACTTCTCGTAGTCGCACATCTCGGAAGCCTGGAAGCTTTGGGGATCCGGAGCCGGCGCCCGCGGTCGGGGAGGGGAGGTGGGGCCGTCCTTGGAGCAGTTGTGTTGGATCATCAGGTCCTCGATGCCGTGCACGGCCGAGTGGAAGGCCAGGTCGCCGCGGCAGGTGCGCGCCGTGCGGCGGGTGCAGAGCGAGTAGGAGCGCAGCGCCGTGCAGTAGGCGGCAGCGCGGGCGGCGCCGCGCAGGGGGAGCGTGGAGGCCACGAAGTCCGAGTTGCAGCGCAGGATCTTGCACTGGGAGGAGACTGGGGGAGGGACCCCAGCTCTCTCAGCCTGTCCCCTGGACACAGATGATGGGACCGAGTGCCCACGTGCAGCACCGCGTCCAGACCTGGGGCCCCCAGCACGGGGAAGACGTGGGGCTGGAGGAGGGGGCCCAGGGGAGGCTGTGAAGGTGATCCGAGGGCTGGAGCCCCTCTCCTAAAAGGCAGGCTGAGGAACCAGCCCTGTTCAGCCTGGGGGAGAGAAGGCTGCAGGAAAACCTCACTGTGGACTTCCAGTCCTGCCAGGGAGTTCGGAGACATGAGGGGGATGGACGTTTTACACGGGCTGGAAGTGATCGGATGAGGGGGGACGGCTTCGGAGGGCAGGTGGAGATCAGATGTCAGGGGGGGCATGCAGTGATCCCATGGTTCTGTGGTCTGTAGGATCCCTTCCAACCCAGCTGTGCCATCATCCCATGGTTCTATGATCTATAGGGTTCCTCCCAGTCCAACCATGCTATGATCCCATGGCTCTGTGATCCATAGGGTTCATCCCAACCCAGCCATGCCATGATCCCATGGCTCTATGGTCTATAGGATCCCTTCCAACCCAGCTGTGCCATCATCCCATGGTTCTGTGATCTATAGGGTTCCTCGCAGTCCAACCATGCTATGATCCCATGGTTCTATGAGCTATAAGGTCCCTCTCAACACAACCATGCAGTGATCCCATGGTTCTGTGGTCTATAGGATCCCTTCCAATCCAACTGTGCCATGACCCCATGGTTATGTGATCTATAGGGTTCATCCCAGCCCAACCATGCCATGACCTCATGGTTCTGTGGTCTATAGGATCCCTTTCAACCCAGCTGTGCCATGACCCCATGGTTCTTTGGTCTATAGGATCCCTTCCATCCCAGCTGTGCCGTGATCCCATGGTTATGTGATCTATAGGATCCCTTCCAACCCTGCTGTGCCACGATCCCATGGTTCTATGATCTATAGGGTCACTCTCAACACAACCATGCAGTGATGCCATGGTTCTATGATCTATAGGGTTCCTCCCAGTCCAACCATGCTATGATCCCATGGCTCTGTGATCCATAGGGTTCATCCCAACCCAACCATGCTGTGATCCCATGGCTCTATGGTCTATAGGATCCCTTCCATCCCAGCTGTGCCATGATCCATGGTTCTATGATCTGTAGGGTCCTTCAAACCCAACCATGCAGTGATCCCATGGTTCTGTGATCCATAGGGTCCCTTCCAACCCATCTGTGCCATGATCCCATGGTTCCGTGACCTATAGGGTCCTTCAAACCCAACTGTGCCACGATCCCATGGTTCTATAACCTATAGGGTCCTTCAAGCCCAACCATGCCATGACCCCATGGTTGTATGACCTATAGGGTCCCTCCCAACCCAGCTGTGCTATGATCCCATGGTTCTATGACCTATAGGGTCCCTCCCAACCCAACCATGCCATATGATCCCATGGTTCTATAACCTATAGGGTCCTTCAA
>JACDJE010001204.1:0-20071 GCA_016647715.1 Pavo muticus
TTTTCCCGGGGCCTGTGCCCCCCTGTCACGGACTTGTATCCAGAGATAACCCGTGACAGCACTCTTGTTTTCTAGAGACCTACTCTTAATCTACATCAGTCAGGGATCCAGAACTAAGGAATCATGACTTCACGCCAGAGGAAGAACAGGCCAACAGGGATGTCCTTCTGGATATTTCCTCTGATCTTATGTTCCTTTTCCCCCAGAATCAAGCCATTTGGTGATACTCTCACATTCTTCTCTGCTATAAGAAAGGCTGTTTCTGTAACAGAATCAGTTCTCTCATCTACAGCTTTAGAATTACAACCATACAGTTGTCTTAAAGGAGTCATAATTTAGACAGGAATTGCATATTTTTACTGTTCTATGCAGATTAAATAGCTTGCCTGTTTGAAAAATAAAAATTAAAATGTACTTAGGAAGGGTAATGAGAAACATCTTTGTTGTCATAATCTATTTCTTCTCAGTGGCCACAAAGCAGCATTGCTCCACTAACTTTCATTTGACCCTTCTTTGACTTATTTCACCTGTAGATCTCACGCTTGGTGTTGAATGTAAAATAAACTCATGTCTAGAGACCGAATGCTTAGATGGATTATATCAGTTATTCCCTTCTTTCTAGTTTATTAAATGAAAAGATTTGCAACAGCTGGAGATCTAGTCTTGAACTGTTTGAGTTTAATTTTGACTAGCATAATACATACAGCATAATCTAGCACAGAGTGGCAAAATTGGCAAAAATATTGTTTATAAAGCTACGTATTTGACTGTGTATTAGTAGCTGAATATCATGTTTAAATATAAATATGCATAAATATGATATGAAAATGTTTCCACTGATGTCTGTCGAAATATTCTCCATTCCATGCAATGGCCAATGTGGTCAAAGTAAACATACAAAAACCAATGTTTGTTTGCATCTAGAGTTTACATTCAGAATTGACTGTCCTATTTCTTCTGGGATTTCTTTCAATATGATTAACATTTGTGGAGTAGTCCCAAAAGATGTGCATTCTGTTGTTGCAATCCAGTCAGTGTTTATCTAGCTGGAGCCAAGTTTACTGACATACTTTCAGCTTAGAAGACCTGTTTTATTTATTAAAGCCAAAATTGTCAAACTTGGCAGCATAAAGTCAAGTACCAAAATCTATATTTAGGTATTATGTAAGTGGCCTACTTTTCACAGGCAGAGAAGACCTGTAAATTTCAAAAGAAGTCAGCACCCTCTGAAAATCAGGTCACTTAGCTGCACAGACATGCAATTATCCACATTTGAAAGAAACATGCCTTCACTTGTATGGCTTAGGTATAAAAAGTGGCATAGTGTGCCCTATGAAAAACACTTCAAACACACCTTCTGAGAATTATAATTCCTCCTGCAAATTCCCTCACAAAAGCAATAACCTTGTAATTAAATGTATCATTGATTCCTTTCATCTAGGTTGAATATGATCTGACTAGTGAGTTGCCTAATAATGTGTTGAAAAGACCCCAGTGTTTTCACTCACTTTCTTCTCATTTTAACACTGTGTAAATCTCAAGCATCATCCCTTTAGTGGCTGCCTAGAGCTGGTTGCCTGAATGAACAGATAGTCTTCGTTTGATTTGTGCAATAAAGATGTTAATTGCAGTACTGGGATCTGCTTATGGCATATTGATTACTGCATGACCTTCTATAGTTCCTATCCCCATATTTTCAAAACATCTAGTCAAAATCTTTATAAGTGAGCAGAAATGTCTGTTAGAAAAGCTCTCATTTTCTACCAGTCTAGGACTGTAATAAAGGATGCTATTGCTAGGTCACAGCTGCAATATTCTGGCTGTTGTGCCACCATCATTAAGACCCTGGCTACAAGAAACAAGCCTCTCCTCTTACCAGTCATAACACAACCCTAGCCAAGTTAGTTGCAAGCTGTCTGCAAGAAACAGGAGTGGCTCAGCAGGACAGACATTGATGGTGCTCCAAAGATGTACTAGAACAGCAGCAAGGATTTGGGCTGAAGTGAGCTGGCCAGGCAATATAATGGATTCCATTTGGAACAGTAGTAGTTTTCTTTTCCTTTGTACTTTGGACAGATAACAGTCTCCAGAGCATAAGCAATGTTATCTTGATTGTGCAAATCTGGAACCAAAACCAACAAGGATGTGATGCCTAAAAGAGTGACTAATTAAGGATTCTGAGCTCCTTCAATAATGTAAGCAAATATGCTAGCGTGCATTATCCACTCTAATGTATGAAGTATGAGGAAACACACAAAATAAAGAATTTAGAGTCTTCTTAGAATATGTTAATTGGAAGAAATATTCTGAAGATATTTTCTACATTCAGCAATGCACCTTGACAATTAACCAATTATATGTATATATAATCATATGCTATTGTGGTCCCTGACGAGTCTTTTAAGGAACCAGATTCCTATTATATTACATACCTGATAAGTACCAAACAAAAAGGCTCTATCTCTGCAAAGGTCTGATAAGCAGAACTTTCCTGAAGTTCTGTATAGATGAATTATAGAGCTCTTTCAAACGTAAAATTTATTGCATTCCAAATCATATGTACAGCAGCATTTTGAACTGTAAAAGTAGCTAAAACTCCATTCTTCCTTGGCTGAAAAGTCCTAATTTTATTTTATCATGAACTTATTGCATTTTTATAAGCATAGCAAGGAGGGAAAGGAAGAATATTTGGCAGTTGATTCTCTGGAGTATGAAACAGAAGTTACAGAATTTTTGTATTACAGAGAAAATTCTTTGAGTGTTGTCTTTGAAGTCTCTTTTTGCTATCAACTGTAAGGTAGTCCATTATGTAAAATTTTGCAAATTGTGAACTAAAAAAAAATGAAGAAGCTTGAAAACATGACCCTCAAGTAATAGCTACAAAACATAAGGCATACATCTACTATTGCATACTTGCCACAGTAAAGGAAAACAATGCATAAATATCCCCAAAAAGTTCAGTTCACAGAAAAACAGATTTGCTTTACAGTAACCCCACTGCATTCCATACAGTTGCACTGGGTTGGGTGCCTTTACATGGATGTAACTAAAAATTTCACTCATGCCATCATTATTGAACTGACCATTACTGAAACTTTCTGGTTTTTTTGAGTGTGCTTCAAATTATGATCATTTTATTAAGTTATAATTTAATTGGCAGCCTCAGTTTCTAAGTAGCCCAAGATAGGAAAACTGGCAATGTTAAAAGTCAGGGCGGAAATGCATTGGCAGAGAAGTATGGAAGAAACTTAAATGAAGACTTGCCAAAGCCATATACTATTATAATCCAGGTTTATGAGTAAGGAATATAAACTCCCATACATTCTTAGAGATTCATTTCCAAAGACTTGGTCTGGGATTTGAACACACACACACACACACATAATTATAGAAATTAAAGAGAAAAATGGCTTATGGCTCTATTTTAGCGTCAGCCTTTCCTTGGAAGAATGAAACCATGACTAGCCTGCCTTCCCTATGCTCCTAACTAAGCAGAGAAAAAAAGCATTCGGATCTTAAGTTATTCTGATAGATAAAAAAAGGTTACAGTACAGAAAATACAGAACACTGATTTTGTTCATCTTCTCCCAGACAAAAATTGGCATTCTTAATATTTTCAAATACTTTAAATAGGAACTTTCATAACTGATTATTCATACTTCTATCGTTTTCCTTAGAAGATTAATCAACTGGTTAATATAGTACTTCTTAATCAGTAAGAATGGACAACCTCTAAATCCTGTCAGTCAGCAATGCTGCAGATGCTAGCTTCCGCTCACAGTTAGGCTGTTCATTACAAGAGATACTAAGTTTCTTAATTGGAGTAAAATACTTAAGAGATCCTGATACAATTCACTGTTTTGGGAAAAGTGATCTTTTTAGTGCACTTGGTACATGAGCAAAGTCCAGTGAAGCCAAAGGGATGTTTCCACAGACTTTAATGGCCTTATCCTATTTTATCTGCTTCTAGACTTCAAATTGCTCTGACCTAATTGAACTCAAAATTGGGTTCATAAGCGCAATTTTTCCTTAATCATTTTAATTATACGTTCTCTACTATATGCTTCGTCATATAAAAAAAATATTCAGATTTCTTTGCAGTGAATTGCATCACAGATGTCATGAAGAAAACAAGACACCTTTAATATAGAACAATGTTCACTTTAAAATTAAAGCAGCAATGCATATTACTTTGTCTGTTGGATTGTACTGCTAGATCTCCACATTTCAAAGCAGTTCTCAATTTCATTAGATCTACAGTAGTTTTTCATGTAATAGAATATTCAAAAGGTAAAGGCTTTTATTCAAGCAAATGACTTCATTTTTTAAAGTCTCTCATGCACTTCCTGGCAAAATCACATTGGAATGGAAGAGTGAAAGCCCTCTTTTGTTTGTCTTAATGATGTAAATGTTCTCAATCAGAAAACGTAGGTACTTTTTAATGATATTATAGTAAGAAAAATTAGACATATGTCACTTCTTCTGTTGTTGTTACTTATAAGGCAAATTTGTGCCTACTGATTGAAATACAATATGTCTTTGATGTTGTCAGTATTCAGTTGACACTTACAGAAAGACATTAGTATGAAGAAAACACCTGAGTCATTTTCAAAGATCATTGCATGGATAATCCCACTAAAACAATACCAAAAGCAAACTTAAAATAAAAGAATGACAACAAAAACTATCTATTGGAAAGGAGTTTTTGCTATTTGTTGAATCTTTGACATATCAACAGAGCAACTGAACTTTTAAGATATCTTGAAATTCCTACAAAGCAGGGTATGTTAGTAGGCACCAATTTTATCTTTCCATGTTGTCTTCATTGAGGAAGAAACCTCCACACATGTAGAATATTACAATCAGACAAATATGCATCTTGTATTCATGTCCATAATGATAATAGACACTGTGTAAGTCCTGATGTTCATCTGTGTTTCATATGGCACTTGATGTCATGAAGCTATAAAGTGCCTCTACTGGAAAAAAAAGCCTTACTTACTTTGTCGTCACTCATTCTGCTTCCTCACTGTCCACAGGAAATCCGTGGAGATCAGTCACCACAATTAGGATAGAGTTATTCCCTTGAAATAATACAATATTAGCTAGAAGAAATGAAGTCTGACAAGTGTCATGGTTTTATGATTTTTGGTTATCAGTATTCCACATCATAACATAATGTAGTGCACTGGGAGTTAAGGTGTTCCGGATACCTGTCCCTGAAGAGAAGAAGAACTACATTCCCCAGAAGCCTGTTTGCTGTGTTGTTATCATTTCTGCTCAGGGAGACAGATATAAGACTTTGGTAGGTCATCTGACCAGCTCTTCTTCTTCGTGTCTCCCTGCTGCTCAACTGGACTGCACATCTCACCTCAGCATTATGGTGAGGCCTATCCAGCTTTCAGACAATCTCTCTCTCTCATTATATTTGATATAGTAGTTTCAGTTCTAATTATATTGTATTATTGTGTGTTATCTTGCATTCCATAATATATTTAGTAAATTAGTTTGTTTCTACTCAGATCGTTGCCACTGTTTTTAATTATTTTGGGGTCCCCTGTTTCCCTTTTCCGGAGGCATGGATTTTGCAAAATCCCTCCGCCCCGCTAGTCATGGAACCAGGCCAAACTAGCCCATAAACCATTGACAGACAAGATAAGTCCCCTGAAAACCTCTTTTCATAGCTGTAAGAGCTATTCTAATAGCTTTTCACAGCTATAAGAAAAAGTAGTGGACAAAGAAACTGCCACAACAGTCATCATCAAATACTAGGAAAAGCAAAATCACAGACTAGAGAGAGGGAGATGTTGAAAAGATATTGGATTATGTTTAATGAACTATATTAATGGCTAATTTGGGAGGACAGAGATGCAAAAGTTATCTCTAGTGAATATATTGTCAATAGATGCAAAAATTTGAATAAGACTGTCTTGTTAAAATTTCAGGTGGTGGGAGGTCATCTCTTCATCTCCCTCTTAAATGCCACGTAAATAAGCTTTTTCCTTCAAGCAGACTTTCCTCCATGAAAGAGTAAAGAATCCATCTACTTTTCAGTCTACTTTTTTGACCATATAGTGCTAAGCATATTCTCCAAGATTACGCATAGTAGATCACAATAGCCTCTAGATAAGCAACTGCAATTACTTTACTGGTGCCATATTAGAAAGGCATAAGAAGGACTATTCACAGATTATTGTTTTATGAGCTGTGTAGCACACCAACAAATTATTAGCTCATTTCCCTTTCCTTCCTCTCCCTCTAATCCCAAACAGACTCACGAAAACATATATATTAGAATATTGCAATTGCCCTTGGAAAGTTATGTATTAGAATATTGCAACTGCCCTTGAAGAGCTCTGATTTTAAAATCATTTTTCTTTCAAGTAACTAAAGCAAAAAAAAATTAATTTCTGTGGATTCTAAAATGGATTCATTCCCTTGAGAATGGTGGTGCAGTGCATGAAGAAATCTTTCATAACACTGAGGTAGTTATGAACTCCATTTGGTATTATAGGTCCTAGTAATCATGTCTGAGAAGAGATGTGCTGAATAGCTGTGGCATATCCCTGACAAATCATATTTTTATTCAGCTTAGTTTGAAGGAAAAGTAGACAAAGTAGATCATGAAATTCATTTTCTTCTACCAAAAACTACAGAAAATATCAGCTGTCAAGGTCTAAGAAGTTCTTTCTTCACATGATGTTAATAATCAAAACTTAAAATAATAATAATAACAATAAAGGAGGGTCCTACGTTCTCTATGAAAACACAAAGGTATTGGCCATCTTTAATAGCAGTTGATGAAAACTCCATTTTTATGAAAGTTAAACTCTGTTAGGTTTTCTTAATCATATATTTTGAGTCAGAATTCATTAATTCTCAGCCGTGGTCCTTGGGGCAGTTGGTTTTAGATTATAGCCCATTGCTGTAATGGTTATTCTAGACATCTTAATTTCTAGATTCTAGATTTTATTCCCATACGTACATAAAAATCCTTAACATATTAACTACTTACAAGACAGAGAACAATGGATTTTGTTCTTTTTAATGTTGAGCATCTGTGAGGAAATTCTTTTTGTAATCTCTTAAAACAAGAAAGTGACGTCTTCAGGTATGTTATTAGACAGATGATATATAAAATTAAAAGTCTTTTAAATAATAGAAAATGTTAGACTTCACCTACCACCTAGTAAGGGTCATTTGTAAAACAGTCTTCAGGAATGTAAATATTTATGTCAACGGTATTTCAATAGCATCTTCCTTTATCCTCTACCAAACTCAGTGATTGTATGGAAACACATATCCAAATCTGATGAAAATTAAATTTATAAATGAATGTCCTCAATTACTTTCATAATGTTATACAGGTATCTTCTGCAGAGACAGAACAAAAAAAAGTTGATACATTACAACATTTAAGTTAATAGTTAGGATAAAGTTATGAGATTACATGATAGGACACTTCAAATTTAGGCCAGAACTTGCTCCCAGAGTGTTTTTGAGCTACTTTATCCATTGCATTGAGAACCATTCTGGCGCTACACTATTATGTATCATTAGTGTCTACCTGCTGAAGCATCTGTGAAGATTCAAAGCTTTGTTACAGTCAAAATGATTGCTCATTATACAAGACCTCCTAACTTTGAGTATCCTGAAACATCTAACCAAAGGGGTATTTATCTGCATTAAAATATAATGATAGTATTCCTCTTTATCACCAGTCAAAAATTTTGACAAGCCCAAAATGAACTAATGCCAAAAAAAAGCTTTGATATATTAAAATCTAATAGCTTTTGTGGCAATCAATAAAAAAGCCTGAGATAAAACTCAAATTATGTATTTCTTTCTAGAATGTGTATTAGAGAGGAATGAAATATCAACACATACAAAGAGGCATGTACAGTACAACCACTCTGCATTATAGCTTATATAAGCTAACATACAACTGAAATGTATATTGTGATATTCCAGTTTTCCAGATTTCCAGATTAAAGTAAAGCCAGAGAAGACATTTTTTAAATCTGGCATTTCTCAGTACCATCAGAGATTGTGCAGTCATTATTAAGTTTCAGAATGGACAGCATAAGCATATTTTTAAATGCTATTAGAAACAATACTTGGGTACCTGTACATTTATGAAGTGCCCATATTAAAATATGTCAATTAAGCATGAATTGTTTAAAAAATTCTTGAAACGTATGCAAAAGCAAAAA
This sequence comes from Pavo muticus, assembly GCA_016647715.1. NCBI lineage: Eukaryota > Metazoa > Chordata > Aves > Galliformes > Phasianidae > Pavo > Pavo muticus. Next base: position 8,214 of record JACDJE010001204.1, read on the forward strand.
AGATGTCTCACTACAGAAAAGACTTGGTGACATGTATTGGTTAAGGAAGTAAAAGGAAGATGAGGGAAAACATAAATTGGCTGCTGAATGACACAAGCACCCTGGTGACACAGGGCAAGAAAAAGGCTGAGGTACTGAACATCATCTCAGCCTTTACTAGTAAAACTGGCCCTGAGAAATCCAAGACCTTGGAGAGCTGGCAGTGAGGGGAAAGGAATTTATCTTGTTTCTACTGATTTCTACAGTTAACTCAAAGTGCAGACCTTTTCATAATACCTGTATGCCAAAAGAAAATGCAAGCCCTATCACCCCACCCTTTCCAGAATACAAAGCTGCAATTTGGAAAAAAAGTTGTCCTCTACAATTTCTGGAGTCTTTTCCGAAATTATCAGCGACTTTAAGCTGTTTATTAGTGTCAGTGTCAAGTTCTGAATCTGTGAAGGCAGACATATCAATCACACACAACAATGATGACAGTAGCTGCAAATCAGAGTAAAGTGCATTAACTGCCAAGGCCTCCCACACATGGAAAAACATTTAACAAAGACAGCTGATTAACTCATTCTCACACAGTCATTTATACTCCACTGCTGAGTGCATTTCCAGAGCGATTTCCATTACTATAATAAGCATACTATACAATTTGATAATAGGAACCGTTCACAGTCTCCTTGCAGCATTATCATATTAAGCATAAAAGGCAAGCAAGAAGTTCCGCAAAACATTCCAAAATCCTTCAGAGAAACTTTAACAGCAGTTATTACAAACTTTTAGAGGTATCCAACACTTGGATACTCCAGTCTGACAAGAGCTTGTAATGACCATCCACAAGATTATTAGAGTCCACACCGCGGCTCCCAATTCTTCATCTCCCTACTTCAAAACTACATTAATCTAATTCACATGGGATGCTTTTCCTGGACTTTTGCAGTTTTTCCGCCATTCTTTGTCTGAGGCAGGAGCATACACTAGGTTATTTTCAACAGTGAAAGCATCAGCCTGCAAAAGTTGTTTTAACTGTGAAGATACTGCAGAGAATCTTGACAGCCTAGACAGCAGGGCAGTCATCAGTCAGCATAAAGTTCAACAAGATCAAGAGCTGGATTCTGCACTTAGGACTGGAGGACCAGGGTCTGAAGAGCAGCCCCTGTAGAAAAGAATCTGAGGAATTTGGTTGATGGCAAGTTGTATGCAAGTCAATAGTGTGCCCTGGCAGGCAAAAGAGCCTCTCTACCCTGGTGTGCGCCAGGCCCGGCACTGCCAGTCAGGTGAAGGAAGGGTAGCTAGGACATCTCTTGCAATCAATCATATCAAACCACTGAAAAATTACTTAATTTATATCGGAGCTTCCTCTAAGAGATTCCCCAGAGGAGAACAGCAGTCTTCCAAGGAGCTGAACATGCTGTCACAGAATCTCCCTTATACTACTTAAACTTTCTGTTGTTACAAGCTACTTCAATAGGATACTGACTCAAGTTTGGATTTTTAGAGAGGATAATCAGAGAAGATAGCATTTATACTGTAAGCACAGCCATTTATAAAAACTGAGTTCCAAGGAAGGAAAAAATGTTGCATAATCCATTGGGAGATTTCTGTGAAGGCACAGGAAAAGTTAATGAAGACAAAAATAATTGTGATCAATTCAGAATTCATAGACTTTTAGACCTGATACAGAGTTTAGGACCAGAGGAGATTGTTGAATTATCTGCTGTGATTTCCTTTATATCTCAGGATTTTTCAAGGACTGCTCCAAAACTTATGACTCCTATTTTATTATTTTGGCCCACAGTGTCAGAGACGGATGTTGATGGTATGGCAGTAAAGGTTGAACCACCCCATCAATATTTGGTTACATTTAGTTGCTATGCAACAGATGGCAGCAGAAGGGCAGTCTGACAAAGTAGTGTCTGACATGGAAATGAGTATAAAGGTATGGTATTGAATTCTTTCTTGCTGAAAAAAATGCTCATTTTGACATTCATTGACACTTGCTGAATATTTATGGAGATCTAACAGTGGATGTCGGCACAGTGAAGTGATTGGTGGTGCATTTCAGCAGTGGCAGCAACAACATGAAAGACAAGCCACTTCTAGTTTGGCTATGCACCGTTGTCAAGCCATGAAATGAAGAGCATCTTGATCAGCTCAACCATGCAAATGGACTAATGGTGGTGAGTGTGTTGAAAAATTTCATAGCTGAGAATTTATCAAATAGGGTTATTATGCTCTTTGTATCTGTTGTAGTTTCCATGGAAATAAATAGAAGGCATTATTTTCAGAGTAATGTACATACGTTTCACTTAGAATGCACATACTATGAAATTTTACTTGACCTAAGTATATGTCTTAGAAGTTGAACTAGAGACAGTAAGGGAAGACATCACTTCCCATCCACCCCTTACTCCTTGCATCCAGTATTAGTTATTTTCACTGTTAAAATGTTCAGTTTATTCCAGTGTGAATTTGTCTAGCAGTAACTACTTCTTATGGTGAATCCTTTTTCCAGATAAAACCTACTTCAGAAGGTTTTTCCACATGTGATTGAATATCAGAAGATATGACTTATTCCTGAATTTTCTCAGTAGGAAATGGAAGCCTAGGTCCTTAGACTCTCAGAAATAGCCCGTCTTAAAATGTTGTTGGTTGAAGAATGCATTATCCTCTGAAGTTAGTTATTGTAATTTTGTTCAATGCCATTATCAATTGTATTCATTCTAAAATCCTGAAAGTTAGGGGTTTCCTCACACAAAAATTTGATAGTCATACTGAAACACAATTTCTGCAGCTGCTTCCTGAAGAGTTTGCTTTATAATTAATTGAATTAAAATGCATAGATACCACACAAAAGTTAACTATCATCATTTGATATCTAATATTCTAGAAGTTCAGTTAAATTCCACATTATGGACATCTGTTTAACATTAGACTAAATTTAAACACTGAGGAATTTGGCCCTTTCTCCTTTTTTTTCTACACAAGTAAAGTTATCTTAAAGAACACTTCATTAAAGTAAATCTTTTACCACTACCTAGTCATTTACCTCATGGTGAGAGAAAAGAGATGCCAAATAGCTGACTGAGCTTTGATACGTTTGTTTGCTGATGTTGGCTTAATTTAACATATCCCTTGGTTCTGTTTCTTAATACAGTCTTGTAAATTAACCTTCCTCAGCTTTTTTTCTGTACCATTTTGATTTATAGCATGAAGACATCCATTACGAGTCAGAAGCAATGTATCCACTAATGGAAGACCCACTGCTTCCAGCTCAGTGCTCCTTCATTCATCTTGTACGTCACAGTGCAACACAACTTCCACCCTTCCACTGCTGGGACCGCTGTCCAAGGTACTCGCGGACATGCCCAGGGAGAGGATGTGTTGCGCAGCGGGCTGTGCTGCCATGTTCACTTGCTGTTCTCTCCTTTGCTTCTAGAGCTCGTCAGTTCCTCCTCATCAGCTTGCATTATTGATCGCATTCATATGTTATTTGAAGGTATACCTGCTTCTGTAACTATCTCACTATGTTGCATCAGCTACATATAAAATTCACCACTTAAAAACGACAGCAACAAAACAGAACACCTAAATATTCCCACGTACCCATAACTACCATAACTACATAATTTATAAATATTTTGCATTTCCCTTATCAGATGAAAACTCTGTTAACTTTCATGTTGTTTATGTTCCCATGCAATCCTTTACAGATCAGGTTCCAAAAAAGCAGCCTTCCATTAATTACAATCTCAGTTAATGACAGGTGTAACTAATGGCATATAAACATTCATCTATCTGACCACACTCACAGGAGTCATTTAGTTTGAATGTTCCCCAGTAATCACAAAATCAATAACTACCTTCTTTTAACAAGTTCCTCTGTATGTGGAAACCCTTTAATAACTTCCTCCATTTCATGTATCATTTTTCTGTGACTATTCAGCATTACAAAATGAGAATCTTCCCAACATGGAACCTAATTTTCTATATCTACAATAGCTATACTAACAGTTTTTTGTGTTGTTGTGGTGGACCATAACAGTTTTACTTTTTTTTCTGCCAAGGGTCTCAGAGCTTTATGAAACATACTGAAAAATCTGATAGTGCTATAAATGATGGGTCTGTGGGGGTTATTTGGAAAGAAATTTTACAGATAATCTATTCCTGAAGACTACTGTCCTTGTTAGATACACTGTCCTCACCTTCTACTCTCTGTCATAGGGTACATTAACTGAAACGTTAATACAGTGATACTAGACTCTGAATGCACAATATTTGACAGAATCCAAAATCAGTCAAGATGATTTCACCCATCCCCAATAAGTGGCAACAAATTCAGTGTTACATCTAGATGACAAAGTAAACCGTGTTTTAACTTAAGCTGACTGTGTAAACTACTTTTTTACTCTTTTCATTTGTATAATTTTTCATGTCATCTCCTTATTGTGATATACTCTTTCCCTCTTTTTTTTTTTTATTGATACAATTATTGTTTAGTCACTGTAATCTTTCACATGAAGTAGAACTCTTCAATATTGCTGTATTAAGGGAAATTATAATAGCCTATTGACTGCAGTTTAGTCAATGATCCATTCATTACTCTGTCCAAAAGGTTTTTGGAATTTGTAAAGTAATGTACTTGATTATCTCAAAAGTCAATATAAGCACAAATGGGAGATTGCAATGAACCAAACCAGTTAAGATTAATGTATTTGTGAAAACAGGGTATCAAGCTGTTCATCCCACCCATTACACCTGAGCTTGAGCTGCTTTTTAGACTTATAGTCTGTACAAATAATAAGGTATAATCCCAAAATAAGACATTTGTTTCTCCAGAGATCCTTAGCCTCATATGTAGTGCGAGCAAACATTTTAAACAGCAGTGGAAAAAGGCAATAACTATCTAAAATGACACTTTTAATGTTTAAAAGGTGAGACATGAAGGAAGTTTGTTCTGTATTTTACTTAAAACATCAGGAACACAGATTAGGAGACAGACAAAGAGGTAGAACATACAAATACTTGATATTTAATTGAATTATCTACTCCCATATCATGATTCTATTACTTTCCACACCAAATTCTGATTCTAATTCTTTGTATTCAATGTAATTATTTTTCCCAAAATATAAGAACAAAAAACATGACATCCTCAAACAGCTCAAAAGAGAGGGAAAGCACACGGCTAGACCTGCTTTTCACATACAGAGAAAGACTGCTTAGAAACGCCATCCTCAGAAGCTAACTTGGGCATTGCAACCATAAAATGGTAAAGTCTTCAACCTTCTTGAAATCAAGAGGGAAGAATGCCCTGGAATTGCCAGGTCACAGCCTTAACCAATGGTTGAGCACCAGATTTGGCTAACCCAGGGAGCTCAGGTGCAAGCAGTGCACCTGCAGAAGGGATAGAGTCACGATCCACCCCCTCCTCTCTCTCATTTAAGGGTTAGAAGCTGAGGGACCTCCATCTCTCTGAGATTGCCCTCCTTTTTAGCTGTTGTCAGAAGGGGGTGAATCAATTCTTTTTTTGTCACCCTGTTCTATAGTACCTGTATCCCAGGAAAAAGGCACTGTTGTTGTCTTTGTTTGCACCATAGGGGGGTCAGCAAAACTTCTACCTGCCCTTGGAGGGCAGATTTTAAACTGTCTAGGATATTGGCTGGGAGAATCCACTGGAAGTCAGTGCTGGAGGAGTCCAGGAAGGATGGAAATTCCTTAAGAAGGAAATCTTAAAAGTACAGGAAAAGGCTGTCCCTGTGTGCTCTAAGGAGAGACTGCAGGGAAGAAGACTGGTCTGACTGAACAGGAGGGTTTTGCTGAGACTTCAAGGAAAAAAAAAAAAAAAGTTTAACACCTTTGAAAGAAGAGGCAAGCAACTTGAGAGGAGTACAAGGATGTTGCTAGGCTATGTGGAGAGATGATCAGAAAGGTGAAAGCCCAGTAAGAACTTAACCTGGCCAACACCATTAAAGATAATAAAAGTTTTTACAAATATATTAATGGTAAAAGGAGGGCCAAGGAGAATCTCTCACCTTAATTAGATGTGTCAGGGAACATTATCACTGAGGATAAGGAAAAAGTTGAGGTTCTCAATGCCTTCTTTACTTCTGTATTTAATAGACCAGTTATCCCCAAAGTACTCAGTCTCCTGAGACAAAAGACAGGAATGTGGAATAAAATTAAACCTCCATGATTCAGATGGAAACAGTTAGCAACTTGCTGCTCCACTCAGGCTGTATCAAGTTCATGGGACCAGATAGAATCCACCTGAGAGCATGGATGGAGCTGGTAGAAGTGATTGCCAAGCTGCTTTCCATCATTTATCAGCCAGTCCTGGTCAACCAGGGAGGTCCCAGGTGATTAAAAACTTGCCAGTGTGATGCCTATCTACAAGAATGGAAGATGTAGGGAGGTATAGACATATCAACCTGACCTTGGTATTGGGGAAGGTCATAGAGCAGATCATCTTGAGTGCAGTCATACAACATGTGCAGAACAGTTGGGATCAGGCCTAGCCAGCATGGATTCATGAAAGCCGGGTCTTGCTTGACCAACCTGATTTCCTATGACCAGCGGACCTGCTTAGTGAATGAGGAAAATACTGTGGATGTACTCTACCCAGACTTTAGCAAACACAAGTCTTATGGGAAGTGGTTGAGGGAAGTTGGATTGTTTAGTCTGGAGAAGAGGACGCTCAGGGGAGACCTCACTGATATCTACAACTGCCTGAAAAGAGGTTGTAGTGAGGTGGAAACAACATCTTCATCCAGGTAACTAGTGATATGCAAAGAGGTAATGGCCCTAATTTGCACCAGGGGAGGTTCAGGTTTGATATTAGGAAAAAATTCTTCTCTGAAAGAGTAGTAATGCATTGGAATAGGCTGCCTTGTGAAGTGGTGGAGTCACTGTCCTGGGAGGTTTTCAAGAAAAAGGTATAAGAGGCACTGAAGGACACAATTTAGTGGACACAGTTGTGATGGTTTGATAGCTGGACTAGATGATCTTAGAGGCTTTTTCCAACCTTAATGATTCTTTGATGAAAAAAACTGTATAATCAAACTGATATAAAAGTAATGGAGTAGATTATCCACCTGCAGATCTTAATTTTCTCCTCAGAACTTATCTCAGAGAGCCACCAGCACCCCACATGAACTATCGAACGGTCAGTTTGGATCAAATCAAGTGACCTAGTAGATTTATGTGGGAGGCATATGCCATGTTCATTTATGAGTCTCCAGTATGTGAGGACCGGTAGGGAAAAACATGTACAGCTGACCTTACCTCAGGAAGAACATCACTCACAAGTAAGTAACCACGCATTTCTATACCTCCTGCAGTCATATCACTCAGAGTAATACAAGCAGAAAACACTTGGCTCTCACACAAACAATGTGGAAAGCAAACAGAGTACTCACACACAGCATGATCCTAGGCCTTTCACACTGAGGCAGATGTTAAAGCTCTCTTTCACGTTCCTGTGCCTTTAAAAAGCAACGTGCAGACAGCAGTCCTGTTCTGCTTTAAAAACTCAGGAATGCATTAGTTCAGCCTAAAATAGCTGTAACTAACACTCCTCTCACTTAAATGATATCTCTTTTATACATGAAAATGTCTTTTTGCCATCACAGGGTTTTAAAAAGCTATTCACCAAAATTCCTGTCTTCCTTTTTCAATCAGAATCAAGTTATATCCTTCCCACTCTTCCACCCTGCTTTCTGACTACAGCATAGCTCAATAATCTTTGATGTATTTTTCCTCATGTAGGCTGTTCCAGCAAAATTTGAGAATATTAATATCTGGGTTAACTGTATCTCAAGAATAACTTGAATCCAGTTTTCAAATTTCATTTCTTTTTCAAGGGGAAAAGGACTGTCTTTTAGTGAAGGCATGTAAATATGAAGTTATATAAAATATTATTTCAAATGTGTTCCACTGCTGCTTCTATGTACCTCTGCAATAAATTGTCACAGTGGATTGTTTCAGTTTCCAGTATTTATTTTCTCTAGCAGCTCTGTGTGTTGTACAATAACTACCTATTAACAAGCAAACAAATATGAGCGCTCATTCAGATTCTGAATATACGCTGAATAGACAAAATAAATCTACTTTGACCATATATGCAACCTTTTTCATATACTGCTCATGAACTTGGGGATTTTTTTGTTCATTTGTGTGCCTAAGAAAGCCATTTGCTCAACAGAGTTTTTACAATCTGTGTCACAATTGTAGCCCATGACTCCAACTTTGAAATAATGCTTTGCATCTAGTCTTTTTAGCATCCTACATTGAACTTTATAAAAGAATGAAAGAGCTTTTAATTTCCATGATGTTTTTCCACGTCTTTACACTTTCCTGCTTCCTCTCCTCTGATAGGGAACAGCTCGTTGCATTCTGCACTTTCTCAGAGTGTTTTTGAGTGCTATAGAGGCAACAAAACAGAGTTGATGATTTGGTCCACATACTTTTAGCCTGTGTATGTTTCTGTGTTGCTTAGTAAGACTGTTCCACTCAGTCCCAACCAAATGAAGGCTAGGCTCCATTGAAACAAAAAACAACAACAAAAAAAAGTATGGATTCAGCTATTCTGGCTAATTTATATGTATTCTCACTAGGCTTTTAATTTCAATATTTTTCTTTTCTCTAGATGTAGTTATCAGTATTAATTTACTTGGGTTACTACTCTGGAAACACCTCTTGGAATGTTTATATCCTATAGGAAAGGCATCCTCAAGTAAAAGAAGACTAGCACTGTCATCCTCAGGAATTCTAGCTGTTGTTAGACTTCCTCTAGAGACCACTGAAAGAGTAAGAGCTGTGATATAGTTCCCAGTCCTCTGGAAAATGACCAGAAAGAAGTAATTAACTCAGGTCACAGTCTAAACTGTAGCCTTCAGGTGACACTGACTTTTTTGTTGTAATTCAGACTTCAGTCTCTACTGTGGAAATAAAATGCTCTTCTAGATCAGAATAGAGATTCTGCCATCAGTGTAAAAGGAAAGCAGAAGCAGTTAATATAGTGGAAAGCAACTTGAAACTCTGGATTCTTGGAAGAGGGAGACTGCACCTTTACCTATAAGCTCATCTTCTAGGATAGCTTTGCTGCTCTTACTTACGTAATAGATCAGCTTCCTTTACTTATTTATGGAATCTATATTTTTTTATCCTACCTTTTCTTCTTTTCCATAATTACAGTACAAGAAATCTGTTGAAAGAAAATTCCTTAGCTACTATAGCAACAAGTGCAAAAAAAACTAAATGTAAACTACAATAAATAGACACTGTTCAGTCCCTGTAAAATTTAGCATCATAAATAATTTAATCTCTGCTTCTCTTCATCAGCACAAAATGAATTTAACTAATTAAACATTGGTTCACCCTGTCACATTTGAAGAACCTGAATCTGGAGTATCTCCATCAGAGAGGAGATAATAGGGCAATACCAAAGGGACAATCCAGATACTAAGTAGTTTGAATAGCCTTCAAACATGCCTATCAATCAAACTCTTTCAATCACAGAGGCACTTAATGCAACTCAACTCTTAACTCTGGAATTACAATTAAATGTCTGAAATTGACATTAAATAAGTGTATTCAAATCTGATTGAAGTCTGTGAAAAGGCCAAAAGACCCTTCTATTGCTTTTACTGGCAGTAAGTGATTTATCTGTCAATACTTCTCACTTTGCCTGAGGAGCTGCCTTCTCTCTACCCCATTTCCAAATAACCATGTCAAATTAAGAAATATTCCTGATAAATCACTTCTATTGCAAGAGCTGTAAAATTTTGTCACAATCCTTGAATTCCTTCTACCTAACTCATATCCTTTTCTCTAGCTAAATCATGATGGACTCCGAATTCTGTTTACCAGCACCTAAAAAACCATAGGTTCACTCAGCTAGTGTTATCTTCTTTTCAGCATATGGTGCACATTATTCACAGAGAGCACTCTCCCTAGCTCTTTTCTGCCTCTAATCTTTGCAATTCTATTAATTACAAATGCAACACTGGCTGTCAAGAACTTACAAATAGAGAAAAAGCATCCCCAGGTTATACTTTTGAAGAATATTTTTTTGGAAATAACTAAAGCAGAATATGAAAATGCAATAATTTGATTTGCAGTGGAAATGTTCTTTCTTCTAAGACCCAAAATAAATCACCAAAAGCTTTCAAAGCTGACATTTAATCCATGAATTCAAATCATCTCTAAGATTTATGATCCATTAGAAAGACAGTTTCAATTCCCAATGCCCTTGCAACATTTTAATGTATAGCTAGCAGAAAATACATTTCCTCAGTATGCTTTTCATAGCAACAATATCATTTATTGATATGTATTTTTCTTTTCTTCTATGATATAGGTGAGTATGATTTTCTTATTTGTCTATCAATAAATAATAAAGAGAGGCTGAGTCAAGTCTTAACAGTTCATAAACCTGTTGAATAGCATTCCTTTCCTCAAGAAATGAATAGCATGATCTCTGCAAAAAATTGTAGAGGTAGAATCATAGAATCATAGAAACGTTCAGGTTGGAAAAGACCTTTAAAGATCATCGAGTCCAACCATGACCTAACCAAATTACCCTAACAACCCTCCGCTAAATCATGTCCCTGAGCACCACATCCAAATGGTTTTTAAACACATCCAGGGATAGTGACTCAAACACCTCCCTGGGGAGCCTATTCCAGTGCTTAACAACCTTTTCTGTAAAGAAGTTTTTCCTGATATCCAACCTAAACCTCCCCTGGTGCAACTTAAGGCCATTTCCCCTCATCCTGTCACCTGTCACCAGTGAGAAGAGACCAACCCCGCCCTGGCTGTAAGCACCTTTCAGACACTGGAAGAGAGCAATAAGGTTTCCCCTCAGCCTCCTTTTCCCTAGACTAAACAGCCCCAGTTCCTTCAGTCGCTCCTTGTAGGGCATATTCTCCGAGCCCTTCACCAGCCTTGTTGCCCTTCTTTGGACCTGCTCCAGCACCTCCATGTCCTCCCTGTATTGAGGTGCCGAAAACTGAACACAGTACTCGAGATGAGGCCTCACCAATGCTGAGTACAGGGGCAGGATTACTTCCCTAGCCCTGCTCACCACACCATTCCTGATACAAGCCAGGATGCCATTGGCCTTCTCAGCCACCTGGGCACACTGCTGGCTCATATTCAGCCGACTCTCCATTAGTACACCAAGGTCCCTTTCCATCAGGCAGCTTTTCAGCCACTCCTCCCCAAGCCTGTAGGGTTGCCTGGGGTTGTTGTGAACAAAAGGCAGGACCCGACACTTGGCCCTACTGAAACTCATACAGTTAACCTTGGCCCATCAATCCAGCCTATCCAGGTCCTTTCTCCCTTTCTCCCCTCAGGCAGGTCAACACTCCCTCCCAACTTGGTGTCGTCTGCAAATTTACTGAGAGTGCACTCAATCCCCTCGTCAAGATCATTAATAAAGATGTTAAATAGAAGTGGCCCCAGTACCGAGCCCTGGGGGACACCGCTCATGACCAGCCACCAACTGGATTTAACTCCACTGACAACTCTTTGGGCCCAGCCATCCAGCCAGTGTTTAACCCAGCGGAGTGTTGTCACGGGTTATCTCTGGATACAAGTCCGTGACAGGGGGGCACAGGCCCCGGAAAAAAAAAATGGAAGAGCGAGGGAAAAAAAAAAAGGAAGGGGTACGAACGGTTTGCCGCGCGATCCGGCCGGCCCCGGGCCACGCGCTCCAGGAGAGGGGGAAGGGCAGGGAGCTAGTGGATGGTTTTAACAAAAAGGAATGCACCAGCAGTAGATCTGAGAAGGAACGGTAATTTACTAAATTTAACTAAATCAAACAAAATGAGAGAGAAAAGAGTATCCAAAACGCGAGATCAAAC
>JACDJE010001206.1:0-20005 GCA_016647715.1 Pavo muticus
ATCAGGCCAAAGGGTGTGGTATCGAAGACCAGGACGTGCCCCAATACAGGCGGAGGTGTTGACTCAGGACCAAAATATGGCCTGTATCTTACCGTGGAGGGCAGACCTACCCCTCCTTGTACCTATTAAACATCTGTTTTACTCTCCTTGAGGTTATAAGTTCACAGGATAGCCAGCAGGAGCAGCATCACTCCAGCATGCTCCAGTGTCCAGGAGGAAACATTGTGATACCCTATGGTGCACTGCTGAACTTTTGAGAACTGGCGAGCATGAATAAGAACTGCTACTGGTCCTTCAAGAAGATATGCCTTGAGAAAGAACATCAAGTACTGGCCCAACAGAACCATGGAAAAGACTTTCAATTATCGCCTTTATTGTCTTAACATTCTACATTGCGGCGGGTATTGTACATGCATCGCGATGTACATTTGCTCGGTCATTGGTTCATGCTGTGAAGGGGTGGAGTGTAGTGGAATTCCAAGGTCACAGCCTGAACCAATGGGTGAGCTACATGAGTATGTGAGTGCCTGGAGCGGGCGGGGGGGGGTTAGAGCCCCCCTTCTGACTCCGCGATACTTCCCATGCAATCTGAGTCTGTGCGGGTCCCCCTTTTCCCCCGCCCTTCTCCTCCTGCAGCAGGACGGTATGAACAGGGGAGGGTCACATTCCTTAGCTCGTCCTTTTCTCCGGACTGTTGCCGGGAAGGGTGAGTTAATTCCTCTTTTCTATCTTTCCCTATAACACCTATTTCTCAAATAAAGGCTTTTGCCTTCATTTGTGCTACAACCCCACATTTGTTCCTGATGATCCAAACCAAGAACATGATCCTGAAAGAGTCAGGTGTACACCAAGTATGTGGCGGAAATTCACAAGAACTGCGCCAGAAAAGTATGCCGGTACCCTAGCAGGAGTGTATGGCAGAGGGCAAAGGAGACCCCTACTATGTGAACTGATTATTACACTTGATAACTTTGAAAAACATTTAGCCCTTCCACAAGGTTATGTTTCAGACATTTCAATAGTAATCAAAAGACTGGTTAGAATGGAGAGTAAGCAAGAAGATATGATGGAGGAACTGTCTGCCTTGCTTAATCTTGATGAACCCAATGAACTCACGGTGGTATCAGAGAGACCTGATGAGTAACAGGATTATCAAAACAGTCTACTGAAGGGGCTGATCAATATCTCAGCTATTAAAAGCATATGTCCTTCTGCTTGAGCAAGTGACAGCAGTAAGTCTATGTCATGTATTGCCTTGTGGAGTTACCTATGTGACCATGGAGAAGACATGAAGAAGTGGAATAAAAACACATTTCTGCAACACAAGCACAGGAAAGAGAATTACAAAACAGATCAACCACCAAGGCAAACTCCTCTCCAAAGGTGATTGCTCCAGTTGCTATGGGACACAGCAAAAGTGGTAAGGGTCCTGATCATGACTCACGGTAGGAGAACGATAGAGGTAAAAATTAGAGGGGCCCTGGCCCCGGCCGTGGGGGGGGGGAAGGTATAATAGAGTGTATTGGACTCTGTGGATTCAATGGCCTGGCACATCAGAACCACAGAAATACAAGGCACTGGTGGACACTGGATCACAGTGCACTCTAATGCTCTCGAGTCACCAAGGGAAAGAATCAATAAATATTTCTGGGGTGACTGGGGGTTCCCAAGAGTTGTCTGTGTTGTAGGCCACATGCTAAAGATGTCCAACCATACAGTGAATTACCAGACACATCCCAACAGATGTGGTCAACAAAATTACTGCTGTCTCCTCCCACTAGTAAGAAATAAACCCATCTTTTTCTGGGCGTAGTGGGATTTTGGAGAATACGTGTTCTGACCTATAGCCTCATTGTAAGCCCCCTTCATCAGGTGATGCAGAAGAAGAATAACTGGTGAGGGGTCTGGAGCACAAACCTTATGAGGAGCGGCTGAGGGAGCTGGGATTGTTTAGTCTGGAGAAGAGGAGGCTCAGGGGAGACCTCATTGCACTCTACAACTTCCTGAAGGGAGGTTGTGATGAAAAAGGGTCTGGCCTCTTCTCCCAGGCAAATATTAGGACTCGAGGAAATGGCCAGAAGTTGTACCAAAGGAGGTTTAGGTTGGACATTAGGAGAAACTTTTTCTCTCAGAGGGTGGTCAGGCACTGGAATGGCCTGCCCAGGGAGGTGGTGGAGTCGCCATCCCTGGCAGTGTTCAAGAGGCGCCTGGATGAGGAGCTACGAGATATGGTTTAGTAGCTTGTGGTACTAATAGGAATGGGAAGGTGGTTGGACTGGATGATCTTGCAGGTCGTTTCCAACCTTGTGATTCTGTGATTCTGTGATTCTGTGAATTTTACGTGGGGCCCTGAGCAGCAGCAGGCTTTTGAGCAAATTAAACAGGAGAAAGCCCGTGCCATGGCCCTGGGGCCAGTACAGAAGGGACAGGATGTAAAGAACATCCTCTACACTGCTGCAGGAGAGAAAGGTCCCACTTGGAGTCTGTGGCAAAGGGCCTCAGGAGAGGCCCAAGGCTGACTCCTTGGATTCTGGAGTCAAGCTCAGAGTGGGTCCAAAGAGTACAACACTCTAACTGAAAAGGAGATATTAGCTGTGTATGAGGGGGTTTAGACTGCTACCGAAGTAGTTGGTACTGAAATACAGCTCCTTCTAGCACCTCGACTGCCAGTACTGAACTGAATGTTTAAAGGAAAGGTCCCCTCCACCCATCATGCTACTGATGCCACTTGCAGTAAGTGGATTGCACTGATTACACAATGAGCTCAGATGTCCAGGAATCCTAGAGGTGATCATGGACTGGCCTGAAGGTAAAAAGTTTGAAACACTACCAGCAGAAGAGATATCGTGTGCTGAAGAGGCCCCACAATACAATGAATTACCAGAAAACAAAAAGAAACAAGCCCTTTTCACTAACGGATCATGTTGGATTGTGGGGAAGCATCGCACATGGAAATCTGCTGTGTGGAGCCCTACACGACAGGTTGCAGAGGCCACTGAAGGGAAAGGAGAATCAAGCCAATTTGCAGAGGTAAAGGCTGTCCAACTGGCCTTGGATGTTGCTGAACAAGAGAGGTGGCCAGTGCTTTATCTTTCTAATGACTCATGGAAGGTGGCATATGCCTTATGGGGGTGGTTACAGCAGTGGGAAAAAAACAATTGGCAACAAAGGGGTAAACCTATTTGGGCTGCTGAACTGTGGAAAGACATTGCTGCCCAAATAAAGAATATGGTTGTAAAGGTGCATCATGTAGATGCTCACGTGCCCAAGAGTCGGGTTGCTGAAGAACAATAAAATAAACAACAGGTAGATCAAGCTGCCAAAATTAAGGTGGCTCAAATAGACTTGGTCTGGCAATACAAGGGTGAATTATAGTTCAGTGGGCCCATGAAACCTCAGGCCATCAAGGAAAAGATGCAACATTGTCATGGTTTTATGATTTTTGGTTATCAGTATTCCACATCATAACATCATGTAATGCACTGGGAGTTAGTGTTCTGGGTACCTGTCCCGAAGAGAAGAACTATGTTCCCCAGAAGCCAGTTCGCTGTGTTGTTATCATTTCTGCTCAGGGGGAACAGATATAAGGCCTTGGTAGGTCATCTGACCGGGCTCTTCTTCGTCAGCCTCTCTCCCTGCTGCTCGACTGGACTGCGCATCTCACCTCAGCGTTATGGTGAGGCCTATCCAGCTTTTGGACAATCTCTCTCTCTCATTATATTTGATTAATTTGCTTCAATTCTAATTATATTGTATTATAGTGTGTTATCTTGCATTCCGATACCATATTTAGTAAATTAGTTTGTTTCTCCCCAGATCATTACCACTGTTTTTAATTATTTTGGGGTCCCCTGTTTCCCTTTTCCGGAGGCGCGGATTTTGTGAAATCCCTCCTCCCCGCTAGTCACGGAACTGGGCCGAACCAGCCCGTAAACCATCGACAAACATATAAGTGGGCTAGAGACTGTGGGGTGGACTTAACTATGGACACTATTGCACAGGTTACTCATGACTGTGACACATGCACCACAATTAAACAAGCCAACAGGATGAAACCTCTTTGGGGGGAAGGGCGATGGCAAAAGTATAAATATGGGGAGGCGTGGCAGGTTGATTACATCATCTTGCCACGATCTCGTGATGGTAAGCGTTATGTGCTTACCATGGTGGAGGCAACCACTGGGTGGCTTGAAACATATGCAGAACCCCATGCCACCTCCTGAGACACCATATTAGGCATCAAGAAACAAGTCCTATGGCGACATGGCCCTCCAGAAAGAATTGAGTCAGATAATGGGACTCATTTCAAAAATTCTCTTGTAAATACTTGGGCCAAAGATCATGGCATTGAGTGGATTTATCATATCCCCTATCATGCACCAGCTTGTGGTAAAATCAAATGATACAGTGGGTTGTTTCAAACTATGTTGAAAGCAATGGGTGGTGGAACATTGAAGAACTAAGATGCATTTGGCATAAGCCACCTTGTTGGTCAACACTCGAGGATCTCTCAATCGTGATGGTCCTACCCAATCCAACTCCCTACATACTGTAGAGGGAGATAAGGTCCCTGTAGTGCAAGTAAAGAGCGTGTTGGGAAAAGCGGTTTGGTTCCTTCTTGCTTCCGTACACTAAAACTGTTTTTGCTCAGGGACCTGTGTCCACTTTGTGGGTGATGCAGGAAAATGGAGATGTTCAGTTTTTACCACAAGGGAATTTGGTGTTGGGGGAGTGCATTCAGTAATTCCATGTATATATTTACATATATATGTGTGCGTGTATAATGCATTTTAATTTTTTTTTTGTATATATGATTCAATGATATATTATGCATGATGTAGTGATGTGGAATAAGGGGTGGAATGTCGTGGTTTTATGATTTTTGTTATCGGTATTTCACATCATAACATCATGCAGTGCAGTGAGAGTTAAAGAGTTAATGCTGCAGTTCCATAGATTGTTGATATTGTCTCCTGGTCTCAGTTGAGAAAAATGAACTACAACTCCTAGAACACTTCATTATTCCGTTTCTGTTTTCCATTTGGAGGGAAAGATAAAACTGACTGGGAGTCACAAGACTGCCGTCTTTGTTCCCTTGCCATGTCGCCTACAGCATTCGAGTAAGGACTTTGGTTTTGGAAACTCTCTCTTTCTCATTTTATTTGTTTTTTTTTTACTTTCTATTCCAATCATATTTTATTATCTCACATTCCGCTGTTATATTTAGTAAACTAAGTTTTTTCCCTTATCTTGTTGCCACTGTTTTTCTCATCTAGGCCCATCTCCTTACCTTTTCCTTTCCCCCACCTCTTTCCCAGGATGTGAGTCCGTGAGTCCCTTCTCCCCCTTGTCACTCAACTAGGCCAAACCGGGCTGAACCATGACACCACTGATGCTGTCACTCCATCATAGCAGGCCAATCCCAGCTATGCTTGGTTTTATCAGGAGCCAGCTACCCACAGCTCTCTCTTGCAATGCTTGAGAAACCCCCAACACTCAACAACTCCCTACACACATGCTTTAATCAGGAGCCAATTCCATTTCCCAAGAACTGAATCATTGTGTGTGATTACCTGGTGCATGGCACCCAGCACAGCAGCCTCTTCTTTCCCTTGACAGAAGGATGCTCACATCCCCAGCATGGCTTCACCAAGGGCATATCTTGCCTGACCAATCTGGTGGCCTTCTATGATAGAGTAATGGCTTCGGTGGATGGGGGAAGGGCGATGGATGTCATCTACCTGGACCTCTGCAAAGCCTTTGACGTGGTCCCTCACCACATCCTTCTCTCTAAATTGGAGAGGTATGGATTTGAAGGATGGACTGTTTGATGGATTAGGAATTGGCTGGACGCAGCCATAGGGTTGTTATTAATGGTTCTGTGTCAGGGTGGAGGCCGGTCACAAGCGGTGTCCCTCAGGGGTCGGTCTTGGGACCGGTGCTCTTCAACATCTTCATCAATGACATAGATGACGGCATCGAGTACACCCTCAGCAAGTTTGCAGATGACAACAAGCTGAGCGGTACAGTCGATAAATTGGAGGGAAGGGAAGCCATCCAGAGGGACCTGGACAGGCTGGAGAATTGGGCCCGTGAAAACCTAATAAGGTTCAATAAGGCCAAGTGCAGGGTGCTGCACTTGGGTCGGGGCAATCCCAGGTATTTATACAAACTGGGGAAAGATCTCCTTGAGAGCAGCTGTGGCAGGAGAGACACGGACTCTGTTGCTGGTGCAGAACGAAGACTTTTACTGTACGTGCTTCCAACCTTTTATACCCGCACAACAACCATTTGGTCACATCTGAGCTTGTTTACTCATTTGCTAGGTCTTTTGTTCATAACGACTTTCTTTATCCCACATCTCCCCCTTCTTTATTAGATTGAACAATAAGCATTTGGTTGATAGCCTTATTAATATAAAGAATATATACCAACAAACATGCAAAAACTGAAAAACACATTAATCCACGTCATCTTTCAGACCCATGGTCCCAAACTTTGATACCACTCATCAAACTAAACCTATGAGTTTTCGAACACAGCTTTTGCCCCACAAATCAAAAATTTTATGAGGTAGTTGTTGCATTGCTTGACGCTGAGAGATTGGCTGCAGTAACCACAGTCCAGTTGCCTCCATAGGCTTTGGTTGGGAGGATACCCAGAAGGTTGTTATGGATCCGAAGAAGCAGCAGCAGATGCTGATGGTACAGTCAGGCAGGGCTTTATGACTCTGGCTGGAACCCATCATGGTCCAGCACCTGTGGAAACACAAGCATAACCTCTTCCCCAAGTTATTAACGGAAATGGACCCTCCCATTGACCAGAACCCAAGTTTTTAACCATCACGAGCTCTCTCCCTGGAACGCTTGCTCTTTAATCATTTGTTGAAGTAAAATATTGAGCTATTGGTGGTCCACTCTCATCCTGCCACCGGTTCAAAAAATTTAATACATATGCTGCTTTGGCCAGTTTCTCAGTTGGGGATATACCACTCATTCCCCTTTTTTGTTTTAGCAGCATGGCCTTCATCGTGCTGTGGGTGCGTTCAATAATAGCTGTGGGTGAGTGAAGATGTTTAATGCCCCAGGCCTGTAGGAAATCTCTGACCTGTGTCAAGACATAATAGGGTCAGACCATTTGTGAAATACCTGAACCACCACAGCTAACTCCACTATCTGTGCAGATCCCTCTACAATACAAATATCCACCATATAGTTAATAATCTGTGCCCTGCCGGATGCACTGATATTGCTCCAGGGAAGCCTTCCATAGCCACCTGGAAAGCAGCAAACTTTGAAACAACCACTGTAACATATTTACAGATACTGGCAAAATAAGCACTGAAGGCTCCAACCTGCTCAGCAGCAATAGTCTTTGCTGTCCCTGATGATGAGTGTGGTGATCATTTCAACCCTTGTAGTGATAGGTTTTGAAAATTGATGAGGTAGGAAGATCCATTCCAACATCAGCAGTGGGTCTTTTAATTTTGCATCCCATTGAAATCGGAGTGCACGTGGCTAAAAGTCCGGATTCATAATTAACAATTGAAAGGGGAGAGCTGGATCATATCACTGAACCTGTCATTCTAACATTGCTGTGACAACCTCCTTAATGGCGATTTGTGCTTCTGACGTCAAAGTTTGCCTTGAATTTAATGCCGTGTCTCCTTTTAATAATTGGAATAATGGATGCAACGTTTCATTGGTTATGCCCAGATCATTCAGGGTGCAAACCTCCATGCTTATCTTTAAGCACTGTGGGGCTATGTTCTGATTTGTAATTCGCCAACCCAAATACCTCCAGGGTGAGCTCTCCTGAACTTTCTCAGGAGCCACTTCTAATCTCTGACTTTTGACGCATTCAAGAACTATGGTCATTGCATGTTTCATCTCTTCCCCTCACTGGGTTGCCACAAGAATGTCATCCATAGTGATAAATAGTGGCGTGGGGCAACTTTTCCCTCACAGGGGATAGAGCCCTTGCTATAAACCATTGACATATAGTGGTGTAAGAGATTATTATTTTATACAATTGCCTCAAAGCTTGCTGAGGAACACTGATGGACAAGTCCTGGGCAAGGGTTGCAAAGTCCTTTGTCTGAAGGACACAGATGGACAAGTCTAGGCAAGTCCTGGGCAAAGGTTGAGAAATCTTTTGTCTGAGGGGCACAGATGGAAAAGGCCAGGGGAAACGAAAGAGAGATAAGCCACAGATTAATGGCCCGGAAGCAGTCTTTTGTGTGGGCTTATCTCGAAGGAGATAGCCCTCTCAGGGGGTACTCACATGACTCTTACCCAAGCACCCAGGGATGTCACTTAGGCAGAAAAGAAGGATAAAAAAGGGACAAACAACCATGGTTTTTAGGTTTCTGACAACAGATTCCTCATGAAGAAGAACAAGAGGGTTTCTGACAACAGAAGCCTCACGACCTACCTCTCTCCCTCCTGGACTTGCTCTGCACTCTACCTGCTTGCTTCCTAAGGCTGGCCATGCTGCTGCTGCTGCTGCTCTCTCCCGAAGAAGAAAGGTGTCTGCCATCAGATTCCTCACTACGGAATGCCTGCATGCTGACAGACTCTCCTGGGCCTGCTACCGGAGACCTGCTGCTTCCTCCTGGACTTACCCCGCGGCTTCTTCCTGGACCTACCTGGTACCTGCACCTTCTTGCTGCCTAAGACCAGCCACGCTGCTGCTGCTCTCCTCCCCTGAGCCTCTGCCTCGGACCATCTAAACGGCGCGCAACGGGACCTCTGCTGGATCCTGGTGGTGACTATCCCCGCTTTACGCAATTCTTGCTTCTTTCCTATCTTTTCTATCGCCCGCCTTCCCTTCCTCATCACCTTAATTCATAATAGTGTCCGTCCTCCACTTCCCCATCTCCCTAAGCAATTAAGATTTGTAATAAACCTGGTTGGACCAACATTTGAACCGTTGTTTCTTAATCTCACGCTGGGTATACATACATTAAAGAACCTCCTCTCTCTCCTATAAAATGGAGCGAGACAAGTGAGACTATTTTTCATTTCCTGGGGTAACAATGTCCAATGATATCGTTTAGCCAGTTCAGATGCATTAATGGAGGGAACTGAGAATGCAAATTTAGACGCATCATGAGGATCCAGCGGAATGGTGAAGAAGCAGTCCCTTAAATCAATATCAGTCAAACACCAGTCTTTTGGTATCATTGTAGGGGATGGTAGTCCAGACTGCAATGGTCCCATTTCTTCCATGACAGCATTAATTTGTTGTAAGTCTTGCAACAGATGCCATTTCCCATTCTTCTTCCTAATCATGAACACTGGAGAGTTCCATGGGCTGGTAGTAGGAATGATGTGGCCAGCTGTAAATTGTTCCTGAACCAGCTCATGCAAGTGGTGCAGCTTTTCACTACTAAGGGGCCACTGATCCACCCACACAGGATCTGATGTCTTCCATATGAGTGATAATGTACGCTGCACTGCAGCGGCCCCTATGATAAATTTATTCCCAAATTCAGTCCCCACTGAGAGACACAGTCCTGTCCCCAAAAAGTCACGAACACAGGCTCTTCTACCTTCAGGGCCCACTACTTGAATCACGTGTGCGCTTTGTACGGGGACAGTCTGGCCTCCTGTCACAGGGTTATCCGGACCAGTCTATGCCCATGACAGGGACAGTAGGCCCAAGGGCCCCCTCCCCGAAAACGGGAAGGGAAAGGTAAAGGAAGATAAACAGCAGTGGCACCGATCTAGGGAGGAAAACTTATTTTACTAACTATGATATAATACAATCTAATTGAAATTGAGACTAATAAATCAAATAAAATAGGAGAGAGAGAGTTTTCAGAGCAAACCTGGAAGATCCAGACACAACCGCCACGGCTGAAGGAAGAGACCACCCGGGGGAGGAGATCCCATGACCTCCGTGACGTACAGGGATAGGTACCCGGAAGTAGACTATTAACACTTTAACTCCCAGTGCACTACATGATGTTATGATGTGGAATACCGAAAACCAAAAAATCACAAAACCATGACACCTCCTATACCCACTAATGTGGTATGAATCTGTAAGGTGGGCTTCAGCATCTGATGCATGGACTCAGATGTGAACGATCCAAATCGTTTATTACAATTTCTCACATCACTTACATACCTTCACAAGTTTTCTTTTTCTAGCTTTCTCATTCGCCCCTACAACTTTCCCATCCACCTTTACATGTCAACAGAGCATTCTAAAAACATTCTTCAACCGTTCATGCAGGTGCTTATCCAATCAGAGCTGTGAGATGTTTGTTCTTCTTCTAGAGGTGTCCTTGGTTCTCAAGCTGTTTATCTTGCTCCACAGCCGCTGCTCTGAACAGTTTTTCTTGTATTCCCACAATTCCCCTTTTTTTCTTTATTCGCAAACTACTACCATACTATAAAATAATAACACTAATTATATTAATAAAATAATCATTATAACTCAATTAAGGCCTCAATTGACAATACTCTAAATGTGAGAAAGGAGACAAGGCAAACATAGCATAATGACAAGAAATACTGTTAACCTACTAAAAAGAACAAACACAAGTTTGTCCTGCAGCCCAAGTTTCTGCAACCTGGAAATAAATCCCTGAGGGCCCCGTTCTGTGTTAATCTGTACCTGGTTAGGAAAAAGTCTTCAACTTTTGTATATTCTGATATACTGATTTTGAACGTTCACTAAAATTTGTACAACAAATGCTTTTAGAGTGCTCACAACCATGCCTTTGGGCTAATAGAAAATTAACGGCTATACAATTTTATGAAGTTGCATGTCAGATAGAATCAATATTAGTGGGCAAATGTGCTAGAGTATCACTAGGGGCATTATTACTTATTGACCCTTGAGAAACAACAAACTGCGGAAAAGGAGAGAGAAAGAACATGGTGGTGGTGGATGTGATAGGCAGTGCCAGCAGGGCGTCCCCTGCTTCAAAGTGCACTTTTCCTCTCTCACCCATCACAGATTGTCTCCTGCTTTTATTCCTCTCAGGGTCCAAAGGGTATTTTCCATTTGTACACTGCATCCGCATGGCCAGTGCATGATACAGAGCCCAAGTGGAACACCTGCTTGCAAACAGAATAAACTATCAAGGTTAGCTCTCTTAGCGTGCACCTTTGTTTCAAGTGATGCATAGTCATATTTTTTAAATCATCCTGATTAGTGGGATAAAAGAGAGTTAGTCATTCTATACTACAGGGTCATCCCTTTGCCTGGGATTCCTTTCCAGGTTTTGTCTTCACAAATCAAGAAAAGGCTAACTGATAGGCTGATAGCATCATAACTGAGCATTACTAATACATTAAAAGAGCTATTCCCATAGATTCCAGCATTGGTAACATCAAATACTGTCTAATTCACATTTGATCTACTACTAAAATAGGAGAAGCACACGACAACCTAAATAATGCCTAATAATTCTAATTCTTGAGACTTCACTGATAACACAGGAAAATCACTCACTATGTCATACCATTACTAATGTTGTTATTTGCAACACAACAAGTTACAAAGCAATACCAATAAGTAAGAAGCACACAATCCCAGTCATTTTAAGGGCTGGATGCTATTTTCTGCCTTGAGATGAGGCTGAACATATCGTGCTTGAACCCATGTAGGGCCAGTCGCTGTGGAAACAGAAGCATATCCATGACCCAAGTTATCAGTGGTAAGGGACCTTCCCAGTGCCCTGTGGCCATATTCCGAGCATTAACCATTGGCCGTTCCTTGAGCATTGGGGTGGCCCCAAAATGACGATCCACATGAGTTGTATCTGTATGATCGTGATTCAGAAAGTACAGCACAAGCAAAGCCTTACATAATCTATCTTGTGGTGTGTCTCCCGTATTCCCCCGTTTTTTGTTTATTAAGAATGGATTTCAATGTTTGATGAGTACACTCAATGATAGCTTGTCCAGTGGGAGAATGAGGAATGCCTGTAATATGTCTAACCCCCCATTCTTGGAGGAAAGTTCGAGTGGCCTTAGAAGTATACACAGGTTCATTATCTGTTTTTATAGTATGTGGGATCCCCATAGCAGCGTAAGCACATAACCAATGTTTACAGGTGTCGTGACTGCGTTTGCCTGTATGCACTGTGGCAAATATGTAAGAAGAATGAGTATCTATTGTTACATGCACATATTTTAGATGGCCAAATTTGGGAACGTGAGTGACATCTGTCTGCCACAGTTGAAGAGGTGCTGTGCCACGGGGATTTGTCCCAATTTGAGGCAAAGGGGCAATTGCCTGACAGTCTGGGCATGTTAGAATAATGTTACGGGCTTGATCCACTGTCAGTTGGAATTGTTTTTGTAAGGCTCTCCTATTCTGATGGAAAAATTGATGGGAGAGTTGCGCTTGCTGAAATAATTGAGGGGTAGCAAAGGCAACTGTGGCTTGATCAGCCTTACGGTTGCCCTCGGTTAAAAGGACCAGGCAACGTAGTGTGCGATTGAATATGCATAATGAAATAAGGAAGAGTATGGTGAGAGACATAATGCAAAACTCACTTGAGCTGTGCAAACAAAGCAGGGTTGTTAACTTCCTTAAGAAAAGATCCTTCAATCCACTGAATGATACCTGTAACATACAAAGAGTCAGTTATTATATTAAGCTTTTGTTCTGAAAAAATTTGAAAAGCTCGAGCTACCGCAGCGAGTTCTACAATTTGAGGTGATCCATCAACAACATGTACGTCTGACTGCCATCGTGTAGCAGTCGCACACCAGAGAACCACTGTTTGGTGTGTCTTGCCGGAGCCATCTGTAAATACAGTAACAGCATTAGGTATTGGAACATGTGAAAGCAAAATATTAGTAGTAAGGGACAGATCACTCAAATTATGTAGTAACTGATGTTTAGGGGGATGGGTGGAGATTTGTCCAGTATAGTCTGCCATAGCAGTTTGTAAAGCGAGCAAATGAAGAAACATCCAATCTAAAACTTTTTTAGTAGCAGGTATATAGATGCAATCATGGTCAAGAGCTCATAAAATTTGTAGACGATGTCGACCTTGCTGTATTAGCATTGCAAAGATCTCCACTCGTGATGTAATGGTTTTTGAAAATGTATGTGGTAAGAATATCCATTCGAGGATAATGAGAGGATCTTTTCTTGAGGTATCCCATTGACATAACAAGCTATATGGCTGATAGGAGTTTGATATTATTATTAGAGATACTGGAAGTGATAAACAAACACGATGGCTATATCGATGCTGCAATGCTGTTATTACAGAGTCTAAACATTGTAACGCTTCTGGTGTTAATTGTCGTTTAGAGGTTAGATCTAGGTCTCCTTTGAGTAGCTGCAATAGAGGGTGCAGCTCTTGAATAGTAACACCCAAAAGCAGTCGCAACCAATTGATGGTTCCTAATAATTTTTGCAGATCATTTAATGTCTGTACGTGAGGTACTATTTTGAGGATTTGCGGCTGAATGGTGTGAGATGTAATTTTCCATCCTAAATATTTCTAATATTTCTATGGAGAACTAAGCTGTACCTTTTCTTCTGCTATTTGTAAACCGACAGATTGGACTGCCTGCCGGACGAGCAGTAAAGCGTCCTTTAGATCCTCTTCTTGTTCTGCTGCTATTAATATATTGTCCATGTAATGATAAATAAGGATGTGAGGTCTAACTTTTCGTACTGATTGTAATGCATTTGCTACAGTCAATTGACATATTGTTGGACTATTAAGCATTCCTTGTGGTAACACAGTCCAATGATACCGCTGAGCAGGGCTTTGTTGGTTGATGGAGGGCACTGAGAAAGAGAATCGTGGTGCGTCTTTTGGATGAAGTTGAATGGTAAAAAAGCAGTCTTTTAAATCAATGACTGCTATAGGCCAATTTGAAGGTAACATTGAAGGTGAAGGAAGACCAGGCTGCAACATATCAGTATCACCCCGTAAGATTGTTTATTTTCTGCACTGCTCTAAAGCACCGTAGTACGTTGTAGAAGAATTTTTCTTTCCCACACCCTTCAAATTATCATCAGGAGGGAAAATGTTCAGTTTGTCTTCCAGATCTACTAGACCAGGATCAAAAAGTTCCTCTGGTTCCGGTCCATCCTTGTCTTTAACCAAGTTACATGCAGGTTGCAGAGACGCAGCAGCAGGCGATGTAGGTGGGGCGGAGGGCAGGAGCGACGCGGCGGGCGTCGGGGGCAGGGCAGAGGGCAGGAGCGGCGCGAGGAGCGTTGGGAGCAGAGCGGAGGGCAGCAGCGCTGGCTTTGGGGGTCGTGATTTCTCTTCTCCCCGGCCAGGGGCGGGGTTGGAGCCGCGGATCGAATCCGGGCCGGGGCTGCTTTCTGCACCGAGGGGCAGCAGCGGGGGTAGGAGGGAGGGCAATGGGGAATAGTCGGAAGAAATTCTTCCTTGTCAAATTTGTTTAAGCCCTTCCATTATTTGGTGCCAAACAGGTAAAAGTTTAGCAGCCATTCTGTCTTTAGTAATAGAAGCCTCCCAGAGTTTTGTGCCAATTTTGTCCCCAAGTTCTCCATCAAGAGAGAACCCAGTTTTTGTAAATTCAGGGACATTTTTGCTTCTCCATTTAAGAAAAGTAACTAATGCTGAGGTAGATACAGGCTGATTCTGAAACTTTAAAACTAACCGTAATACTTCAAGATGTACTTGTTGCTCCTTCGCTAGTGAATTCCCCATAGTTCCTGACTGCTCATCTTCTGTCCTGCAGAACGGTGTGGGCACACGCGAAACAATCTCTCTGTAGTTCAGTCAAGTGGTGCTGCCGGACCGGGCTCGCTCCGCCTCAGCTTGATTTGCCCCACGTTGGGCGCCATTTGCAGCGTCTGATGCACGGACTCAGATGTGAACAATCGAAATCCTTTATTACAAGTTCTCACATCACTTACATACCTTCACAAGTTTTCTTTTTCTAGCTTTCCGCCCCTACAACTTTCCCATCCACCTTTACATGTCAACAGAGCATTCTACAAAACACTCTTCAACCGTTCATGCAGGTGCTTATCCAATCAGAGCCATGAGATGTTTGTTCTTCTTCTAGAGATGTCCTTGGTTCTCATGCTGTTTATCTTGCTCCACAGCTGCTGCTCTGAAGTTTTTCTTGTATTCCCACAGTGGGCCAATGTGATGGCCAGGCACTTTGGGCAATTCCTGTTACATCTGCCCAAGTGTCCATGATGCCAGACACCACAAATTTCTGCAGTGGACTCCCTGACTCTAGCGTGCAAGTCAGGGTTGGCTGAATGTGTGATACCTTTTGAGCCCACAGTATGTGTGGGGAACCTGTATAGCCAAACCTCTTGGCCCCTCTCTCTTTGTCAATCGCTGGAACCTGTTGTGCATAAAAATATATCAATTGTGCAATGCAGGCGCCTGATGGCACCTGACAAGGAGGCATTGGCGTCCATGCCATACTTTTAATCTCCCCTAAGAAATCTGCATCTATGACCCTGGTAATACAAAGAGACCTTGCATAGTAACAGACAATCGCCCTATCAACAAAGCACTACGACCATATCCTAAAGGTCCCATGACCCCTGTCGCTGCTGCCCTCACCCGGTTAGAATCTAAAGTCACCGGCTCGGAGGTGGCAAGATCCACTCCGGCAGCATCACGAGTTCTTGCATAACCCTGCGGCGCCTGTGGCACTGGAGTCGATTGTGGTGCTGAGGCTACTTGTGTCATTGTGTGCCCCCGCCGCACACTCTGGCCCCCGTTACCCTGAAGAGGGAGCCCTTCCTTGCCTAATCTGGAGTGGCACTGATTTGCATAATGCCGACCCTTATGGCATCGGGTACATACCCTCGGTCCAGGCGGCCACATGGCCCTTCTGTTTGGGCAATTTCGGCAGAAATGACCTGGCTGACCACATGCAAAGCAATTCTGAAAATCTAATTTCATCTCTGCAAACACTGCAGCCATCATGTTGCACTGATGTTGCACAGTGCCCACTTAATTACAAGCGTCTATCATCTGTAAAAGGGTAGGTTTATTCAGAGGGCGGAGAACTTTCTGGCAATCCTCATTAGCGTTTTCTATAGCCATCTTTTGTAGCAATATTTCCCGTGCCTCCTCATTTTCCACCTGTTTGTCCAGACTATCTTTCAATTTGTCAATAAACTGCATGAAAGGTTCACCCGGCCCCTGCTTTATGTTGGCAAACAAACGTTGGGGCTTACCCGCATCAGGGACCTTTAGAAAGGCACCAAGGGTTAAGTCTAAAGCGGCAACATTCAGCTGTACTTGAGCCATTGTGGCAGTGTAATTACCTTCTCTGAGCAAGACTTCCGTACTAATGACTTGTAAAGGGTCCCCATTTGGTCTATCCAGATTCTTTATTGCCTTTTGTTGTGCAGATTCTCTCCAAAAGCCCATCCACATCATGTATTGAGTACTTGTTAAAATCAATTGTGCCAAGGTCTTGCAATCATGAGGACAAAGAGTGTAACTTTTCATAACAGAGTTCAACAGATTACTGGTATAGGGGAAGCCCAGCCCGAATTCAAGAACTGCTTTTCTGAGTTCTTTTATTATTTGAAAGCTTATACCCTCCCATCTCGGGCGCTTATTAGGTTTGTAAATTACAGGGCAGGTGAGATTGCACACCAAACATCATGTGGATCGGGGGGGGGGGGGNACTATGATATTGGAATGCAAGATAACACAGTATAATACAATTTAATTGAAATTGAGACTAATAAATCAAATAAAATAGGAGAGAGAGAGAGGGAGTTTTCCAAAAACTGAGCAAACCTGAAAGCACACGGCTTGGAAGGACACATCCACCCTCTGCCAGGCAAGCCAGAGAGAGAGATCCCGTGACTTCTGTGACATATCTTCCTCTCTGACTGTGCGGCCCCCTGGGACATGTAGTTCTTCTCTTTAGTGACAGGTACCCAGAACTAGAGCATTAACACTAACTCCCAGTGCACTACATGATGTTATAATGTGGAATACTGAAAACCAAAAATCACAAAACCATGATGTTTCTCTAGTCCTATTGCTAGTGACATGGGAGAAGAGGCCAACCCCCACCTCACCACAACCTCCCTTCAGGTAGTTGTAGAGAGTGGTAAGGTCACCTGTGAGCCTCCTCCAGACTAAACAATCCCAGCTCCCTCAGCCACTCCTCATAAGACTTGTGCTCCAGACTCCTCACCAGCTTAGTTGCCCTTCTCTGAACACGCTCCAGGGCCTCAATGTCACTTTTGTAGTGAGAGGCCCAACACTGAACACAGTACTTGAGGTGCAGCCTCACCAGGGCTGAGTACAGAGGGATGATCACTTCCCTGCTCTGGCTGGCAACACTATTTCTGGATGCCAGGATGCTATTGGCCTTTTTGGCCACCTGCGCACACTGCTGCCTCATGTTCAGCCAAGCATCAACCAACACTCCCAGATCCGTTTCCTCTACACAGTCTTCCAGCCACTCTGCCCCAAGCCTGTAGAGTTGCCTGGAGTTGTTGTGGCTAAAGTGCAGGACCTGGCACTTGGTCTTGTTGAACTATGGCCATTGGTCTCAGCCCAGCAATGCAGCCTGTCCAGATCCCTCTGTAGGGCCTTCCTACCCCCAGTGCAGATCAACACTTCCTCCTAGCTTGCTGTCATCTGTAACTTACTGAGGGTACACTCAATCTCCTTGTCCAGGTCATCAATAAAGATATTAAACAGAACAGGCCCCTGGGGAACACCACTTGTAACCGGTCACCAGCTCAACTCCATTCACTAACACTCTCTGGCCCGGCCATCCAGCTAGTACTTTACCTAGCAAAGAGTGTACCTGTCCAAGCCACAGGCTGCCAGCTTCTCTTGTAAAATACTGTGGGAGACAGTGTCAAAGGCTTTGCTGTAGTTTAGGTAGAGTATGTCAACAGCCTTTCTCTCATCCATCAGGTGGGTCACCCTATCATAGAAGGAGTTCTGGTTGGTCAAGCAGGACCTGTGTTTCATGAACCTATGCTTGCTAGGCCTGATCCCCTGGTTGTCTCACACATGCCATGTGATCTCCCTCAAGATGATCTGCTCCTTATGGACTTTTCCTGGCACTGAGGTCAGGCTGACATGCCTGTAGTTCCCCGGATCCTCCTTACGACCCTTCTTGTAGATGGGAGTCAAACTGGCAAGCTTCCAATCCACTGTGACCTCTGCAGTTGACCAGGAACGCTGATAGATGGTGGAAAGCGGCTTGGCTATCACCTCCACCAGCTCCCTCAGCACTCTCGGGTGGATCCCATCTGGCCCTACGGGCTTGTGGCAGTCCAGGTGGAGTAGTAGGTATCTAAATGTTTCCGCTTGAATCGTAGGGGGTTTATTCTGCTCCCCATACCAGACTTCCAGGTCAGGGGGTAGAGTACTCCGAGGATAACTGGTCTGACTTTTAAAGACACACATAAAGGCATTGAGAACCTCAGCCTTTCCACTATCCTCAGTGGTCACATTCCCTGCCACATCCAGTGAAGGATGGAGATGCTCCATAGCCCTCGTCTTACTGTTAATATATTTGTAAAAAGGTTTTTTGTTCTCTTTTACCCTAACGGCCAAGTTGAGTTCAAGCTGGGCTTTTGCTTTTCTAGTTTTCTACCTGCACATCCTAACAACTTCTTTCATAGAATCATAGAATCTGTCATGGGGTTATCCGGACCAATCTATGCCCGTGACAGAGGCAGTGGGCCCTTGGCCCCCCCCCCCCCCCGAAAACGGGAAGGGAAAGGGAAAGGAAAATAAATAGCAGTGGCACCGATCTAGGGAGGAAAACTTATTTTACTGACTATTATATAATACAATCTAATTGAAATTGAGACTAATAAATCAAATAAAATAGGAGAGAGAGTTTTCAGAGCAAACCTGGAAGACCCAGACACAACCGCCACGGCTGAAGCAAGAGACTCCCCCCCCTGTGGGGGGAAGATCCCATGACCTCCGTGACGTACAGGGATAGGTACCTGGAAGTAGAGTATTAACACTTTAGCTCCCAGTGCACTACATGATGTTATGATGTGGAATACCGAAAACCAAAAATCACAAAGCCATGACAGATTTATTAGCCTCAATTCCAATTATATTGTATTATATTGTGTTATCTTGCATTCCGATATCATATTTAGTAAAATTAAGTTTCCTCCTTAGATCATTGCTGCTGTTCTGTTTTTTTTGGGCCCCAGCTCCCATCTCCCTACCCTCCCCCTTTTCCCTTTCCTTTTTTTGGGCCGGCGGGCCAGCAGGTCTGCTGCCCCCTGTCACGGACACAGATTGATCTAGATAACTCCTTGACAATGAGGCATTAGATGAATTATTATCAGGTATCTGATGGATAGCACGCAACACCAAAGTCTTAACTTGTTCAAGGCATTGTCTATCCATCAGTGCCTAGGCTTAAGGTGTTGCCTGGACCCCCTCCCCTATGCGTTACTCCATGCCAATATGATTTAAGTTATTCAAATTATTCATAACCTGGATGGTAGCCTGTTCTCGGTGTTCAGTCATAAACACAGTGTATTGCATGGGAGACAGGATCGTTTGTAACAAAATTTTCCAGTCGTGAGGGGTCATAGCATAACTGTCACCAATTGCAACCAAAAGATTATATGCAAAGGCAGACTGAATTCCATAATCTCTCATCGACTTCCTTAGCTCCTTCACTGCCTCATAAGGCAGGGATTCCCACCGGGGGGGCTGATTTGCATGATACAACACAGGAAAGGCTTGCAGCGTATCAGCATTACCCTGTAATATTGGTTCTTTTCTGCACTGCTCTAAAGCACCGTAGCATGCTGTAGAAAAATTTTTCCTTCCTGCTCCCTTCAAATTATCATCAGGAGGGAAAAGGTTCAGTTCGTCCTCCGGATCTACTGGACCAGGATCAAAAAGATCCTCCGGTTCCGGTCTGTCCTTGTCTTTAACCAAGCTACATGTGGGCGGCAGAGATGCAGCAGCAAGCGATGTGGGCGGAGCGGAGGGCGGCAGCATCAGGGCAAGCGACATGGGCGAAGCGTGGCGGGGGGTCGTGATTTCTCT
>JACDJE010001351.1:0-20001 GCA_016647715.1 Pavo muticus
AAGAAAGAAGGAATTTTGGAGGGGAAGGTTACTGTCACAAACAGGAAGGAAAATACCAACACAGACAAGTTAAGAGGACCTCACTGCCTTCCTGGATCAGTCAATGGGCTGAGTCTTTCTCTCTTCTCTCCACAAGGACACCTATTCTCACATGCAGTCATACCAAGAGCTTCTGCTGGGAGACTTAGAAATCTCTATAGAGTTATCCCATGATAAAATGCATTCGTAATTGACTGTATTACTCATGATCTTGGTTAACATCACATGTTTCGCAGACAGTGTGTTTATCATTGGCAATCTAAAAGAATCTGTAATCTGTTGCTTTAATAAATTGCACTGTTCGTTAACCTAGCCTTGAGAGCTCATTTGAATGTGACTAGATGAACTGGGAAGCATGCTATCTGTGAATCTGTAATTGTGATAATTAGTATATTGAACAAGAACAGATTTATAGCACCAAATAGGACATCACTCAGAATCTAAGCTCAGCCATCACCAGCCCTTCTGATATCTGAGAACAAGCTAGATCACAAGGAGGTTTATTTTCTTCTGAACTTCTCTGCCCTTTTCATGTGACATTCACTTCTTGGTACCTGGATAAACATGGCTTTCTTCTCTGGCTTTGTGCAGTTAGTTAGTATGGTATGTCCCCAATTCCTGTAAAGAGAAAAATGAACAAACTTAATCACAGTCCTGCTGATTACGGGAGAAATGAAATATTAGTCTAGCCACTGCCAGTTTCTTAAGAAGGCCAGCTAGCTTCTTACTACAAGATAATCCAGGCAGAAGACTATGTGCAAAATCCTGTTACAGTCCAAAGAGAACAAGAACCTTAAATGGAGCCACCATTTTTTGTTATCATAGAATCATAGAATGGTTTGGGTTGGAAGGGACCTTAGAGATCCTCTTGCTCCAATCCCTCTGCCATGTTCTCACTAGACCAGGTTGCTCAAAGCCCCTTCCAGTCTGGCCTTGAATACATCAAGGGAGGGGACACCCACAGCTTCTCTGAGCAACTGATTGCATTGTATCATCTCCTTCACAGCAAAGGATTTTTCCTTAAATCTAGTATAAATTTTCCCTTTTCCAGTTTATAATCATTACCCCTTGTCCTATTGCTACATGCCCTTATAGTGGTCCAAGCTGTCTAAGTAATATAGGAAGAGACTCATCCTTAACATGTCAAAAAAAAAAAAAAAAAAAAAAAGGATGTTCATAGGGGTTACCTTGCTTCCAGTGTTATTCTCACCCCTTCCTGCAATGAGAAATGAAGTGAATTGGCTTTCCAGCATCCATGTTAACCATGCCGTGGTTTCCAAGAGATTTTTCCCAGATGTTCCAACTCTTTTTCACAACGTCTGTTCTTTATGTTGGGCAGGCTAAGAATAGGTGGTGGTAGTGGGAAATATGTCCTGAACATATACACTCATTTTTTAAAGATGTTTTTTGGATATTTCATATTAATGAGAAATACACGTAAATCAAAACTGTAGACAACAGATTTTTCTTGAAATTCAGAGAAAAATTAAAAAAGACTGGAAGTCTGTCAAGGTGAAAACAGTGCTGTGGTTTAACTCATCAGGGAACTCAGAACCACACAGCCATTTACTCACCTTCCTCCCTCGCAGTCAGATGGGGGAGAGAATCAGAAAAAAATAAAATAAAATAAAATAATATACATATATATATATATAAAGAATATATCTAAAGAAAAAAAAGATAACTCATGAGTTAAGGACAGTTTAATAGGACAGAAAAGGAAGGGAAAATAATACTAGTGATAAAAGAATATACAAACCAAATGATGCACGGTGCAGTTACTCATCACCCTTTGACCAATGTGTAACCAGTCCCTGCACATGAGTAGCCTTCCTGGTCAGTGTTCCCTGATGTTATTACTGAGCATGATACCACACAGTATCGAATTGTTGGCCAATTTGTCTGTCTCACTTCTGTTCCCTCCCAGCCTGAAGGTTCCTTCACCTTCAGCCTCTCTAGCAAGGCTGTATAAGAAAGCTGAAAAGTCCTTCACTTAGTGTAAGCAGTGCTCCAAAACAACTAAAACATCAATGTGTTATCAACATTATTCTCATTCTAAATAAATATAGAGGCAATGGTATGCTAATTTAGCTTTCCTGGCTTTGTTTATGTATTACCTTCAGACATTGTTCTGAGTTTGAGAAACAGATGTAAGATATGGCGGCTGTTTATTGTTTGAGTGTTGATAGTTAGCTAAAGAAGTTTTAGCTTATCGGATCTGCAGATACTTTGCAGACTTTGGAAAAAAAGTGATCTTACTTGTCATTCTCTCTCACTACATGTCACGGCTGCTCCAACTTGGTTTAATTTTACCAAGAATTTATAACTTTGTAAGTTAGTCATTGCACTTTCTAACACATTGCTTGGCATCTGCTACCTTCCCACATTACTGAAGCAGGTTATTGTTGTATGTTACCCTAGCTAAAATATATACGTTACATTAAAAAATAAAAATAAAATAAAAAAACCCACCAAAACCTGTAATTAGAATAAAACTGTAAAGCTAAATTTGCCATAGTACTACACAGTGTAGTCTTAAAGTGTTGTCAGGAAAAAAAGAATCTACACAGACGTGTTACTCCAGGGATGAATGAACCTCTTTCCTTACATGATGATCATCATGTTAATATAATAAAGGCATTGTTGAGGGACCTAATTAAGAGTTATATTTTTCCTTCAGCTTTACTGTGAGGAACTTAAAAACTGCATTATAGAATGGAGAATCAACCCTTTCATGCACTCTTTGAGTCAAGGCAATCCNATTCAAGCTGATTGAATTGTCAACAAACTCATCCATTTATCATGCTGTACCTATATACTTTACATTTTGTCTGTGCAACTTCTTCTTTGTGAATGTGAGTCAAAGGATTGCAATTCAGGCTCATTAATCAATCAAGTAAAGCCATAAAAGAGCTTGGAATATGCAGGTGGGCATATTCACTTCTTCAGTCTTAGGAACCATATCTACTTATTGTATCAGTCTCTTGGTTGTCTTTATCATCTGCTAAACTAACCATGGTTTCCACTAGAATGTTACCTTGGATATGTGCTTAGCTGTAGAAGCCTTTTTCCCATTAAAAAAAAATCCCCAATTGTTCTACTTCTTACAAACAAACAGATCAATTTGTCTGCTTACTGTCTAAATAATTCAAGTTCCTGTGTCTGTATATGGCACAGCTGAAAGTACTTCTATTTCTCATAAACAGGCAAAGTGCAACTTCAAACAAATCAGATTATTTAAGGTTATCATTTCATTGTCTTTCTTAAAATATAATCATTTTACATATTAAGAAACTTCACCCACTAATTCAATTTGTGTTTGGTTTTTATATATTTTGTATTCCAGACTATCGTTTAGATACTGACAGTTTAGATACGTGGATTTTATTCCTCAGAAATTCATGAGATCCAGCCAATTGTATTAATCTCCAGGTAATCATAGAATTGTAGAATCACAGAATGGCTTAGCTTGATAGGGATCTTAAAGATCATCTAGTTCCAACCACCTAACATCTAACCAAAATCTTCCCTCTTTTAGATTAAACCCATTCCCCTTAGTTATATTACTACCAGATTGTATAAAAAGTTTTCCTCACTCCTGCTTACAAGCTCCCCTCAAGGACCTGAAGCTATAATGAGATCTCCTCAGAGCCTTCTCTTCTCCAAGCTGAACAAACCCAGCTTCCTTAGCCTGTCTTCATAGGAAAGGTATTCTGCTCTTCTGATCATCTTAGTGCATCTCCTCTGGGCCTGCTTCAACAGTTCCACACCTTTCTTGTGCTGAGGACCCCACGTCTGGACACAGTCCAGATGAAGACTTATAGGGATAAGGAAGATGGGAACAATCACCTCTCTTACTCTGCTGGCCAGTCCTCTATTGATGCAGTCCTGGATAATGCTCCAGGCTGCAAGCACACACTACTGGCTCATGTCCAGCTTTTTGTCCATCAGGATATCCAAGCCTTTTCTACAGGCCTGTTCTCAATGAGTTCTTCTTCCAGTCTGTACACATATTTGGGATTTTTGCAACCCAAGTGCAACATCTTGCACTTGGCCATGTGGAACCTCACTTGGTTCACACTGGCCCACTTTCAAGCCTTTCCAGGTTCCTCTGGATGGCATCTCTTCCTTCTACTCTGTCAACAGCACCACTCAGCTTGGCGTCATCAGCAAACTCCAACCAATTTTTTATCCACTGAGTACTTCAGCCATCAAATTCATATCTCTCCAATTAGAGATAAGGATGTGGTGTGGGACAATGTGAATGGCCTTGCACAAGTACAAGTAGATGATGACATCAGTTGCCCCTCCTTTGTCCACCAGTGCCGTCACTCCACTGTAAAAGGCCACTGGATTGGCACAATATGCCCTTGGTGAAGCCATGTTGGCTGCCTTAAAACACCTCCTCATCTGCATGTGCCTTGACATGTCTTCCAAGAGGATCTACTCTGTGGTCTTCAGAGAAACAGATGTGAGGCTCCCTGGCCTGTAGTTCCCCAGGTCTTCCTTTCTCCCTTTCTTGTAAATGGGAGTGATGTTTCCCTTGTGCCAGTCACCAGGGACTTAGCTGACAGCCATGACTTTTCAAATATGACAGTGTCTTGGCAACCACATAAGCCAGTTCCTTCAGGACCCTGGGATGCATGTCATTGGGCCCCATAGTCATTCAGCCGTATAAGGTGGTCACAGACTTACTCTTCTCTTAAAGTGAGAGGGATTTTGCTTCCCTGGCCCTTG
The DNA here is from genome assembly GCA_016647715.1 of Pavo muticus. NCBI lineage: Eukaryota > Metazoa > Chordata > Aves > Galliformes > Phasianidae > Pavo > Pavo muticus. The sequence goes on from JACDJE010001351.1 coordinate 4,777, forward strand.
CTTAGAAGTTCAGGAACACGGGAGGCATGAGGAACATGAGCCTGTCTGGCTGCAAAGACTACGGAAAAGAACTCACTGAGTACCTCAGACTTCTCCATGTCTACTGAAGCCAGTTTTCCCTTCTCGTTTATCAGAGTGGGTACACTCTCTTTGGCCCGCCTCTTCTGACCAATGTACCTATAGAATCCCTTATTATTTTTCACATCCTGTGCCAAGTTTAGTTACATCCGCACCTTGACATTCCTGATCCCATCTCTACATATCCAGACAGCATCCCTGTATTCTTTCCAGGCAACTCATCTCTGCTTTCAACGCCTGAGCATTTTCTACTTATCTCAGTTTGACCAGCAGGTCCTTGCTCAGCCATGCTCGTTTCTTGCCTCTTCTGTTTGACTTCTTGTGCTAGGGGTTGAAGAGTTCTTGCGCTCTCAGAGAAGTGTACTTAAAGAGCTGCCAGTTCTGTTCTGTTCCTATTCCTAAGGACAGTTTCCAAAGGGATCAGTAAGATGATGTTTCACAGAATAAGGACAAGTGTAATATATATATATATATTACATACATATGTGAGTACATACATACAATGTCCAGAACGTGTAAATTTTATAAATATATCAGAAATTTGCCAGTGTATTCTTAAAATAGAGATCTGAGGAAACTGAAACTATGTGACACCTGCACATTTTTTCAAGTACATTCAAACAATAAATTATAATCAAATATATGATGGAATTTATCTGTAGTAGTCTGATGTATAGCCAGTGGAGCAGCAAATTATGACTGATGCAGGTCTCAGGTGAGCAGAATTGCCCTTTGGTAGTCTTTCTCATGCTGTCTGTTGGCACCATATATATACAATTACAGCAGCTTTTCTGACTCAGTTCTTTCAGTGAAACCAGTTCAGGACAAAGTTGGTAAGTAATGTTCAAACAAACAAATAAAAAACCCTACCTTGTTACTTTTAGTGCTACTATGAAGCACTGTGGAACACATTCAGAAGGTTAAAACATGAAGCATTTTTAGTTTAAAGTTTGTATGTGAGTTTATTCATATTTTTTGATCAAGATAGACAATAGTATGTTCAATACACCAACTCTAGAAGTCTTCAGACAACAAGGTTGCTCTGAAAGTAATGCCTCCTATTTATTTCTGTGGAAACTACAACAGATATGTAAAACATCAATTAAAAAGAACAAACTTCCACAGAACAACCTTTTTTATGACTCTATTCGGTATAAAGCTTTCAGTGACTAGCTTAAACTAAGAGGGCTGCTTCAAAAGTAATGCCCCCTATTTTCTTATATTGGCCTATGATGTCAGAGGAGTATATATGTAGTATGGTAGTAGATGTTGAATCTTCCCACCGATATTCTGTTACATTTTGTTTCTCTGTGATAGGTGGCATCAGAGGGGCAGTCCAACAAAATATTGCCTGGCATGGAAGTACATATGAGGCAAAGGCAAATGAATTCTTCTGTGAAGAAAAAATTACACCCATTGACAGTGCTTGCTGAATGTTTATGGAGACCAAACAGTCAATGTCAGCAAAGTGAGGCAGTGGTTGGTGATTTTCATCAGTGGTGACATTAACAGTAACAGTGGATCATCTCTGCTGGTGCAGATTCTTACGCGTGGCATGCAGACTCTTGTTCATCACTAGCAAAAATGAATAGCTAGTGATGGTGACTATGCTGGAAAATAGTGTTTTGTAGCTGAGAATATGCTCTATCAAATAGTGTTATTGTACTCTCTGCATCTGTTGTAGTTTTTATGGAAATAAACAGGAGACACTACTTTCAGAGCTACCTATGTGTGTACTACATAACTTTCAGAGTTCAACAACTTTATTTATTTAGTAAAATTGTATATTTTCCGCAAGTAGGAATACAATGAACAGGATCAGTGTTAGGAACACATGCAATCATTCAGTTCGTTTTCTGACATAAGTATCCATGCTCACTTTTCCCATATATTCAGCAGTATTTGCAAGCAGCTCACTACAAGTGTCAATATTGTGGGAAGACTGCATACATAATATTCTTTATATATGAGAGTGAGTTGGAGTTGCTCTTATGAGATGATGCAAACTTGGATACTGTATTTAATATAAAGTCTTGTTTTCTTAACACGATGCTTACATGTCACAAGACACACTTTTTGTATCATGCTTGAATAAGCTCTGAGCTATCACCTGCCTCAAAATAGACTTAATTTTAAAGCAAAAAACAAGCATTTGTACTATACAACCTTTTTAGTAAAAGAAGACCCTGGAAGTAAAAACTTGAATAAGTTCTTAGCTCTCTACCTCAAAACTGACTTAATTTTAAAGAAATAAAGCTCTTAAAAATAATAATAATAATAACATTTTTCACTTTGCAATAAATTTGCAATAAATTCCATTATCCTAATAATTGTATAAAAATGGACATGTTGGCGTTTTTATTTTCCACCAATAACTGTAAATGTGACTACTTTTTACATGTGTATAACATAATATCTAGATTTTCTCTGAAAATACTACTGCAATATATATTCTACCTAATACATTTTGTTCTACAATGAATATAACGCAGACCAAATGTATCACCAATTGTGTTCTCCTCAGATATGAGTTTATGAACAATAGTGGAGCTGCAGCTGATGAAGAAATGCTTTCTGGATCAGTAGAATATTTCAAGAAGCTATCAATGAATGATCAATAACACCACCTATATTCCAAATAGATAAAAATATATAAAGAGAAATCTCAATATCTTCCAATACAACTCATAAATAAAATTTTAATGGGGCTATCATAGGTACAAAATTCAATTACTTTTGAACACAGTATATTTTTAAACTAGATATTTGAGGCTCCATGTCAGAAGGTCTTAAGCTAAAAGTTCATTTTTAACACTGTTATTACAGGAAAATGTAATGTGTGTGAGGTCATTTTTGTTTGTTTGTTTCTGGAAGAGAAGTTACTTTTTAGTTCTTGTAAATCAAAAGTAATCTTTCCAAAGGTTAATAATAAAAACCATAAAAACCCTGCTGTCTGAACCAGCTGGAAACCTTAAAACAGTATTGATTAAGAAGGAATGCATTAATAAAGAGCTAGTGAGCTAGTATCATTATTTTTGAAGTTTTTTTTTTTTTTTTTTTTTTTTTTTTTNTTTCTCCTTATATTTCTCCTTGACGTAAAATTTGAACTGAAGACAGCTATCCATTTCTGTTTTCCTAGTTTTCGTGAGAACACATAGTAATATTATATTTGCAGTAGCAGTTTATGCCTCAATCTATCTTTGAACATAATGAGATGTGGTGCCACCTGCCTTTCCATGATGCTATATCTTTCCTCTGGGTTCTTAGAAATAGCACACAGGATCATGGCAAAGTGTTGCTTCAGTACCAGGGATGTATGAGTTCTAAGTGATGCCGAGGGTGGCAGGAGGCAGCAGCAAAGGAAAACAGGAGGGACATTATTTTTATGGTTCCACTCCAGTATATCTGAAGCAACAAAAAGTCTTTGTATAAAACAGCTGTAAGGTAAACCAGGGTAGACGTCTCAACTGGGGAAAGACAGAAGTGCTGTCTACTCTTTGTAGGCAATCCAAATATATTTTTACTAGAAAAACTTCTGACCTTTATACTCTCCAGTCACCAGATACATGTGCCTGGGGCATAGTGGTAGAAACAACTGTCTTCCAAATGACATGCCTCGTCATGTTCAAGTCAACATGTCTTCACTTACTCCAAGATAAATATACAGATAAACTTAAAACAAGACTTTCAGATGTTATCAGTTATATAGATAACACTGTGAAATATGCAGAATGTATCTAACCTAGCAAGGACTAAAAAATCAAACAAACTGGTCGAAATCACAAGTATGCTGGCATTACCTTCACTATTAATGAATATGAAAGAGTTCAGTGCAAAAGACTCTTTTCCAAAGAGTTTTCAGCTTCATTGCAATAAAACAAAACAAAACAAACAAACAAACAAACAAACAAACAAAAACATGTTATAAAAAGCATGAAACAGTAATGCAAATATGATGGGATCTTAAGTTATACTACATGGACTTGACAACACTATTTTTACCTACAGTGTGTAAACAGTATCGAGGATCAGATGAAAGTTTGGTTTATATTGTTGTGGTTTAACACGGCAGGTGGCTAAGCACCACACAGATGTTAGCTCACTCTTCCCTTCCCAGTTGGATAGGGGAGAAAACAGGGGGAAAAAAAAGTAGAACTCATGGGTTGAGATAAAACTAAAAGAAAAGGATAATAGTTATGACTATACATGTAAGTGTATCTAACTAGTGACGCACAAGAAATTGCTCGCTACGCCCCAGTTGATGCCCAGCCAGCTCCCTGAGCAGCAGAAGAGAGAGAAGAACACCTACCTCCTTCAGAACTCCTTCTGCTGGATTTCATATGGTATGGAATATCCCTTAGGCTAGTTTAAGTCAGCTGACCTAATTCTGTTCCCATCCAGCTCCTTGGGCCTTTCACCGGGAATGGCTTTGTTTCTGTACAACACTGCTTAGCAGAAAATATAAACATCAGTGTGTTATCAACATTGTTTTTCTCTGTCAATGGCTAAGAGCCAATTCAGCCTGGTTACATGACTAAATGGGGTTGGGGGGGACCCAATGACCCATACACAGCAATAGGAGGAAGGAGGAAAAGGTAAAAGGTAGAGACATGGGCCTAAAAACAAAACAGCGGCAATGAGCTAAGGGAGAAAACTAATTTACTAAATATGATAGTGGAATGTGAGTTAACACAATATAATACAAGATAATTGGAATTGAAGCTAATAAATCAAATAAAATGAGAGACAGTATCCAAAACTGAAGGACTTACTCAAATACTGAAGGTGAGACAGCTAGGAAGCACACACCGCAGAGAGGAGCAGTAAAAGAAAGGGCAGTCTTGTGACTCATGAGCAGTTTTATTTTTCCCTCTGAATGGAAAATGGAAACGGATCAGTGAGGGGAATGGAGCAGAAAGGTACCTTGGAACTACTGACAATCCACAGAACTGGAGCATTAACTCTTTAGCTCCTAGTGCTCTACATGATCTTATGATATGGAATACTGGTAACAAAAATCATAAAACCATGACACTCAGCTGCCCTAACTCTGCTCCCACCCAGCTCCTTGGGCCCTTCACTGAGAATGGCTTTGTTTCTGTACAACACTGCTTAGCAACAACTGTAACCATCGCTGTGTTATCAACATTGTTTTTCTCCTAAAATCAAAACCATAGTAGAACACCAGACACTCTGAAGAAAGCAATTCCATCCCAGATAAAACTTAGAAAGTTGTAAAATAGTTATGCTTTTTTTTTTTTTTTTTCTGATTAGGTATGTATCAAGTTCAAAAAAGCATACATTTTTAGAGACCAATGTTGTTAGAGAATGAAGAATTAGTGAAATAGATGTTTCCAACACAGCTTACTGGATGGGGAGGTAGTGATGGAAGAAGGGAAACAGCTGTGTGGAGATTATTAATAATGTCTTTCTCTTTATAAATGGAAATAGCACTTCGAAATAAGCACTAAGTTAACATTCCTACAACGTAGCAACATCACATCACTAAATCATATACTGAAATAGGTATGCAGATTAAAGTTTCTAACAGAATGATGCAAAGAACTCTCAGTTAACAAAAAATCTTTGAAGTATAGACAAAGCTAAAATTAAAAAAAAAAGAAAAAGGAAAAGAGACTTATTGCTGAATTATACTCTTCTTTAGTGTATATCAATGTAACTGTTGATTTCAATGAATATTAATTTTAAATTAGCTACCAATATTCATATACTCAAAATTCTGAAAATATTTATTTATTAAGTAATTGTCCATTTATTTTTTATTTTTATTATTATTTTATTTTGTTTTGTTTTATTTAGTTTAGAAACACAGAATGTACCCAAATTTGCCTTATAGTTGTTTGCTTAGCATGAAGAAATGCTCAGTCTATAAATGCAGTCCTACTTTACTGCTATGAACAAATGACTGAAAGAGAACACATTCTTTAGAAACCAATTAAATGCATTTAATTTTAGCTAACAGTTATAGAAATTGCTATTTAAGGTAGACATTAAAAAAAAAAATCAAATACTACACACTTCAAAAAAGCTTGTATTTCAATCATTTAATCAAAAAGATCAGTTTTTAAAAATAATTAAAATACATAGAAACTCTTCAAATAGCATAAATTTTTTTACCTCTGTGTCAGTCTAAAAACCTTGCCAAAGGTCTAGACTAATCCTATTAATATTCATAATTTACATCCTTGCTTTCTCTAATAGCATTATTTATAATCTTTTTAAATTCCTGATTCTCCTGACACTCTTAAGACAGTCAATAAGTAATCTCTCTGTAGCTTACTGAGTGAATGCTTCTCAATTTCAGCTGACGTTTTTCTTTTGATTAATGATATTTTCATTACCACAGAAGTTTATATATATATGTGTGTGAGTGTGCGTGTGTGTGTCCTTTCACTGGAGTAAAACAACATTGTTTTTTTTCCTTTTATCATTTTGGTTGTAGATACTGTTTCAGAGATTTTTGGCATACATATATATAATATTAAGTGTATGTATATATAACATATATATGTGTATACATATGTATATAAACTTATGTATTATCAACACTTTTTCTGAACTGTTTACTGTAGATCTCAATTAATGATAATCTTGGCACAAGAATTATTCTCTAACTACATTTAGAGTGCTAGATCTGTAAGAAAATTGTTAGTCTTTAACTTTGCTAGTCAGTTAGATCCAAAGTGTCAAATTTCTGTTGAGTGGAAGTGATAAGCTTGACTCTGAATTGTGCTTTTACATGCACCTAGCAGCATCTCTCTGCTTTGTTTTTGTTGTTTGTTGTATTGGTTTTTTGTTTGTTTGTTTTTTAATACCCAAGATCATAAGACATGCAATTCAACAAGTAATTGCTATCTTCCCTTTTAACCAAATGTACCAAAAAGCCACCATTCAGGCTATGTTTAGGTTATACTGAAACGTTAGAGAAAAAAATTCCTTTGTTTTCCTATGATTCTAGTGAGAAATAATTGTAGTAGAACTGAACTGCAGTAAAATCAGTTTTTCTTTTTTGGAGAAAAATAGGAACATAAGGTCACAGTTTCATTGGAATTCAAAGCTACTAGTTTTCCTGTTATTGATACTGCTTAAGGATCTTAATTGTTATATTGTTTGACAGATATTGAAAAGAAAATTGAAATTAATTGAAGAAGTATGGAACCTTCTTGCTTAACACAAACTATAGTCTCATTGTACTGAATTTCACAGTTTCACTGGTTCAACTATACATGTTTAAGATATTTGCATAAACATCTTGTCTTTTTCCATGGCCAGATTTGACTCATCATAGATGGGCTCTATTAATCGAAGAAGTTGCCACTGAAGTTGAATAATAGTCTCAGAAGTAGTCTCTGAAGATTCAGTTGGGTATCCTTTCAGATACCGTAGGCATCCTAACAAGTCTTCTTCTGTAGGGAACTACTGCTTTATTTAGGTGCAGGATCAGAATCCATTTCATTTGATTCACTGCAGTTTTAGATAGATAGCAATCCTTTATATTCCATAAAGGAAAATCTAACTTTTATTTAGGAAATTAAGATCCCGAAGTTTTGATGCTTTAGAGAAAGGTCAGGATTCTTTCTTGTGTAAAATAGTCTTTACTTTACATCTTTATTTACTAAAGCTGGAATTAAAGAAAATATTTATTAAGTACCAACATGTGACACAGATTAGAAAACTGCTAGGATGGATCTCTGATTGGTAGGTTAATTTTCTAATGTGATAGATTAATCAATGTAAACCACATAGCTCTGTTGAAACTGCTGTTCCAAATTGCCAATTTCATCTTCATCCAGCAGAGAAAATGCCAACCTTTTTCTCTGCAGTAAAATCTTCTTGTTATAACAGCGAAGCAAGAGCAGAGTTACTGTTATTGTGAAACATCTGGTAACCACAAGATGTGACTCCTGTGAGATAATCACATCCATGGAAAATTAGAACTTACTGAACTTTGTTATATTTCATGTTTTGTAATACCCCTGAGTGTGGTTGGCATATAATTCCATAATCACTTTGCTTCTGGACCAGAAATGAAACCACAGATGCTACTCTTTGCAGTAACAGCCATCGCTTAACATAAATAAATGATCAAAATAACTGTATTGTGCATGTATAAAATATATATGTCATAACAAATACTGTGGGATTTAAAGTTGCTGGGAACACACTAAAATAGGTGCTGAAGGCCTCATTACAGGCATAATTAAAAATAGATCAGGAGTTAGAATATTAAGAAAACAAAGCAAAACCAAGCCTATTCATTTCCACAGTGCCATTTCTTGTTGTCAAATCTGAATTGTTTGTCTCCTCTTACTTACATTACTCCTAGTCCTTATGTTAAGAATATCCATGTTATTAGGTAAATAGTATGTCTGGCAACATGTTACCTTTTACAATATTTCTATACTGTATGGCATACTCAAAGGCTAGTGTCTCTTCAGGTGGAGGTTTAATAGATCAGTGTACCAGAAGTGTGAGAAATTCTCAAGTATTTGTTGACCTGGAGTACACATGGCCAATGACACTGTTTTCTTTTGTTTTGATATGTTTTATTATTATTATTATTTTAATGATAATTATGTGATATAAACCTTTTCTGAACAAGCCTGGTCTAAATGCTTGCAGAAACGTGAAGTATATCCAGGCATCTCAGACTTATAGAAAACACTATATTTTCATTTTTATTCATCATCTATACTTTCTTTTATTTTGAGAATAGATGGAGTTCTGAACACAATCTATTCTTTTGTGTTACATTTTCCTATAAGAAAATGAGAATAGTTTCATTTTTTCAATTTTAAAATATGTGAAAAAGTTATATCCTGTAGTAACCAAGTGTTATAAATCACAAAACAGAGTAATTATCATAAGACACTCTTTTTTCACCTGTTACTATCCCTCTCAAAGCTAGGACAACAACTGATTTTCGTTCTTATTGATTTTCCCTCTTTTCACTTGCTCTTCATTTTTCCTCCCTAGCATAGCTGTATGTAAACTTTTTTTCTGGCTGTTATGATTTACAGTAGCTTTAAGAATAAAGGTAGTTGAAATAAAATAATGTCTCAGTGTAGCGTAGTTTCATTTTTGCTCTTGGCTTCATAATTAATACCAGACAAATCTGTAGTGTTAATTCTGGTAGGTATGATTCATATCATATTAGCCAATCTATTGTGTTTCTGATTTTCCATCACTGCTCTTATTTTTCTTTTGATCACACTGTTATCAATCCATTGTAGCTTGACTTTTAATAGAATAAAATGACCATATAAATCAAACAGAAGTTTTTCTGCTCCCAGTTAAGTTTACCTGAGCCACTGGGTAGCTCTTTAAATTCTGAGCATTTCCTAGCTACATCTTTGTTTTCTATTCTATTCAATAATAATGTACATTAAACCTACAAGAATTATACCTAAGAATTTCTGTAATCTTTCTTTAAATTTGACAGAAATTCTCTGGGTGGTCCTGGGCAAATTAGTTAAAGTTCTTATTACTGTTACTGGCAAGATTGCAGCGAAGACTCAGATGAGGATAATAAATACAAGCATGTAAATGCTAATAGTGCCCAAAGGTCTTGTAGCTTTTGTACGTGAACAGGCCTTCATTTCATCTGTTGGATTCATGAAGGCATTAGCACACTGACTCACAGAACATTGACTTTCATAATATTCAGATCTTTATTTCAAGTATGAAGTCCAAAAGGGCAGAATTTTACAGGCAAGTCCAGAAGCTGCTGCTTCTCAGTTGATTTGATATCAGGCCTATACAGCCTGATGCTTATTTGCTGCACTTCTGAACTGTTGATTTGCTCATGCACAAAAAGTCAGAGAGAGCAACAGGCATGGCTTGGTTACTCTTGATTCTGTTGAGCTGGATTTGTTGCTGATAAATAGCTTTGTAAATGCAGATGTTTATCATTCAGGATTTTCTAGTATTTTAATTTTAAGATGATCCAGGCTTGGTCTATCTAGAAGTTACTGGTAAAGTTAAACAAATAAACAAATAAAAATATCAGTCTTTTGCATACAAGAAAAATACTGGCATACAAATCCAGAAAATAAATGTTATTTATTTTCTCCAGAAATGCACCTAAGCAGGTTACAGTGGGACAGAAATATGAAGGCCCAAAAGATCAGTAAAATCGTATTTTGATGTGCTTAATGAAATCACTTAGTTTCACAGTGATGTTTTTCATTTACATTTTATGAACACAGAAAGTATGTATTCCACACAGTGTAAATAAACAACTACATTTAAGGCATCTGTGTGTAAGATTTTATGAGATCTTTTGCTTAACTAAGCAATTTTCTATCAGAGTAACTGAATTTCATAAGATTTTATAAGCCTTAAGTTTATCTATTACTTATAAAAGATAATCATATTACTGAATCTAATAACATTAATGGAGAGCAGCACTAACAAGATACAGGACTAATTTAATTTTATAGAAAGGCTTGCATTTTGCTTTTTTTCCTCAGAAATGTCCGTACCATTTCTTCTTTCTCTTAATACGTTCTACAATGGGAACCATTTTACTGAGCAACCCTAGAACTGCCAGTACTTTCAATGGATATCTGCCTTCTCTGTGAAGACGAAAGATTAGAAATGTTTGTAGCTATTTCTTTTTTTTTTTTTTTTTTCAGTGCAGCGGATTACTTAAGTATCTCTAAAATACTCAAGATATAATTTACCAAAATATTTTTCAGCCTTTATTTTAATTAAAAATAAGTCAGCAATATGAAAGTGAAAATCTAAGGCTGACACCAGCTTATATAGAGAATGCATAATAAATTTAAATTTATGGACTACTAAATTGAATATATTTTATCAGAACTTGACTCCTTTATAAAGCAGTTCAAACTCGATTTCCTGAGTCACAGTTTTCTTCACAATAGTATATTAAAGCTGAGGGGGAAAGTAGCGGTAGTGTGGTTATGTATCTGTTTCTCTGATTCAGGAAATGAAATCTTCAGATATATTCCCTTGTTACAAAGAACACGTGGTATCAAGAGCATCCCTTGCTCCTGGCTACCTCTCCAGAAATGTGCGTTTCTGCTGATCACTGACAGATTTTTTGGATGTCCATGTGAATCATAGAGATGTTTTTTGTGCTGTGCTGTCCAGATCACACATTTATCCCCACATTTTTGATCTCTTTGCTAGCTAAAATAAGAAAATAGTATAAAAATTTATACAGTGTGTCATCAACAAACAAGTAGACTCAGCCCTAGACAGTCCTCATACTTGATTTATTGGTCTTGGGACTGTTGCTTTGTGCCAGGGGGAAGCTTGAAAAACACCATGTAGTGAATCCACATGCCTCTAGTTCTGATATTTTAATGGTGCAATTAAATTCTTTCCTTACAAGGCCTTTTTAATGTTTCTTGATTGTTCAAGGATCAGTGTGACACTGCTTTTACAGCCAATTTTTTCTGACTAGGTTCCCTTTCCTGATATTTTTATCTTACTGTATGACAGTATTGCACATGCTATTACAGTGTTTACAACCCTGTTTGCATGTAGGAGCTGTGGGGTTACAGAGAATGTACAACACACTTATTCCTTTCCTTGTGTGAGCTACTGAAGGAAAGTGAAAAATACAGCAGAATGGGGAGCAGAACTTGGGAAGTGTCCACACACACAAAACAAACAAACAAATAAACAAACAACAACAACAAAAACCTTCATTTTTTCCTCTCATTTTTCCTCTGGCATGCTTGGAGTATCTTCTGCTTCTCCTGTTTTCTCAAAAGTGGTCAGGACTGCTGTGATCATGTTCTGTACTGAAGCAAAGAGTCACCTCAGTGGGGAAAGAGGTAACCCCTACCAGAGGAGCTACTGGGTGTCATTCTCTTCTTTGTGGCAGCAGCAGTGGCTCTGATGAGGTGGGGATGGGGCAGGAGCAGAATCTCAAACTCTGCAATCTCAAATGCAGCCCCTAAGGAGTGCAGTTCTCAGGAGCACTACAAACAGAGCAGGCAACCAGAGTGTGGAGCATGAGTAAGAGTGTGGTGCTGCAGTCTGCTCAGACAGGACAAGCAGGGAGGACAGAATATCCCTCCCCACTCGGGAGATCAGCTTAACTACTGGCTGTCTCTCAGAAAATAAATCTAGCCATAGTCTCTGCTAGAGGCAAAAAGCTCTTGCCAAAATGAATGTGGCATCTGAGACCAAGTGCCTGGCCAGAAATGCAGCTATTCATGTCTCTGGCCACAGGGAGTGCCTGAGCCTGTTGCTACCACCGCAGGATGGTAGAGATACGACCTGTAGGAAGTGTAAGAAGATGGATGGTCTGCTCAGCCTGCTGGCAGAGCTTGCAAAGAGGTAGTGAGATTAAGGGAATTAGAGCAGGAGATAGGCTGGTGGAGTAACTCCCTGCCATACCTATGAGAAGAAAGGCACTGGAGTGAAATACTCCAAATATTGATGGATTCCTGCCCTGTCACCATTGGGCGGAGAGAGGGGACCTAAGAGATGGGGAGGAATGGAAACAGGCCCCTACTCAGCATCACAGGAAAAGCCTCTCCCTATCTACCTCTATTCTTCAGGTGCCCCTACATAATAGGTTTGAGGCTTTGGAACGCGAGGGACAGGTAAATGAGGATGTGGCAGGTGGTGAACCCAGGAAGTTGTCTACGGTGAGGCAGACAACTCCATGCCTCAAAACTGCCTCTGCCATGAAGGTAAGAAGGGTAATTATTGTAGATGACTCCCTTTTGGGAGAAAGAAGGGCCCCATATGCCAATAAGACCCTACCAGTAGGGAAGCATGCTCCATCCCTGGAGTCTGGGTCAGGGACATTACTAGAAAACTTAATGGTCTGGTTCACTCCTGTGATCATTGACTGTTACTGATAGTTCAGGCTAGCAGTGATGTGTTTTTATTTGACTTGTCCTGTTACTGGGCACCACTGAAAGGAGCCTGGTTTTGTCTTCCTTGCTCCCTCTCATCAGCTGTTTACAGACAATGATAAGATCCCCACTGAGCCTCCTCTTCTCCAGGCTGAGCAGTCCCAACTACCTCAGCTCCTTCTTTCAGAAGAGATGCTCCAGTCCCTACCTCATCTTGGTGGCCTTCAATGTCTGCCTTTTACAGAACTGGAGCAGTATTATGATTTTATGAATGATGAGTGGAGGGTAAGGGTCACTTCTCTTGACCTGCTGACGATACTTTGCCTAAAGCAGACAAAAATGCCTATACTGTTCTTCACAGCAAGGATAGATTTCTGACTCACACTCAACTTGATGTCTACCAGGACTCCTAAGTCCTATCTTCAGAGCTTATTTCCAGCTGAGTAAGCACCACAATGTACTGGTTTTTGTCTTCAGTCTGGGAAAATTTTAAATGTTTACTAACACTTTTTATACATATTTCTTTCTTCTTTAATCTTGTCGACGAGAGCAGAGAGAGATCCATTCTAAAAGCTAAAAAGCAGCTTTTGCCCGCATTCTCCACCAACAATGTCAACGGTTTACGGGCTGGTTCAGCCCGGTTCCATGACTAGTGGGGCAGAGGGATTTCGCAAAATCCGCGCCTCCAGAAAAGGGAAACAGGGGACCCCAAAATAATTACAAACAGTGGCAACGATCTGAGGAGAAACAAACTAATTTACCAAATACATTATCGGAATGCAAGACAACACACTATAATACAATATAATTAGAATTAAAACTACTAAATCAAATATAATAAGAGAGAAAGATTGTCCGAAAGCTGGATAGGCCTCACCATAATGCTGAGGTGAGATGCGCAGTCCCGTTGAGCAGCAGGGAGGAGAGCCTGATGAAGAAGAGCCAGTCAGATGACCTACCAAGGCCTTATATCTGTTCCCCCTGAGCAGAATCAATAACAACACGGCGAGCAGTCTTCTGGGCAATGTAGTTCTTCTCTTCAGGGACAGGTACCCGGAACACTTTAACTCCCAGTGCACTACATGATGTTATGATGTGGAATACTGATAACCAAAAATCATAAAACCATGACAAATCTATATCTCCATGTTGTTTATAAATTTACTATACGTTGTCATGGTTTTATAATTTTGTTATCGGTATTCCACATCATAACATCATGTAAAGCACGGGGAATTAAAGAGTTAATACTCCAGGTCCGTGGACTGACAACTTTCCGAATATCTGGTTCTCAGAAGAGAAGAAGAACTACATATCCCAGATGACTTCACGTTCAGAGAGGAAGATAAGTCACAGGAGGAAGTCACAGGATCTCGCTCTCTGGCTCTCTCTCACTCGCTGCCTGGCAGTGTGTGGGTGTGCTCCCTAGATGTGTGCTGCAGTTCAAAGTAGGCCTTTCAGTTTCAGACACTCTCTCTCATTTTATTTGGTTTATTAGCCTCAATTTCAATTATACTGTATTATATTGTGTTATCTTGCATTCCAATATCATATTTAGTAAAATTAAGTTTTCCTCCTTAGATCACTGCTGCTGTTCTGGTTTTGGGCCCAGCTCCCATCTCCCTACCCTTCCCCTTTTCACTTCCCATTTTTGGGCCAGGGGTCCTATGGTTCTGCGGCCCCTGTCACAGGCACGGATTGATCTAGATAACTCTGTGACAGTGTGATGCCTTTTGTATACGTTAGATACTTGGTCTTTGTTTTCTTTTTTTTTTGTCCTAAGATTAGTTTTGTCGAGGTCCAGTTTTGCTTGTCTGTAACTGACCTTGGATGAATTGTTAGTATCTGTGAGATCTCCACTGCTTTTCTTATCCTTGCACTGAGTGTATGAGGATACCCTCCTGTTCTCTTCTGTGTTTACTCCTGTGTTTGCACTCCTCAAGACCTGTACATTGCATAGATAGAATCATAAATGTTATTTTTCATAGAATAAATGCTTGTTATCACTATATGTAGCAAACTATGGTTTTACTGTACAAAGATTACAGTGATCTTTGTTTAAACTTCATTTATATATGTTTATACTTTTTCATTCTTTCTCTTTTTCTTTCTTTCTTCTCTTCTCCCTTCTCCTTCCCTTCTCCTTCCCTTCTCCTTCCCTTCCCTTCTCCTTCCCTTCCCTTTCTCTCTTCTCTTCTCTTCTCTTCTCTTCTCTTCTCTTCTCTTCTCTTCTCTTCTCTTCTCTTCTCTTCTCTTCTCTTCTCTTCTCTTCTCTTCTCTT
>JACDJE010001238.1:0-10077 GCA_016647715.1 Pavo muticus
CTATGTTATCAAAGCAGTCTCAAGAATTAGAATTATTAGGCATTATCTAGGTTGTTGTGTGTTTCCTTTATTTTACTAGGAAGTTGAATGTGAATTAAACAGGATTTGATGTTACCAATGCTGGAATTTATGGGAATAGTTCTATTTAATGTATTAGTAATGCTCAGTTATGATGCTATCAGCTTATCAATTAGTCTTTTCTTGATTTATGAAGATTTATGAAGACAAAACCTGGAAAAGAATCCCAGGCAAAGGGATGACCCTGTAGTATAGAATGATTAACTCTCTCCGCAGCAGGGTGTGACTTCATTCAGGCCACGGTAATCTACTGTCAGCCTCCATTCTCCACTGGCTTTACGTACTGGCCATATGGGACTATTAAAAGGTGAGTGAGTTTTGCTGATCACTCCCTGGCTCTCTAGTTGACAAATCAACTTATGAATGGGGAGCAAGGAATCCCTGTTGGTGCGTTACTGCCGTCTGTGCACTGTTTTTGTGGCAATTGGTACCTGTTGCTTTTTCACTCGTAGCAACCCCACAAGAGACAGATCTTCTGATAGGCCAGGCAAAACAGAGAGCTGCTTAGCTCCTTCTGTGTCTACAGCAGCTATTCCAAAGGCCCATCGATACCCCTTAGGATCCTTGAAATATCCCCTTCTGAGGTAAACAATACCAAGTATACAGGGAGCCCCTGGGCCAGTCACAATAGGGTGCTTGTGCCAGTCTTTACCAGTGAGGCTTATTTCGGCCTCCAAAATTGTCAGCTCTTGGGAACCCCCAGTCAAACCATGAATAAAAACTGATTCTGTCCCTTGGTGACTCGAGGGCATTAGAGTGCACTGTGCGCCAGTGTCCACCAAGGCCTCATATTTCTGTGGTTCTGATGTGCCAGACCATTGAATCCACACAGTCCAATACACTCTGTTATCCCTTTCCCCCCCCTGGCTGGGGGAAGGGCCCCTGTTATTTCTTTTACCTTTGTTGTCCTTATGGCTATTGCCATGTCCCACAGCAACTGGAGCAATCAACTTTTTGGAGAAGTTCACCTTGTTGGTTGATCTGTCTTGTAATTTTTTTGCCCTTGCCTGAAGTGCAGGAGTGGTTTTTTTATGCCACTTCTTCATATCTTCTCCATGCTCACATAGGTAATGCCACAAGGCCATACACGACGTAGTCTTACTGCTGTCACTTGCACGAGCAGGAGGACGTCTTCTTTTGATAGCTGAGACGTTGGATGATGCAGGTTGGGAGGAAACCAATTTGATCAGCCCCTCCAGTAGGCTGTTTTGGGAATCCTGGTTTCCATCCGATTTATCTGTTACCACCATGCATCCATCAGCATTAAGCACGGTAGACAGTTCATCTTTTATATCTTCTTGATTGCTCTCCATTCTGTCCAGTTTGTCAGCTAATTTTGTAATGGCTGAAACACAAGCTCGTAGAGGGGTTAAATGTAACTCAAAGTCTTGAAGTTTATTAATGAGACCATTTATAAGGGGTCTTCTTTCCCCTCTGCCATACATTGCTGCAAATGTACTGGCATACCTTTCTGGTGCAGTCTTTGTGAATGTACGCCACATATTTGCGGTACACCTGACTCTCTCAGGATCATGCTCTTGGTCTGGCTCGTCAGGAATGAAATCAGGGCTATGTAACGTTTCCACCACAGCATATTCTCTCAAATAACGGATGTCTTTTTCCATATCATTCTATTTCCTTTTCTCTGGCATCAGTTCGTCTTTGAAGGGGTATCTTTCTTTTATGCCTAGCAGCATCCGCTTCCAGAGGGTGAAGGACCCATTCTGGTATGTACTAATACCTCTGTCAATGGCTGAGTCCCTAGCAATGCCACCCAGTTGGTGAGCTTCTCTACTATCTAGCCACACACTGTTGGCCCCATTGTCCCAACATCAAAGTAACCAGGTGACAATAGGGTCATTTGGGTGGCGTGATAAGTCTTTTCTCAGACCTCAAATTTCATTCATTTTCAGAGATCGATCAACAATAGTAACGATGTCTTGCTCACCTCTTACTCTTTCAGGACTTCTTGTTGCCCTCCTAGGAGTTGGTGACCGCAGTCTTATTGAGGGACCCTCCCCTGGACTCAGGGGCACTTCCCCTGGATCTCGGAGCCATTCCTCTGGACCTCTTTCCTCCTCTTCTCTTGCAGTGTCTGCTTCCTCTATGTTCTCCTCCTCCTCTTTCTTCTGTTCTGAGTCGAGATTCGTTTCATTTTCCGTCCTCTTACAGGGGCAACTGACATCGATTCTGGTGCCTCCTGTGGTTGATCAGGTTGGTCAGTTCCGATGCTTTCACTCTCCAGCTCAGCTCGGAGTCTGTCTCGCTCCATTATGAGGATATTTAGTTCAGATTCAAGCATGGCTTGATGAGACTGAATTCTGTTTAGTTCAATTTGGAGACTGAATTTTGCATGCTGGAGGGCATCTCGCTCAGTTCAGAGTACGTCCTGTTTGGACTTGAGGATGTCCCTCTCAGACCGGAGGGCATCTCACTCGGACTGGAAGGTGTCCCTTTGAGATTGGAGACAGTCGAGTTTGGATTGCAGGGAGTCTCTCTCGATTCGGAGGGCATCTCTCTCAGATTGGAGGTAGTCCCGCTCGGATTGGAGGTCTTTTCTCTCGACTTGGAGACTTTCTCGCTCATTTTGTACTGTCTCCCTGAGACTCTCCCTTTCAGCTCTCAGACACTCTCTCTCAAATTCAAAAACTCTTTCTCTCTCTGGAATAGTATTGAATAAGGCCCGATAAGCATTAGCCAGGCCCCAAATCATTTGTGCCTCCTCAGATCTGCCTGAGCCGCAACATTCCTGTCTCAAATATCTGTTTAGGTTCTCAGGGTCTTCCAGGTGTTCAGGATTAACGTTCCATGACACCGAGGATGTCCATCTCTCTAAAGTCTCTCCCAAGCCTCTCCACACTCCCTGCCACTCAGTATTCTCTGGTTCTGGGGAAGGCTTCCTCAGAATATTATAAATCCAGATACTGAGTAAAATAAGCAAAATAATGAACAGTACATTCAGGGACATTAACAACAAGATCAGATGAGCATTCAAAAACTGCATACAGGATTCAAAGGAGAGACAGGGAGCCTGCTTAAATATCACAAGTTCTGTAAAATTAGCAGGTCCCTCCGCAAACAGGTTTAAAAGAGAAAGTGGAATCATTTATTTTCCTCTTTACAGAAGCAAGATAGCAGTGCTCAAAGTTTACAAATATCCCAGAGTATCGGCAGTCCGCCTGGACTTTCAAGGTCAAGTTTTCAGTGAGCACCCGTGAGAGAGAAACTTTCCCAATGAAGCTAACGAAGCTCTCCGAGAGCAGAGAGAGATTCGTTCTAAAAGCTAAAAAGCTGCTTTTGCCCGCATTCTCCACCAAGAATGTCTATGGTTTACGGGCTGGTTCGGCCCGTTTCCATAACTAGTGGGGCGGAGGGATTTCGCAAAATCCATGCCTCCAGAAAAGGGAAACAGGGGACCCCAAAATAATTAAAAACAGTGGCAACTATCTGAGGAGAAGCAAACTAATTTACTAAATATGGTATCGGAATGCAAGATAACACACTATAATACAATATAATTAGAATTAAAGGTAATAAATCAAATATAATGAGAGTAAGATTGTCCAAAAGCTGAAGGCCTTATACTAATGCTGAAGTGAGACACACAGTCAGGTCGAGCAGCAGCACAGAGAGCCTGACGAAGAAGAGAAGGTCACATGACCTACCAAGGTTTTATATCTGTTCCCCTGAGCAGAAATAACACAGCGAATAGTCTTCTGTGCAATGTAGTTCTTCTTCTCTTCCGGGACAGGTACCCGGAACTGGAGCATTAACACTTTAACTCCCAGTGCACTACATGATGTTATGATGTGGAATACCGATAACCAAAAATCATAAAACCATGACACCACTCCTCACCATTTCATTTCTATCCAATCCACTCCTTTTCATTTTCCTATGCTCCCGTCCTCAACATTTCCTTTCCCTCCACTCTACACAATTTCTTTTCCCTACAGTCCGCTTTGCACAATTTCATTTCCCTCCTCTGCAGTGCACTCCATTTCCTTCCACTTCACTGTTTGTTTTCCTTCCACCCCGCTCCATTTCATTTCCCTCACCTCCACGCCATCTCTTTTCTCTAGTCTTCTCGTCTCTACTCCATTTCCCTATACTCCACTGCATTTCATTTCCTTCTAGTCAACTCCACCTCATTTCATTTCCGTCCACTCCACTCGACTCCCCAACTCTCCACTCAACACCACTCCACTCTTCTCCATTTCCTTACTTTCCATTCACATTCATTTCCCTCCACTCAACTCCTCTCCATTTAATTTCCCAGCACGCTGAAGGATGAGATAAGAGCCCCACAGTAAGAGAGAGAAAGGAGCTTCACAGAAACTGGGATAGGGGTAGTTAGAGATAGTTTACGTAGAGACTGTTAGAAGAATGGGGATTGCAGATACTGGGTCTGGGATAATGAGGGGGATGAAGGCCATAAAGATAAGGGTTTGAGAACAGCCCAGGGACATCTGGCAGTGAGATGATTAGATGTCCACAGGGCAAGCTGAAACTGGTTTGGGGGATACCCCTCCCACAGGGTCAGAAGTTTATAGCGAGGAAGACTACAAGCCTTTGCAAGGAAGACACTGAGCCTTCATCCCACGACCACCAGGAGGAGACACCCACAACTCACTATGCACGCGCAAGGGGGGGAGAGACCGCATGCTAATGGGTTCTTGGGAATGTAATGAATATGTATACGAATTCCTAGAAACTTTAGATTATGTATTAATTCAGCCTATATCTGTAGCACGCTTTTTCCTGAAGGTGTGCAAGTTAGGAGGAGCTATCTCCCTTGCACCCAGCGTATGTGCACCGCTGAAATAAACATACCTGCTCTATATCTCTCAGGCTATAGAGTTTGATTCCGCACGTCAATGCCACTCCAATCCATTTCCCTCAATAGCACTCCATTCCATTTTATATCGCTCAAAGCCAGTCTACTCTATTTAATTTTCCTCCACTCCATTTTTCTCCACGCAACTCCATCACATCTTCCTCTCCACTCCATTTCATTTTACAGCAGTCCATTTCATTTCCCTCCACTCTATTCAACTCCATTTCCTTCAGCTTCACTCTATTTCTTTCCCTTTCAATCCACTCCATTTCTTTTCTCTCCACACCATTTCCCTCAACTCCTCTCCATCTCATTTCCCCCCTCTCCACTCAACTCCATGTCGATGGTTTAATGGGCTGGTTCAGAAGCATGATAGCATTGCTCGAAGTTGTCACTGAGTTATCTAGCTAAATCTATGCCTATGACGGGGGGCAGTAGGCCTGTGGGCCCCCCGGCCCCCAAAAATGGGAAGGGAAAGGGAAAAGGGTTAGGGAGATGGAAGCTGGGTTGCAAGCTAAGTAAGTATACAGATGTTTTATAGTATATAGATGCAAGGTAAATAAGTATACAGATACTCCACAGATGAGTTAGGCTGGTAAGAATAGCTAGATAATAAAGGAAAGGTACTCACCAGTGTTGTAGGCTCACAAAAAACCCCCACAAGGAACAATCTCCAGGAAGAGATCCTTCCTTAGTGGAAGTCAGCCCTTAAATGGGGTCTAGGAGAGGTGGAGCCTGGCTCCACCCCTTCCGGGCACACAGGTGAATTGCCTTCACCTGTGTTCCCATGGATGACTCAGCGCTTGCCTCAGGTGGTTAATCAGAGGTTCAGGCCGTGATTCAACAGTTCCCATACATGGGTTCAAGGAAAAAAAACCAAACAGAACAGCAGCAACGATCTAAGGAGGAAAACTTATTTTACTAACTATGCTATTGGAATGCAAGATAACACAATATAATACAATCTAATTGAAATTGAGACTAATAAATCAAATAAAATAGGAGAGAGAGAGAGAGTTTCCGAGCTACCGAGCAAACGTAACCCACACACCCTCCAACTGGCTGTACCAACGTGCTAAAAGGAGGGGCCAGATCCCATGACCTCCATGATGTACAGGGACAGGTACCCGGAACTGGAGCATTAACACTTTAACTCCCAGTGCACTACATGATGTTATGATGTGGAATACTGAAAACCAAAAATCACAACACCATGACAAAAGTTTACAAATATCCCAGAATATTGGCAGTCCGCCTGGACTTCCAATGTCAAGTTTTCAGTGAGCACCTGTGAAAGAGATAAACTTTCCTAACTAAGCTCTCCGAGAGCAGAGAGAGATTCGTTCGAAAAAGCTAAAAAGCAGCCGTTTGCCCGCATTCTCCACCAAGAAAGTTGGCGGTTTAATGGGCTGGTTCGGCCCAGTTCCGTGACTAGTGGATTGGAGGGATTAGCGAATCCGTGCCTCCGTAAATGGGGAAAAAGGGGATCCGAATTAATTAAAAACAGCGGCAACCGTCTGAGAAGAAACAAACTAATTTAATAAATATCCTATTGGAATGCAAGATAACACACTATAATACAATATATTTAGAATTGAAGCTAGTAAATCAAATATAACGAGAGAAAAAGGGTCCTAGAACTGAAGGCCTCACCATAACGCTGAGGAGAGATGCACAGTCGGGTCGAGCAGCAGGGTTGTGAGCCGAAGGAAAAAAGGGACATCAGGTGACCTTGCCAGGGGTTATCTCCTCTCTGAACTCAAAGTCTTCCGGGATATGTAGTTTTTCTACTGTTCCAGACAGGTGCCCGGAACTGGAGCATTAACTCTTTAACTCTCACTGCACTACATGATGTTATGATGTGGAACACCAATAACCAAAATTAATAAAACCATGACACCTAACTACATTTCCTTGCACTCCACTCCATATAATTTCCCTCTACTCCACTCAACTAAATTTCCTTCCACTCCACTCCACTTTATTTCCCTCAACTCCACTCCTCCCCATTTCATTTCCCTCACCTCTACTCCATTTCATTTACGTCCACTCCACTCCTCTCCTTTCCATTTTCCTCCACTCCACTCCATTTCCCTCTACTACACTCCATTTCATTTCCCTCCACTCCCCTCGACTCCATTTAGCTCTATTCCTCTCCATTTCATTTTCCTTGACTCCACTCCCCTCCATTTCATTTCCCTCAACTCCACTCTTCCTCATTTCCTTCCACTCCAATCCCTTTCACATCCCACCAGTCCACACCATTTCGTTTCTTACCAATCTACTTCACTCCATTTTATTTCCCTCCACTCCACTCCAGTCCCTTTGATTTCACTCCACTCCACTACATTTCATTTCTCTCACCTCACCTCTACACAACTTCAGTTCCCTCCACTGCACTCCATTTCATTTCCCTCCTCTCCACTCCTCTCTTCTCCATTTCCCTCCAATACACTCCATTTAATTTCCCTCGACTCCACTCCACTTTACTCCATTTTCCTCAACTGGTCTCCTATCCATTTTCTTTCAACTCCACTCCATTTCATTTCCCTCCACTCCACTCCTTTCTATTTCCTTCCACTCCACTCCATTCCATTTATTTTCCGCTCCGCTCCATTTAATTTCCCTCCAATGCACTCTTCACCATTTCATTTCCCTCCCCTCCTCTCCATTTTATATCCCACCACTCCACCCATCATTCCATTTCCCTCCACTCCACTCCATTTCATACCCCTCCACTCCACTCCATTTCTTTTCCCTCCAGTCCACTCTTCTCTACTCCATTTCCCTACTCTGCACTCCATTTCATTTCCCTCAACAACACTCCACTTCACTCCTGTGCATTTCCATCGCATGTCCCACCAATCCAGTCCACTCCACTTCCATTCACTCCACTCCCTTTCATTTCCCTCTTCTCCACTCCATTTCATTTCCCTCCACTCCAGTCCACTCCATTTCATTTCCTTCCACTCTGCTCCATTTCTTTTCCCTGACCACTTTGCCATTTCTTTTCTCTACTCTCCTATCGTCTCTACTCCAGTTCCTTACACTCCACCCCATTTCATTTCCATCCACTCCACTCCTCTCAACTCCACAACTCTCCACTCAACACCACTCCACTCTACTCTTCTCAATATCCTTCCACTCCACTCACTTTAATTTCCAACCACTCCATTTCATTTCTCTCCGCTCTACTGCAATCTATTTCATTTCCCTCCAATCCACACCTTGCCATTTCCCTCCGCTCCACTCCTCACCATGTCCTTTCCCTCCCCTCCACTGCATTTCCTTTCCCTAAACTCCACTCCACTCCATGTCATTTCCCTCCACTCCACTCCATTTCCTTCCACTCCGCTCCACTTCATTTCCCTCCACTTCATTCCACTCCACTCTATTTCATTTCCCTCCACTCAACTCCACACCATTTTACTTCCACTCCACTCTACTCCTCTCCATTTCATTTTTCTCCTCTCCACTCTCCTCCATTTCATTTCTTTCCACGCCTCTCAGTTTCATTTCCCTCATCTCCACTCTTCTCCTCTCCCTTTCATTTCCCGCCACTCCACTCCCTTTTCCCCACTCCACTCCACTACATTTCCTTCCTCTCCACTCCTTTTCATTTCCCTCCAGTCCACTCCACTCCATTTATTTTCATTCCACTCTTCTTCGTTTAGTTTCCCTCACCTCAATGGCATTTCATTTCCCTCCTCTCCATTCCTCTCTATTCCATTTTTCTCCACAGCAATCCATTTCATTTTTCTCCCCTGCACTCTTAACCGTTTTATTTCCCTACACTCCACTGTATTTCATTTTTTTCATCTACACTCTTATTCATTTCTCTCTAGTCCACTCCCTTTCATTTCCCTCCACTCAACACCAACCAATTTTATTTCACTCCACTCCATTTCATTTCCCTTCACTCCTCTCTACTCGATTTCTTTTCTCCCCACTGCACTCCTCCTGTTGCATTTCCCTCCACTTCACTCCTAACCATTTTATGTCCCTACACTCCACTCAATTTAATTTCTTTCATCTACACTCCATTTCATTTAATTCCACTCCACTACCCTTCATTTCATTCCATTCCACTCAATTTTTTTCCCTCCACTCAACTTATCACCATTTCATAACCCTCCACTCCACAACACTCCATTTCTTTTCCCTCCACTCACCTTCACTCCATTTCATTTCCCTTCTCTCCACTCCACTTAAGTTCCCTCCACTCCACTCCAGTCCATTTCCCACCACTCCACTCTTCACCAATTTATTTCCCTCCACTCCAAGCCATTTCATTTCCTTCCTCTCCATTTCATTCAACTCACCTCCACTCCACTGCATTCCATTTCTCTCCACTTTACTCAGACCATTTCCCTCCACTTCACTACATCTCATTTCCTTCCACTTTACTCCATTCCATTTCCCTCCTCTCTACTCAATTTCTTCTCTCCACTCTGTTCCACTTCATTTCACTCCACTCCACTCCATTTTATTTCCCTCCTCTCCGTTCCTTACCATTTTATTTTCCTCCACTCCACTCTCCTCCAATTCATTTCCCTCCACTCCACTCCTCTCCATTTCATTTCCCTCCACTCCAATCCATTCCATGTCATTGCACTCCACTCCACTCCATTTCCTTCCACTCCACTCCCCTTAATTTACCTCCAGTTCATTCCTCTCCACTCTTTTTCCGTTACCTATACTCAACTCCACTGCATTTCATTTCCCTCAACTCTACTCCATTTGTCTTCACTCCACGCCTAAACAGTTAATTTCCCTCCACTCCTATACATTCCATTTCCCTCATCTTTAGTTCACTGTACTCCATTTTATTTCCCTCCACCACACTCCTATCATTTCATTTATGTACGATCCACTCCATTTCACAGAATCACAGAATCACAGAATCACAGAATCACTAAGGTTGGAAAGGACCTATAAGATCATCTAGTCCAACCATCCACCTATCACCAATGGTTCTCGCTAAACCATATCCCTCATCACAACATCCAAACGTTCCTTGAACACCTCCAGGGTCGGTGACTCCACCACCTCCCTGGGCAGCCCATTCCAGTGCCTGACCACTCTTTCAGAGAAGTAGTATTTCCTAATATCCAGCCTGAATCTTCCCTGGCACAGCTTGAAACCATTCCCTCTAGTCCTAT
>JACDJE010000081.1:0-60552 GCA_016647715.1 Pavo muticus
TCAATTCTTCTAACCCACATCTGCTTCTAAAAATACTGTAAGTTGTTTTAAAAATACCTGATTCTTTTAGAATGCCTTCAAGAAAGATGCATATGAACCCATTCACCTACACTGCACTGTACTAACACTGGGATAACGTTACCATTTTAAAACTAATTATGGCTTAAGTGCAATACCCTTAAGACAGAGCTCTTGTGCCTAATCTTCCTACTAAGGGCAAATGTCAACTCTCAAATACTTGCTTAAAAACAAAGTTTGACAGTCCTAACATTTTTCAGGATTTTAGGGATTTGTCTTTGATTTTCTTTATATACACGTGGAAAATAAAAGAAGAAAAAAATTAAAACATAAGCAAACTTTCAGCTTTCACTGTAACCTAACAAACAAGAGGACTCAGGGTTTTATAGCCACAATCACCCCAAACCCACAAAAACTTACTTTTTCTAACATTAGGAAGTACAAAACATGCCTTCACTCTCAACACTGTTCTTAGTTTTGCTGCTCGTTTCCTATGGAGAACACCATACCCTAGATTCTGAACCAAAAGGAGTGGCATCTCTGTTTCAAAGCAATTTACTGACATCTCCTACCTTTGTATGGCCTCAGGTACTTGATGCTAACCCAGCCCCTCGTGGGACTGACATCAAAGAACTGCACATGGATCCGAGCAGAGCTGCCTTTCCCTCTGACAATGGTTCCCTCTGTGGGGTGGTTGTAGATGAGGCACGGCCACCAGGGATAGCCTTCCATCTTGGCCCAGACCAAGTCCCCGGGAGAATAAACACTGGATACACTACAAAGCCAAGAGGTGTAAGGGTTAACGAGCATTCTCCTCACAGAGGAAGGCATGCAGTGCAGCAAGCAGCGTGCCCACGGAAGGGCCTGGGAAGCTGCTGGGAGGCGTGACCTAGTTTAGCCCTTCAGATCTTTCTGACGGTGCCCACACCCCTCTCAGCCTTGTTTTTGTGCTTCGATCCCCCAGGCTCCGTTTCGCATTCCTTCCCTGATCCACCCGACGTCTCCTATATTTCTTAAGGGATGAGGAGCGCACAACCAGCCGTTAGTAAAAAGAAGATCCCGGGCTATGCACTAGAGATGGCCCCAGGCTATGCACTAGAGACGGCCAAGTTACACAGCCACTCGCTTCCCCCAGGAGAACAGGGGAGGGAAGGGCGCACGAAGGAAACGAGCTGGGCTCCTCAGAGCCCCACGCAGCAGAACGCCCAGCCGATGGGAAGCCCACCCATCGCAGAGCGGCCTGGGCTCGCTCTCCTCCACCCCAGAACCCCAGCACATCAGAGGCCGCGCCGCACGCAGATGATCACTCTACTCCCCGGCCCGAGGCAGGCCCAGGCCCCGCAGCACCCGCCGCTTACCCGCGGCCCGTGGGGGCCGCCCCATCCGCTTTGCCATTCTCCTTGCTAAGCTCCGCGGGCCTGGCGGCGGCCTCGCGGCCATTCTGCTCCTTGGAAGAGCGGCAGCGGCTCTCCTTGCCGGCGGGCGGAGGGGTGGCGGCGGCCCGCGGCTGCTGGGCCTTGGGGAAGAAGCGGAGCAGGGTGCTCTGACGAGACATGGCCACGACGGGAAACACGGCCCGCGGCCGGCGCGCGCCAAGACAGCGCGCCAAGACAGCGCGCCACTCCCGCCCCCCGCGCGCCCCGCCCACCCGCGCGCCGCACCAACCGCGTCAGGCGGGAGCCGCCATCTTGGCACCGCTCCACCCCCTCAGGTGGTGATGTGCGGTGCCTTTCGCTGCGCTGAGGATGCGCTCCGCCAGGCCGCCGTTCCCGAATTCGGTAGCTCGTAGCTAAATCTTGTCTCTGTGCACCACACCTATTCGTCTCTTAACACACCTCCAGGGACAGTGACCCCACCGCCTCCCTGGGCAGCCCGTGCCAACGCTTCACAGCCCTCTATGTGGAAAAAGTTTTCCTACTGTCCAACCTGACCCTCCCCAGGCACAATTTGAGGCCAAAAAAAGATTCCCTCAGGGAAAGGGAAGCCGTGCACCTGCCTTGGAGCGTTTTCTCCCAGGCTGTGCTGTGAGGAGAAGAGCAGCAGTGCAGTGGGAAGGACACCGAGATGCACCTGGAGCAGAAAAAGCCTGCACAGCTGCTAGCCCTTCCCGGTGGGTTTCCAGGCAGGAGCAAAGAAATGGCTGCTGAGGTAACAGGAGCTCTTCTTCCTTTAAAAGCAAATTTTTATGCATTAGAATGCAGTCCGCTGCATGGCTTTACGATGGTGTGCTTAGTCTGTAACAGTACAGTACAGAACAAAATAAGAACTTGTTTTTAGCAGCATAAATTCAGGAGAAAAACAAAACAAAACACGATGTCGCTAAACGTCTTTTAGATTAGATTTTTCTTTCTCTAAAATTGTCGTTTGGGGTTGCAAACCAAAACCTCTGCCAAGTGCGAAGCGCAGCTGTAGCAAAACCATCAGAACTGCAAGGAAGGGATCTGGCCACCAGAGGTCTCACAAAGCCCAACAAAATGTTTTAAAACTATGATGTTCCTTCCGAAGGAATTCGCTCTGATCGGTTTCCTGAGCCCCAGGGAAGACTTTTTGGTGGTGGGATTCGTTTTGGTAGCTCCTGGGTATCTCCAGGCTGACAGGAGCCCGTGAGTCAGTCCTAGCCTCTCTGCTGCTGACATGTAGATTTGGCATGACTGTGGAGATCTTGAGACCACAGTCATTGCAATTACAGAATCAGAGAGGGGTTGAGGTTGCAAGGGACCTCTGGAATTCATCTCATCTGTCTCCCTGCTCAAGCAGGGCGAGGAAGAGGAGGTTGCCCAGGACCATGCCCACAGCCTTTCTGGGCAACCTGTGCCAATGGTCTGTGACCCACACACTGAAATTCTATTTATTGGAAAATCTTTTATTTAGCTCTTATTAGTAATAGCAAGGTACTAATCACCCACTACATTCACTAATTCCCTCACAAAGTTCACAAACATTTCACAGTCACCCAGCTGGGAGACTAACTCCAGCTGTTGACTTAAAACCAGAAGCACCCATGGATTTGAGGTAAATGTTCAGGAACTCCCTCAGGGCCTTTTGTTTCATCATATGTGTATGTATTAATTTGATATAATCTTGTAGTCTTGCAATTAGCACGCTTCTTGGATATAGCCTGGATTATACAACCCATGGCTGATGTTAGTGGACTGGGACAGATTCAGCAGACTTGGTGGTCAGAGTTCTCAGTTTTTGTGGATTCAGCAGAACTGCTTGTCTCTGGAGCTAGAAGCACATGGGAGACTTTCACATGCTACCACTTAAAACGTACTTTCCTTCTCTTCAGCCTGCTGTTTTCTGGTACCTTTTTCTCCATCTGCATACATACCTGTAGAGCCATTCAAACAAACACACAAAGAGGAAGCTTTTATGATATGGTTTTCAGTTTCCTTCTAGTAAAATATCTAATTCTATAATATCTAATTTGTATTTATTTATATGTTGCATCAGTCTCGAGTAGGATCTAGAATAATTAGTACATGAATCTTCAAAGTTTTTTGATAGGAAGCTTTGAAAGGTAAGTGGCATTACTGAAAACTTACTATAAACACCTCTCTGTGTTCCTTTCTCCTTTTTTGAACATTCCTCTTTTTCAGAGAAAAACATGGACAATTGTTAAGGTAGCACAGACTTTACACCAAGCTCAGCTGAATACCAGGAAGTGCTCTATTTATTTTAATTGTTTTCTTACCTCTCCTCCTGCCAGTACTTGTGCAAATACTCCCACACTGACTTCAACTGTGCTTTTTATCTCTAAGTGCTTCTGAACAATTTCTAAATGTAAAAGGCAAGGGTTTGGCTTTTTTTAAGACACTATCTCAAAATTTTTGAAACTGAAGCAGCTTTGAGTACACCTTGTTTTAAGAGGTTATACAGCGCCTTCTTTACATCTGATGCAGGAAAGGATGGTGGACTGTTGTTCATGTTAATGGTGGAGCAGGATCCATGAGCTAGCTTGCTATGCTGGGCTTCCCCCTAGAGTTTGGAATGAATCATTTCTCCTTTGTTCGCTGCTGCAATAAGCCAGGCGCTAGCCAGGTGATTTTGGGGTCTTTCTGGGAAAGTGAAATGACGTAAATCACAAAGGAAACCTACAATAAGGATCACAACAGGAAAGCAAAATAAAATTGAGATCGATGGCTCTTTGTTTATCTGGTGTTTGCAAGCTCTAATATTCTCGCAGAAGAACACGTTAGAAAAAAGAGTGACTTCTCAGTTAAGGGATCACACAGTTCTGAGTCGCCAGACGCAGCCAAGAGCAAATCAAGCTTAGGGAAAGGAGCAAGGGTGCAGACAGCATAGAGCAGGTCCTCACCGGCAAGGATGCAGACTTAGAGCATCTGAACGGAGTGGGCAGAGCAGGGTGCTGATAACCCCAGCAATAACTCTAAAAAACCAAGGGAGAGGATCAGGTCCTGGGGCAAACAGCACATGAAATAACTCTGGCATGCATAGCTTAATGGGAGGTAGAAAAAGAACCCAGTGCTTCATTTGATTAATGTGCCCTTTCTCTGGGGTTGACTTGAACTCCCTTTGTACTGATCAGAAGTAACCTTAACATGGTGCTAAATGCTTTATGGGCCTTACCTTGTTGATAAAGGATACCAGCCCAATCTCATGATAATGAGCTGTTAGGTTGCAAGGTGGAACATTTACAGAAGTAGCTTAATCATGCTAATGTAGACACGACTGAAGACAGTGCTGACCTTACTAAAAAATTGACTCCCAAAGGAGAATTCAAGCACGAGTCTGTATATTACACGAGCTGTAAATCAGGTAACCCAGAAAGGTTAAGGTTTAAGAAAAATGCAACCACGACAAAATATTTGTGAGTACTGATGTCTCTCTGACATCAGAATACAATTGATCTGGTAGGATGGGAAGAATCAGATACCCTAATATGCTAATTTAGCTGAGAAAAATGAATGTAGTAGAGAGCTCTAAAAGCTTACAGAGTATTATTAAAGGTAGAAATACTTAAAGGGTATTATTCCTCCGTGCAGTTTACTGCTTCTCAGTTTCCTCCTCGACATCCAGCATACTCAAAAGGATACACAAGAGTATGAAAATACTGCTGTTTGTTCAGTAGCTTACTGATCTGTAGTTGGGTTGAGAAACCACCTTTATTTTAGTAACAGAGGAGATTTTTTTGTCTCTTTTCATGCTTTTTGCATCTGAAGACGTATATCTTCAGCAGCAAGAAAAACAGCTGAAAGTAAAGTTTCTGAAAAAAAGACATTTGAGGCTGTTGTGTTTCCATTGTACCTTCCTTTAGGTGTAGGTCTGCAGTAAGACCAGAGCTGCTGGAATGGCATACAGTACAACTGCCAGAATGCTCAAAAACCGTAAGAAAAGTTTAAGTGGAACCCACGAATCCAACCAAAAAATGTGGACAGACTGCAGAATGCAACTCCAATTGAGATCTTTTTTCTTGGGTGATACACTATGGATCCCTGCATGCTAATAGAATCCCCCTCCCCAAAAAAAGAAAGAAGACCATGTCTGAAGATGATCGAACTCTTTCTTCCCTGTCGTTCTAACAGTCATCTGCTTATTTCCTCAAATTCAGGATGCTTCTGCTTTTTACAAGTGGCCACCCACACTTATCCTGCTTCCTGCCTTCTGTTTTATTGTGCTTCTATTAATAATATGAACGCATAAGGGTTTTTGATTATATAGCTTAATGATTTCTAGTTACAAAGAAAAAATAAGTCGTAAACTTAAAACAAAACAAAAGCAAGGCCCTGCAATCAAACAGCCTAACCTGCGCAGCACAGGGCATTGCATTTCTCTGAATCAATCCCTATTTAAATCAGTCTCTGGTGGAAAACAGTTTTGATTTAAAGATTTGCAAAGACAGATCAGAGCAGTGATCTGTCAATTAAGGAACATGAGATATCTACAGCTGTCGAGGCAGGGGATATAAATTTAGGCTAGATGGATAGGTTTAAGCAAGTTCCATTTTTTTTCCCCAGCACTGACCTAGCAAATGGGTGTTACTAAAAGAAAGGCCGTGTATTTTGCTTGACACAGTCTTACTTCAGAGAAGCCATTTGTTGGCACTGATGATGGGTGAGAGAGGCCACGGGAAAACAGCCTGGTAAGTGCGGTCACTGCCTGGAGAATTAAATGCTTCAATTCTGCATCCCTGCCAGGTGCCACTTGGTGAGCCAAAGGAAAATTGGTTCTTCTAATTAAAATGCAGGAGGGGAGGGGGGAAATGGAGTAAGGGGAGAAAGATTTCTTTATTTCCTTCTTAAATCTATAACTTTGTTCCTTATGGGGAGCTAATCTCCTGCCAAGTAACATTGGCAGCATATCTGGAGAACGCCTTCCAAAAGTTGTTTCTTTGTTGAATGTCAGGAGGTGCAGACTGGGACAAGGATGAGGTGACATGGGCTGAGGTCTGTTCTGCAGTGATGCCTGCTTTGTGTTGCACACTGGACGAGCACTGTGGCCTCTGAGCTCTGTCCATGCTGGATCTGTTCTGACTCAGACCTCATCTGATAACCGTTTCTCATAGTGAGATATAGTTTAACTAAGAACCTTTATGAATGAATATATATCTATTTTTCCTCCAGCTTTTATGAGGAAATAAAAGACCCATGCTTGGTGCAAGGTAGAGCAGGGATCACTCCTTGGTATGTGTGGTTGAATATAAACCTGTGGAAACACAGGAGTTGAGCTCTCTCTTGATGGACTTAGCAGGACTCTCACCTGGCTCATCCCCAGGCTGACTGTGCCATGCTGTTCTCTTTCCTGTACCATATCACATCCTTTGTTCCTCTCTGTACAATTTTTGCCATCCTTCACAAGCTCAAGGCCTCTCTCCTTATTTTTGGCCATATGTGCCATATCCCTCTTCACATGCTGCAGACACAAGGTTTTCCCATTCTTTCTTTTTCCTTTAAACCTTCTTTTTCCCTGCAGGTACATCCAGTCATCACTAAAAGCTCCATTTTGTGCCATTTTCCTTCTTCTCCTTAAGAAGAAAGCAATGCAAAGTGCTATATGATATGCTCTACCCAGCTGCTGTTCAAAGCTAATGACAGTGTTATGCTGTAAGGTGTTGCTCAGTAGGTGGTTATCAATCTTGTGTCTCTCCCACTTTTCACAAGCACATTAACGACCATAACTGAAAGAAGCCAGCAGCAAAGCCTGCAGACAGATACTATCACATTTGCTGTCCAGTTCATTATGACTTGATACTGCTTTAAAGTTAACGTGAAATATCATCAAACCATCAAATAATGACTGATACAAGAGCTCTAGTGGGTTCTGAATAGTTACCATTGAAATCAGTTATTAATATAATTGATTTGGTATATGGTTCGTTTGCTGCTGTTATATTATAACCCGCAGTCAGTTTAGTAATCTGCCATCGTAGTTGTTAAAGAAAATTAAAAACCCATTGGATATATATATCTGGATGACTTGCTATTTATGATACAGCGCAGCAGTTAAGCAAGCTGAGGAAGCAGTTGGGCAAGGAGAGATAGAGACCCCATGGCAATTTGCCTGCAGTACAGAATGATTAAGTGCATTTGTGCAGCTGGCACCTGCACCTTGGAGATCCAAGGGATTTAGAGCTAAATACATCCCATGTAAGGACGAAGGCACATCTTCACAAGTTAGAGACGGTGCCAAATGCACCGATTCCTTCTACAGATCAGGCTCTATAAATTATTGCCTTTCTCGAGCGAGTTTCCATTTCAGTTTAAAAAGCCCGTAAGATATATTGATAACTAAAAAAAGCCACTACCCAAAGATGTCCTTCTCCACCCTTTCCTTAGCCGCCAGCAATTCAGTCATGAGCCTATGCTGATTGTTTTACCATGGAACTGTGTAGCACTGCGCTGGTTATTGCAGCGGCAGCCGACACAGCCCCGCTGGTCTGTGCTCAGCACACCCATTAGCTGAAGCTTCATTTTTTGGATCGCTGCAGCGTTTTCTTCTGTTTCTCTATGGAGAGTTCAAAAGAAATGAGCCTAAGGTTCTTCTGGCACAACCAACAAGATGTTGTGCTACATGAAGCCATTGTTTGACTTGTCTATTACCATGTATCTTGAATATCCTATATTCACAGTAGTCATACAGCGCAGCTTTTGTGCTAATAGAAGTACACCTAAATGATTTTCACTTGTCTTGAAGCATCTGCTTTCTCCTCCCACATTCTTCCTTAAATCTTAACAGAGGATCTCAGAGAATGTCCTGCTCCATAGTTAAACCCGCTCATCTGGTTGGTGTGCTTTTGCTCTGTTAATGGAAAATGCACTTCATTACTTTGAAATGCTCTTCTATTGGAAAAATGACTAAATATCTTAATAATACTGTGTTAATACTTCGGGAAAAGTTTATGTTCGCTGTCCTTTCCCTCTTCCCTCACACGGTGCCTTACTTACCTCTCAGCCAATTACAGCTGGGCAGCACAAGCATTCACAATTTTAGAAGAAACTCATGGAAACAGATGGCCCCATGATTTTTTGGTGAGGACTGCTGAACTCCTTTAGTATCTAATTTAAGTAAAATCTGTGAGCTGACAGCAGGATAAGACTTGTGCTATATTGCCAGCCTCAGGCATCAAAAAATAACGCAGATTTAAAATGTAATGTAATGAACTTTTAAGCTTGTCTGGTGATTTTTGAAGCTCCTAGTGGTTCAACCTTCAAATGTTTCTCTAGAAATACGAAAGCTAAGAACCTGCCTTCCTTTCAAGTAAAAGCTTAAATTCCCATGTAATGCTGGGGATTTGGAAACTGGGATTTCACGGGAAGTATCGTGTATTGTGAGTTTCACAAACAAAACCAAAGCAAACTTGGGAATGATAGTCACGCTGAGCCTCGTTGCATGCAGAAACACAGAGCTGTGCATTTTTCAAGTGCATTTTTCTACACGTTAAGGATTTTGTGACCATGCTCCACGTTGTTGTCAGGCAAAAGGGGAAGAAGAAAACCAACCAACTGCTTCTCTACAAGTGGTTGGTTAAGAAGTGGTCAGAGTGGCTAACAATAAGAGGTCAGACAAACAAGTTCAAAAAGGGAACATTAGCCCACTATAATTAGGTGAGAAAAAGACAAAAGGAGAAGAGGAGGATCAGAGTGTGGGAGAGAAAAAGAAAAATGGTTGAAAAGGAGGCAAGGAATCAGTGGGAGCTGGAGAAAAAGGAACCTAAAGAAAAGTGCGGCTGTATCTGCATCAGGACTGCATCTGGAGCCATTCTGAAGGAACACCTCAGGTCTCAGCACCACCAGCAGCTCCATGCCCTAGAAGCAGCTGCAAGTCTCCAACTGCACATGAATCCCTTTGCCTTTTTGCCAGCTCTACTACCTGAGACGAAATACATCCTCATGACTTACTCTAGCAAATTATGAAGCTATTTCTAAGTGAGACAAATTGATTTATTATTGGTTTGTTTTTATTTAAGAAGACTGTTTCTTTTTGTCTCATAGCCAAAGTACAGAACACTGGTGGGGATCAGCAAAACCATCCTGCTTGCTGCAGTAGAGGAAGCCCCATCGCTGCCATCTGTAATCCACTGTCTCTAATGCACTTAACCTTCCTCCTCAGTTAACATGTCCCAGGAAGCAAACACTCGTGCTTGGAAAATGATCTCTAGAAAGAAAAACGTATGCTGAATGTTCAGGCCTCCTCCGTTGCTACAAAGGAGTTTGTTATTTCACTGATTACAAAAATCAGAGCTGTCCAAATAAGACATATAATGAGAGAGAAAGTCGGTGCACAGGATCCCTTTGCTCTGTTAGATGGCTGTGGGCCACTTTGGCTCATCCACCAGAGTAGATATGTTTTCAGCTGCTTTCCAGCGATGCAAAGCTTACCGAAATATGCATTCTGCCTTGGCCAAAGCACCAAAGAAAAAGCTGTAATTGTAAGAGAATATAACATGCTTTATATTGGTTTCCTGTTAGCGATCGTTTGTAAATCTCCCATTAATATGATGATGTTTGCTAGGACACTGGATAGCTCTGTGTACTTTATGCAGTAAGATAAATTGAAATAAATAATCTAATTAGAGAAACAGTTTCTAACTGCAGCTGCTAATGGATTAGCACCACCATGAGGCGGTCTTTGAATGGACCCGGGACGTGTTAATGCAATCTTAATCACGGCTCTGTTACAACAGACAAAGCAAATAAAAGGCTATTTAGTCTGCTGCTGAATCCTAACCTGATAGAATTGAGATCATTTTCAGCGGAAAAGAAAACAACAAACCAAGAGTCAGATATCTAAAGACGTTTAAAGGTCAAAGGATTTTTGAAGGCAGGTCGTGTTGTGCTTTCTCATATCTGTGCATTCTCAGTGAAGCCTTCCCACTCATTTCAGGACATGGGAAAAGCTTACACGAATCGCTCACATGTTTTGAAGTCATACCTGAAGCAGTTTTCCTAGAGTTTGTTTTACTGCCAGGAAATCGGCCTTGTTTAAAAACAGGCTTCTGAATGTTCTTCCTTCAACACTTCATTATTTTTTATAGTATTTTAATAATATTTTATGTCACTGCTGTTCCCTTTTTACTTCTGCTTAACGCACAGCATGGACTAATTTGTATGTCTACCCAAGGCCTATAGGAAATGGGTTTTCCTAACGTTAAAAGTATCCAATTCATTCCACAGATTACTTCAGCTTTCTTGTCATTTTTGCACGTTAGATCACTTGGGCCCAGAATGGTTATTCTACTTTCTAAGGGACAATAAAAATACATACACCAAACCAACAAAATGTAATGTATACGAGGTGGTTTATCATGTGTGCAAATGAAGAGCTTCAAGTCACTCAGAGCCACCCTGCAGTCCCAGCACGTAATGGTTTGTATATGCTCTCATGAAGCTGTTATTATATTAAAGTCATTACCAGCTTTATGTTAAACCCCTTTTACAATAAATTACTGTTAGAAAGCCGTTATAATTTTAAGATCCTTTACAAAATGTTACAAATTATTCTTCCTTTTACTCTCCTACATGATACATTTAGACTACAGGATCTAGCTAGAGCGATTGCCTTTTACTTTGCCTTTCCCAGAGCAGTTGTTACATTAAAAGTAATATTTTGTAATACTGTAGATTCTTTTTTTAATATTTGTACTGTTCAACATATCTCTAAGATTCTGTGAGGTAAATCACAGCTCCCCTACCAACAACAGAAGTAGTTCTATTAAATAAAAGCTAGACGGTAAGTGATCGTTCATTTTGAAATACAGCAGAAAGAGAAAAGAAATGAAACTGGGAGACGTTCTCTCTGACCGATGAATGATATTCCTTTGGTTTGCAAGGCAGCACGTCAATAGTGCATCATTAAATTTGGGAGAGTGCATCACTGGCATGTAAGCGTCCATGGGGCACGTGGTCAGATCACTATTTGCATTTGTCTTTTGAAAGAGGAGTTCATAAGGAGTTGATGGTTTCCTACCAGATTTGCTCTCACAAAACAATTCTGCTTTGAAGAAGACTGGTATCTAAAAGAGGATTACTGCAAATTGACTGGTTAGATTTTCATTTGCATCAGCTTCAAGAGTATGGAAACAGTGTGAGCGATACGTCAGTAAGCGTGTGAGAAGAAAGCAGTTTCAAAGTCTGATTTTACATAGTTTAGAGAGGAAGAAGTGTGAATTACTCTCAAACAAGACTTACATGTGCATTTGATTTATTCTCTGTGCATTCATTTGCAGTATTCTATTTTCATATGCAGTCAAGTATACATGATTCTGCAGCGTATCTAATATTGCTTCAAGCTGAACATCGAGAGATTTAAATATAAATTTAGTTGAAACATTTCATACAATTAATTCATTTGTGGATAATACAGTTTGGGATCAAATGGTCCGCCTTGCAAATTCATATAGGAATTTGGCCAGTAAATTTCAGCCACAAATATAGAAAAATCCCCTAAGATGTGAAGATTGTTTTAATATAATGCTTCATAATGAAAAGTACCACTTTTTCATTTTAAAATAATGCTTTATTTGAAATCAAGTTAACTATTTAAGATGACATGACAGTATACGGAAATCTAATGATCTAATTTCAAGACCATTTAGTTTGACTTAACAATCATCATTATTTTCTATTTTGATGAAACTACAGAATTTTCAATTGAGTAGACCTAAAACAATCAGCTTTTACAAATTAAGTATTTGTTTTGCTTCTGTATTTATTTATTAATATACCACCTTAGAAAATGCTCTGGATTACTGATATACAAAATGCACCTTAAATTAGGCTTATCACTTACCTTCTGTTGGCAGATACGTTACATGGAATGGGAACCTGGACTACTTCTTGCACAGAGCTGCTGAGGAAAAGCATACGACTTAGAGACGCTTCTGAGTGTTCATATGGTAAGTTGGTATGCTGATGATTTAGAAGGACAAGGAGGACTTCATGAATTACAGGAAAGATTGCTGGCAGACATCATACAGTTGGCTTTTCAAAAATTCTTCAAAAATACTCTTCACCCAAAACTATTAAAGAAATTAAATTTCCACGGGATTGGAGGATAGGTCATTTTATGGCCTCGCTGTAGAACAAGGAGCAAAAGTAAAGGTGTAACTGTAGCTTTTCAAGGTGGTGAAGGGTCAACAGTAATGTCTGGATGTCAGACTGGTTTCATCCAACGTTTTCACCAGTGATCTGCAAAAGGCAGGAGTCAGTAAAATCTCAAAATCTGGACATTAGTTGTCAAAAGATGCACTGATGATGAGGAAATGATGAGGAGTTAGGAAGGTGCCAAACGCACTTCAGTGCAGATAAAAGTATAGCTGCATATGTCAGAGGTCTTATAGTCACACTTACGTGACATTGGATGTGGAACAGGTTGAGTACTCAGAAAAGATTTCTTGTAATCATCGCTGGGAGGTCACTGAAGTCGTTGGCTCAGAGTACAGCAGCAGCTGGAATAGTAAAAAGCCACCATCAGATCGAGTCCTGAGAGCAGTATGGATAGCACATCCAGGCCACCATGAGGGACCACAGCAAACCCACAGCTTGCAACTTGTGTGCAGGCAGATCTGGTCCCACAGGCTTGTAGAAAACTATGGAAAAATACTAGGGTTTATGATGAAAAATACATGCCAAAGGCTTGGACATGCCTTGCTTTTCCACTGTAAGGCATTTTGTGAAATTTCTGTAGCTGGAAGTCAAACACCACTGCCAACTCCGCAGCCACAGGGCGCTCCCAAGATAGCCTGGCAGTCTCTGTTTGACTCATAACGTTGGAATTACGGGATTTCTGTGGGAAGGACTGACTTGATGGTAAGTGCCCTCTCGCAGTTCCATTGTTTACCCACAGAAACAGGTACCACTGAGAACATCACAGCTGTAAGGCTTCCTCCTTCACTCTCCCTCAGTGACTCGGCACAGCACCCTCATTCACACTGTGCTGAGTGAAGTGAGGGCTTTCTCTGTTCACAAGGCTGTGACCTCCGCGCTCAGGCGGACATGAGCCAGGATTACTTGGCTGAATGGAGCTACAGCTTAGGATGGAAGTATTGATCAGCAAAAGCACTGAGGAGTTCCTTTTAGAGCATGAAAAATTAAAAAACCAAAACCTTGTCCCCAAATTATACTCAGAGACTCACCAGCAGCCTCTGCAGCACAGATCATTATCAAAAGCTCCTCACTTGTAAGCAAACAACTGCATATTGCATTCACTTCATTTCCAAGTGCCCTCAAAACCTTCTGTGGATAGATCACTCTAGCTCCACTGATAAACAGTGCAGACTTTTCCTATTCCTCCAAACTAATGCACCACCTCTTTTTTACAGCAGTGAACACCTAGTGTCACTGGGCTTACAGAGATCCACTGCTCTGAAATGCTCCCCTGGCAGCTGAGCTGGGTTACCAGGGTTGCTGTCAGCAGCCAGCGCTGGGATAGGTGCAGTATTAGTGCCTTCAGAGCCGTTGGCAGCACACTGAATGACTCAGTAAAGTCAAGTGCCTCAGCTACCACAACAAACCTGCACAGTCAGCAGTGCCCTCAGATGCTGAGAAGTCATAACACTGGGGAGGCAGGAGAGGAGCAGCTCCAACAGCTCATGCTGGAGATGCAGCAGGGAATCTGGTTGAGGCCTGTGCTGCTGATTCCCCCCTTTCTACTTAGCGTAAGCAAACAGAAAGACATTTACTGTTTGTCAATGTATTCTCTTCATTACTTAAAATAAAATTCTGAGCGTCTGTCTCTTCTTTAAACTCCCCTTCTTCAGAAATAGTAACCACAAAAATGGAGCTAATGAGAAGGAAGCAAAAATAAGTAGAAATGCATATACATACACATTTAATTACTTCACATTTGTAAGTCAGAATGTTTTATCATGATTACTTTTGATTCTATTTTCCTTTAAAACCCCACTGAGGTTTTCTTTAATCTGCAAGCCAAGAGTATGCTAAAGGTGATGTTAAGTTTGGCATGGGACAGAGCCCTCAGTCAGTGACATGCCATGCTGACTTCTAGTAAGCCAGTAATGGTCATCGTTTTAGTCCCTTGAGAACACACTGTCCAATTACAAATACTCAGACCAACTACTGTTAGCTCATTAGCAGCCAGTCAATTAAAACAGCTTTGCCCAAAGAGGAAAGAAAGCTCAAAGCCTTCACTAATGGCAAAGATACTTACATGATAACAGTTGAAAATAGTAACCAATATCAAAAGGCCAGACAATGCCTCCAGTTAGAGCACATAAATGCAATCAGAAGATGGAAACAAGCCAGTTATAAACTGAGAGTAAAGCAGGCTGATAACATTTTACCCCAAAGGGGACAATAGGCTTTATTAATTCTGGTTTTCTACAGAGTCCCAGCAATTTTCTGCTTCTAGCTCTAATACTTAACTGCTACACACAGCTTCCTGACAGATTCAGCTCTTTCCCTTATCCCTGTGTGTACTTCCAGGGCTCTTTACACCAAAAAAATAGTACTTTATCAAGCTATGCAACGTTGATGAACGTTCAACATTACTTTGTCTTAGGTCGATTTTTACATCGCCTTACTACACAACATTCACAGTGCAGGATGGCTGGAGTAAGAGAATTCAGAGCCGGTATGTATTGCCAACAAGCTCCCATTGTTCTCTACTCAGAGCCTTTTGTTGTAGTCCTACTTATCCAGCGAAAGCAAAGGGAGAAAAGAGAACCTTTTTCTTTTATAAGAGAGGAGGCAAGAGCAGCAGGATAACTTGTAACAGCTATTTAAATTTGCAGGCACATTGACTCAGTGAGTCGGTAGCACAGTTCCTGACTTGTCATTGTTTCTGCAAGGCTGGTTGTCATAGCTTCACTGGGACCCTGGATTCAGGGATGAATGCCAGATGAAGATGCATTTTGAAGTTCATGCTCTTTAGGGCACATTTCAGTCTCCCACATTCCATCAGTTTCATATTTGAAGAGTTTCTTCTTCCTTTAATGCTATTCACAAAGGCAAGAAGCTTACCCATTTCTTTCTTATGGAAACTTGGATCCTGATATAATCATATGGTTCTGTGAGCTGAAGCCCCAAAGAAGTGTATTATATAATCATGGCTGTAAAATTAATGAAGGATTTACAATATTCCCTAAATGTTGCCACAGAGGCGCAGCAGTACCAGCTTAAGAGCTAACATTATTGTAAGTCATCTAAGGAGTACAGATTACAAACCTGGGTAAAATCTCCCTTGTGCGTTGCACTGTGTCAGCTTTGCATTTGTAGAAGCAGCTTTAAAGAAACAATTTTCATCTACGGTAAACCTCTGATACTGCTATTTTGCTGTCTGCTAAGAAGGAATTACTGTCTAGGCCTTTTAAGAGCTTAACTCATAGTATGGGTCAAGATATGCTGCTCTACTTTTGCAAAAATAATTGGGAGACACAGTTATTATCCAACCTACATGCCAGAGCAAGGAAATAAATGCAGGTAGCACAAATTACTCAACCACTGAGTCCAGCCATGTACCTTAAAGGCTGCATTTTATCCTAGGGTACGTTTGGAGCGAGGTTTTTTTTGTGGTAGATTGTGTCCTTGTGAAGATTTCACCAGTCAGAAGGAAGCCCTCGCTCATTGGATTTGCTAGGCTCACATTCTCTGAGGTGAATTTGCACGGCACCATGATAAAGCAGGACTTCCTATTTGGATGTAGTTGGATGTGTGATGCAAATAAATAATGGGGGGAAAAAAAAGGCAAGCACCAGCAAATAACAGACTGTAAAATGTTCAAGTATTTTACCATGCTGTGGAGGTGACTGTAGTTAGTCATGTGAGAGACATCACGCACAAACATAGTGCAACAGAAGTTGTGCAGGTCCTGCATGCTTTTCCTCTTCTAGGAGACAATATTATACCTGACAGCAAATACAAATGCCCGCCCCTCAGCCTCTCCTCCACATCTGCTTCCTGCTCCAAGTTCCCTCCCTTTCTGGATTTTCTACTGATTATCAGGTGTTGCTTTTTCTTTTCTAATTAAAAAATAAATAAAAATGTCTTAACACAAAGCTGACCTACCTCACATCTTCACAAAGAAACTGAAGGACTGTCGGGACCTTTTAGGAAATTCTGATAAACGACTTCAATGGTCAAAATGTAATTGCAACATAATACTTGGTTGCCTCATGTCTTTCCAAGGACATACTTCACAGATGTGATTCAATACATTACACATATCTTTCCAAGGAAAGAATAAAACACTTAGAAACTGGAGTAAAAAGAAAAAGTGATGTTTTCTCTCACCAGCCTTCAGCTTGACAGGTTACCCATGCAGAAGCTGAGGTCAGTGAGATGCACCTACTGGTAGTCGCACTGAGTCTGCGTGGGCTTGCTTCAACACAGTGATTTCCTGAGTGGGAAGAACAGTTCTATTATTTTCTCTTTCCATGATTTTTTCCAGGACTGAACAGGATTCAGTGCAGAACCCACAGGTGTGGATTTACCAGAGGGCTCACAGAAAGTGACTCCAGCAGATGCCTCCTGCTATTGTAAGGCTGTACAGCCAAGGAGTGCTGAGTCAGGTAGGTTTGAGTATTTTCTCCTGCTAACTGCCAAAAGTATTTTTAACAGTATGCCTCTCTGGCCCTGCCAACTTCGTTCTTAGTAAAACCCTAATAAGTGCTGGCTATTGCTCTGGGATGGAGGTTTCTGCCTTCAGGCTCACTCTGCTTGTCTGCTAGAGCCTGACTATAGGGAAATACGTTGTGGTATCTGCATGGCAGGTTGACAGCTTTTCAAGCACTTCTTGAGCTAGATTCAGACAGAGCTCACCCATGGGACTGCCTATGCTGCTCCTGCCAGCCAGGAGCATCCAGCACGTTTGCTGTAGCCCAGCCCAGCTCTCACTTGAGTCCTCACCACCTGCACGTTGAAGTCCTACTGCTTTCCCCTGGGTAGGCAAGTGGTAGGGCCACATCCAAAGCAGAGTGAGGAAAGTATGAGGAAAGGAGCTGGGTATCAGGAGGAGGCAGATCTGTTAGAATGCCTGTAATTCCTGCTGCTGCCCATCCAGCAGGCTGAGCAAGCAGCAAAGGCAGCGGAAAAGTGGGAACAGCTGGGGACAAGAAGGAGGGAGGGGAGAAGTGAGGAAAGAAGGTGATGTGGAAGTACCACATCATCTTCCCCACAGTCAGGTCCTGTGCCCAAACATCATCCATTCTCCCATCTCCTCATTGCAGGAGAAAGCAGGGTGGCTGTGGCATACTCAGCCTGCACTGCTGACACGTTGCATTGCTTTTTCCCTTCCTTCCACGCGCATTCAAGCTCAACCAGGATCAACCCAGGATGGGTTGAGGGACACAACTGGATGGAGCCTAAGATAATGGAAACTTCTTTCCATCTTCTTGTCCCAGCTGTTTCATGATGCCTGAGTGTCATACATGTTTCAAGAAATGTGGGAGCTTGTAAATGACCACAGTTACTAGCTTAGCACGTAGAAGTGATCATTATGGGCAGACACATCGACTTTGTATTAGGTGGGCCAACTGGCAGCTGTGGGATCAGAAACTATCCAAGGAACAAGACAGAGACCTGGGGCTCCCCTGGGCAGAATGTAGGAAAAACAACTCATGAAGCAGCCAACAAATAAGCATTTTATCTTACTTAAATTGAGACAGGGTGTTACAATAACAACCAAATTTCATTTAGAGTTTGAGCTGTTTTATAACCTCAATTAAAATAATGAGAGGACTGGCACTCTAACTGTACCCCTCTGACCCTGAAACTGTGTTGATGCAGAACTTTCCGCCCACAAATTTCCAAACCCTACTTGAAATACAGCCATGGGAATTGGGTAAGGCATATACCTGTGCAGCACACGACTACCAACATCACATCTGTATTAATTGCTCTGTTTCCCCATTCTGCTGCATGAGTACACAGTGCTTTTTTGTTACTGAATTACTATAATATTACTATATATTATGTAGCATATACTAGTATATACTAGTATATTGATATTACTGTATTACTGTATATTACTATAATAATTTTGTATTGTTACTATTAGACAAATCTTTGGAGATAATAGTTTTCTTCAGACTTCGCTTATGGAACTTCTTTTCAAAGAAACACTGACCTTTACAGCACCCGGTGCTGCTGTGT
This sequence comes from Pavo muticus, assembly GCA_016647715.1. NCBI lineage: Eukaryota > Metazoa > Chordata > Aves > Galliformes > Phasianidae > Pavo > Pavo muticus. The sequence continues at coordinate 18,588 of JACDJE010000081.1, forward strand.
GATGGAGCACTGGCTGCCACAACAAGCTCTTTGTCTGCCTCCTAAATCCCTCTGGATAAAGAAAAGAGTTAGGTATGTCACATCAGGGAAGATGACACTGACATACAAAACACGGAGCTCTGAAAAGATGCGCAGGACACTTCAAGCTTTTCTGTTTGCTTCTTTGTTCCTTTGCTTGGCTGTATCCTCAGTAAATAGGACAAGCTATATGCAGCTTGTTAGAAGTGCCTCTTCTAACGGTATTTTTCCATACTGTAGCAGTTACATCAGTGACTATAACTTCTATGCAGCTAAAAGATGAAGACACAAGGCAGGCAAATGCAGCTTTTAAGCAAATGAGGTACTTCCATCCAGCGCACATGTAGGAGTGACTGTGTTTTCCCACAACTGCGTTATGCTTATCAGTAAGAAATACATTGAAGAAGCTTGTATTTAATTTCAGGGTAAAAATCAAATCATAGAATCAGAGGATGGCTTGGGTTGAAAGGGACCTCAAAGCACACCCAGCCCCAATCCCTGCCGTGGGCAGGGCTGCCCCCCACCAGCTCAGGCTGCCCAGGGCCCATCCAACCTGGCCTTAGGCACCTCCAGGGATGGGGCAACTACAGCTCTCTGGGCAAATGGATGTATACAGCCCCTCAGATCCCACCAAGGCAAGTAACAGAGCTGGGCTGCTCTGTTTATTGCTTTAGATTTGCTTGGAAATTCGGCATCTAGAGAGCTCTTCTGAGAAGAAATGGCTTTGCAACGCAGGCTCATGATCTTGTTTTATTTTGTATGATATAGTAAAGAAGATAAACTCATATTTAAAATGGAAAAGTTACTGATCTACTCTACAGGTATTGACAAAACAGTTAATTTCAGAGCTGCTTAGACATTGTTCTGAGGTGGTTTCTACCATGCACAAAGCATTACTGATTCACTGATAAACATGTATTCAGAAAGAGATGCTTGGCAAGTTTTGCTAACAGATAGGCAGTAGAACAGGCTTAGCAGGACTGCACTTACAATATCAACTGCTGTTCAATTAAGAAAAAAATGCTAGGAAGATTTTGCTGATTTCTCTGAATTGTGCTCATTTGTGAGCTGTCCCTGAATGTCCAGACATTCTTTATGTTTTGATGTCCTGCCTTAGTGATAGCTGGCAAGTTGGTTCATTAACCATCAAAAACAGAAGAAGCACTTAAAGCAAGATGCTGACAAGTTGCTTTGTTGCAGTTAATACCGTAGTCATAATGGACAAGAGTTGATAGTCATTCTTTGATGTGATGGCACGGATCTGGTATCAGTTTTCCTTGATTACATGAGATTTATGGCAGTACAAGTGGAAGCAGGCTCTAATGCTTCAATAACTTTACATATTATGAAGTAGTCCTGTAAAAAGTAAATATTTTGGATAAAACTATTTGAAGTGAAAAAACAGAATCAGGGTTTTATGCTCCACAGCTGGCACACGTAAGCCCTGTTGTAAAAGAATAAAGTCACGTAGTACTCCTCTGGAGCTTTAAATAAAAGATCTGAGCATCTAACTTTTTTAAAACCTCAGACTATAGAGGTCTCCAAATCAGTATGTTCATTTAACATGCAGAGACCTCGACTTGGAAGGTCACCAGGTAGCACTGAATCATAATCTATTTCAGAGAACTAAGAGATAAAAGAGAAAGACAAGCCTATTTTTAGCTTTGAAATTTGTGACCACTGTATCATCAGGCCAAATGAACTTGATCAAGCTCCTGAAAGGTAAGAGTATCTGTCCTTCATGCATCTTTAGAAACAGTACAAGCCAAGATCTTGGAGCCTCAAAAGATGTTAATCCTACCTTCAGCTAAAAGATTTACTGAAGCCTGTGGCAAAGAACTTAGATCAATTTCTCTTGAAGACACACAATTCTATCACTTCTTATATTTATCATTAATTTACAGGTAGTGCAGTGCAGAATAGGCAATTTAGGACAGGAATAATGCAATCTTTGTGCAATAAGTCCATGTGAATCTGTACACCCATTAAGAGTTTTTATGTGGCCAAAGAGTTGCAAAATCAGGCTGCTGTAAGTAGCTAAAGATAGCCAAGCCACTGAGATTCTGCCATTCCAGGCTCCCAGCCTATATCTAACTGCTTAAGCACTTCTATCTGTGTATAAGGCTGTATATAGGACACTTCGGAAGAAAGGCTAATTAAAAAAGGCTTGAGCATAATGACAGCTGAAGTCATTTTGGATTTATTTTGCAATATGTCAAATTCATTTCCCAGGACAGTTTGGTCCCCTGCACTTTCACGCCCTCCCCTGTGTAGACATATTCAATACATCAGTCAAAGAGAATTTTCCCAAGGAGGTTTAGCTGGAAAAGTGCATTCCCTTCAGCTGGAAGACTAGATTCAGAGCAAGTGCAAACGCTGCTCTCTGCTCTACTTGGAGCACATCTACATAAAGGGGACGTCTCTGGTTTATTGACTAGACTGACCTGGAGAACTCCATTCTTAAACAACAGCTGCAGCAGTATCGAATAGACACAGATTTTTGAAAGGCTTACAGAAGGTATTTTTCCCCTTCAGTGGGGCAGTGTGAACCGCCGGTGTACTGACAAAAACAGATTAGGAGAAAAAACTTGAAGAAAAATTGCCTATCAGGAGTCTCCACATTGTCCTGCATCATGGAAACGCCACCAACAGATTTCACCAGAAAAACAACTGTAATGAATGTGGCAACTGCAGGAATTATTGGTCAGAAAAAGACAAAACAATGTCAGTAGTATTAAGCTCTGAGAAAACAGGATTCGTGGCTGTCTACATCGGAGCAAAATTATGCAGAATTCTTTTGTTTCTTCCTACATCCATAGTGTACTACAGTCATTAGTTTTTCAACAGCTAGCACTCAAGCAATCCTCCATATTGCTGGAGCATTTCTCTAACAGCACAGTAATTTATCTCATGTGGCTTTTCTCATCAGCTCTCCCTTCTATTGGAAGAACTTTTTACTAGATTCCCCAGCAAACCAAATACTTCTAAACAAGTTTTTCATTCCTCCATTTCTTCGTACCATATACAAGGCATAAATCATTTCCATTACCTGGCAGACACTTCCATTTACTTCTTTTCTTTCCCTGGTTAGTCTGTTTAGCATCACAGCACCACAGCAGTTACTGGCATTCTGCAAGACTATTTGGGATTTTATGTTTTTTAAGAACTTAGGCTTATAATGCACAGAAAGGCACTAGCTGCCCACCAGCTGTTATCTGTGTAACAGACAGGCAGTGTGTACATGGCAGCAGCAAGGCATCCTGATGCTAGATAATCTTTGGTCCCCAGTACAAGTGCTGAGAGGCATCAGCAGCAGATGCTACGTGGATGTCTTTAGCCACAGCGTAGTTATGATGTGGTTTTGTCCTGAGCAGGGATCCTGTGCTTCCTTGAGGTTCCAGTGCATTCAAAGCACAAGACAGACAGGAGCAAGGACCCTAACATACAAGTTTACTGAGCAGATCTCAGTCTCTGCCTCTCAGAGTAGTCCACAGGGACGCATGTAAGAACAGTGCGGATACTCTCTAGTGAGAACAGGCACAAATGTTCCCATCGCTGTATCTTATATGGTCAGCAATGCCACAGATCATTTATGAGTGCTCTGTTAAAGGAAGTTACAGTTAGGTTAAAAAAATTGAGTTGCACACAGAGTTACAGATTGCTTTTGTTATAGACATAACTGCACAGAAAGAAACTAAAGACCCACAATAGACTGAGGGCTCCTCTAGCTCATACTTTTGCTGTAGAAAAAGAAATTTCTGCTATACTAACACATCTTTCTAGAATTGCTCCAATGTGTCTACATGACAATACACAAACAAGAAAGCCAGCTGTGAACATGCTATAGCAGATGGACTTTTGCTGTGTTATTATATGTGGTTTTGTTTCCAGATTAAAATACATATGTAATATAAATATACATACATAACTCCATACATCTATAATATAAATATATATGACAGCATTTTAAATCTGTTCCAGGAGGAAGTGAAAAATAACTCCAGGTTGTCTGGGCATCCAGAAGTCCTGAGGATTTCAGGAGTAACAAAGGCTGAGGATGTTTGTAGACTAAACAACTGCAGCACTTGCATCAAATGAGAAAAGTAGTTTTCCTCCTTCAGAGTACAGGTAAACAATAAAGCAATTTAAGCAATACCATGGTAACATTGTTTGGAGACAAAAACTGTTTAAAACTTCAATGTTTATGTCATATAGCTGTGTGAACTTGTTAATAAAATATCTCTGCATATGTCCTTCCCCACCCCAGTAAAACACCACATGACTTTTGTCATCGGAATGCATAAAACCAGCAGTTCTACATCTGCTCTCAGGAACAAGAGGGATGCCAGTGTATTCAGATTACTGAATTAACTTTGGAAACTGAAGTTCTGTACTAAGCAGAAGAGATCTAACCCTTACTTAGAAAAAGAGGATGGTTTTCCTGTCACGTCTCTGAAAAATGAAACTCACCCCTACTGTTTATCCTTTTAGCATTTCTTTTCAGATACTGAATCTTACCCAGTTCAGAGCAGCTATATGCTTTTCAGAAAGTCTCTGTTCAGGGCTGTTTTCCTTCCCAGACACAACACCACTGCAACTGTGCTGCAGCATTGCTAATATCATAGGCTTAAGTCACTTCAGCTCCCGATTCACCTTTTTTCTTTATAATAAACTAAACATCTTTCAGAGCAGACACTGCTCATTTCCGGGAGCTCTCTTGCTGGGTGGGAGAAGACCCTGCCCCATTACAGCCCCCTCTATGCCTTACATGCACACCTCTGTCCTCCACCTGCCTCAGGTCTGTTTGCTTCCCTTGCACACCCCCTCCTGCTGTTTATTTCTTCACTGTGAGCTGCTGCAGCCCTGGCCACAAGCCCTTCTGTGGGGCTGAACTCCAAGACATTGATTTGAAATTCTGATTTGATTCTCTCCCTTGGGAGAATGGTGGTTGCTTATGTCAGGGGATTTTGTTTCTACTGCTCTGTAAAGCTTAGTGCTAAGCCTCAGCAAGGAGTGTGAAGATATGCCACCTCCACGCACACGGAGCACCAAATGTGTGTTCCTTAAACACACCAACGAGCTCAGGAAACAGCTGCAGAGAGCTGATTGCAGAACCCAGCCTGGCTAAATGAACAGCCACTACCTGACACAAGCTCTTCCCCAGTTGACAAAGGCAATCTAAGCCTACTACATTCAGTTCCAATGGCAGCTCAGACACAAGAAATTTAATTCAGGCACGCTATAAATGGCACTACATGCTCATTCTTTATCTTGGTCTTCAATCTGTTCCTCCAGTAAAACCTTGGAAATATTTATTTCACTGCTATATTAAGCCAAGAAGATGATATGTGCAGGCTCATGAGTCTATATGCATGCTATTTTATCACACTGCAAGCTCTGTCTAAAGTGACATTTTCCACAGTATCCTGGACTCCAGAAGAAAACAATGCATGTGTAGGCCACGTACAGTTTTTGAGGAAAGTACAGTTCCCTACATCAGTGCCATCTTTGATATTTTCCTGAGGCTTTCGGATTAAATACAGCCAGCCTTGCTGTAAAACTGCCCCACTCTGGGCTTTTTCATATTTAAATGCTTCAGAGAGATTCAAAATGTAGTAAACCTATTTCATGGCCCCTGCAAGGTCAACTGTGTTATACGTGCTGTAAAATAATTCAGAAAAGTCTTAACCAGACTTCTCATCCTGCTAGGATCAAACCTAGCTGTAGGTGCATGCTACATAGAATAGAATCATAAAGCCTGGAAAAGATCATCGTGTCTAACCACCAACCCATCCCCACCATGTCTGCTGACCACGTCCCTCAGAGCCACAGCTCCACAGTTCTGGAACACTCCAGGGATGGTGACTCCACTACCTCCCTGGGCAGCCTGTGCCACTGCCTCACTGCTCTCTTGGAGAAGAAATGTTTCCAAATATCCAACCTGAACCTCTCTGGTGCAGCTTGAGACCATCACCTCTCATCACCGTTACCCAGGAGAAGAGGCCAACCCCTACCTGAAGACCTAACCCCACCTTAAGAAATACACAACTTTGACCTCATTCACAATAGGCACTGCTGCCCTTGGCTCAGGAGGGCAGTGAACTCCCTGGTGCACTGAGGGAGAAAAGAAAGCACATCCTGTTTCCTAAAGTGCCCTGCTAAAGGGGACAACAGCAACACACTCTGTGCATCTCACTGCCAGCCAGATGGACTCAGAGCACAGGATTAGGAAACCTCTGCAGCACCAGAGGAAGTGGGATGCCTGCTGGTTGGCTCACCCACCCCCTTTCACAGTTCCAACTCCTGCTTCCAAGACAGCTGGTGAGAGTACCTCCCTGAAGCAATTAGCTGCACTGCTGGGTTCCAGCCTTTCATGTCAACTGTTTCTAATCATTTACACACCTACAGCCAAGGAAGAAATAGTTCTGGCTGATAACTCCTTTGTAGCTGTATAAGCATGTTTGTAGAATCTATCATAACCAGAATTCAACACTGGGAGTTGGAACCTGACAGTCTCTAAGGTCTCTTCCAGCCCAATCCATTCCATGATTCTGTGATCCTGTGATCTTTGCATCTCTATAATAAGAGCCTTTTGAAAACTACATTGCCAACACCAGCAAATAAACCCCAGAAGTGCTCTTTTTTATGCTCAACAAAAAGAAATCCACTTTTTTGTAGGTAGATGGGGAGGATGCATATCACACAACAGTAACAAGGCACTCAAGAGTTTATTTGTAGTCAGTGCCAGAAGAGAGTTACAGATGTATTTGTTTTCCTCTGGAAGAGACTGTGTTTGCTAAATAAGAAATAAACGTGCTAATGCATCAAGGCAGAGTTAGATACAGCTTCATAAAATATGGATTTTTATATTTGTAAATGCCCTGCAGAAGAATTTTCCCACCAGCAGTATTCAGTAAAAGTACTGGCCAAGCTCTTACAGCTGTGATTTGTACAGGGAATGATGTTTTATCATCCAGATACATCAACACTGAAGTCCAAAAGCTCCCTGAAAATGGAAATCTTTTTAGAACAGTTTCATTGTTATTCTCAGTCCTGCTGTACTGCTAGAAAGGAAAGAAAACAGCAAAATGAAGTGACCTGTGCTATTCCAAATCCACTGACAGGGCAGCTGCCCATTCTCCCCAGGAGAAATCAGACTCAAGCAAAACCAGGGCAGACAGCAAACCATTACAAAAAGTGCATCCTTCAGAAAACTCATTTCAAGAAGTACTGTGTGGTAGGAGGGAACATGCAGAGTTTTAGAGCAACCAGAGGCACATGATAACTAAGTTTAAACATACATTGCTGATATCAATAGCTCTTAAGAGCTACAGAGAACTCCCAAATATGCAGAACCATGAAACTGCACTACAAGTTGAGGAAGAGAATCAGAGAACTTCTATCAAGCATTCATGAGATCCTAGAAGCTACACAGCAATGCAGATTAGGATGGAACTGCTCACCAGGGTGTCCTGCAGTTATTATTTAGGCATTTAAAGTGCAGACCAGGAAAATTTTGCCTTTGAGAAATGTTTTTGCTTATTCTTAAGGCTTGCTGGCAGGTAAGTTTCAGAATGCTGTGAACTCTTCATGTGGGTAACAGGGATGTTTCAGATCATTTAGAGATAGTTTTCAAAATGTTACCAAAAAATGACAAAAATAGCTTGTAAAATAGCCAGTGATGTGATCAACTTTCCCTATTTTGTGTTCCCACCACTGTTCAGAGAACAAATTGTTAACTTTGTAAAGCTGTCAAAGTAGCTTTTCAGCATATCTGACTTCTTTAAAGTTATTAGCAAAATTAATTATTGGTTTTGGAAGCAAGAAAAAAGGATAAATACAGCACTTGTGTCCATTGTTTCCACACAGAGTAATTCAAAGGCAGCCCTTTGCTCCATACACACTTCCACAGCAGACACAGTTCTGTCAGATTGCCCCTCTGCTGCCATCTGTCACGCAGCAACAAATATAATGAGATATTGGTGGGAAGGTTCAGCCTCTGCTGCCATCCCACCAACATCCACCTCCGGCTTCATGGGCCAACAGCATAAAACAGGAGATGTTACTTTCAGAGCAGCCCACAAGTAATTCCAGCTAACGTAGGCAGCCACAAGGTTGATTCCACAGAGATGGGTTTATTTCATTCCAGACCAGCCTACTTCACTGTGAGTAAGGCAGGTACAGACATCTCCTCTGTATTGGTGTCCATTCTTCATAAGCCAAGGGCTTTTCAACGTAATGCCTTTATGAGCTTTTACTCAGCACGTAATTTTTTTTACTCTTGGCAGCATACTGTCTGCAGATTTTCTTTTTAAACTTATTTTCTATAATCCATCATCTTAAATCCTGTAGTACAACATGAGAAAAACAGTGTTTTACAAAGGGATCGTTGCTTCCCCCACACTGTTACTGACCACTGGTTTGCCACAAATCTGCTAAGGAACCTTTTAAGGGAGGTAGCTAAAGAAACTTCAACTGCATATGTATGATTTGTTTTACTTAATTTAAGCACATACTGACATACCTTCTTGATTAGAGTTAGGGTGCACAGGCAGCTGGGAGGGGCCAGCACCAGCACAGCTGACCTAGATTGGCCATGAGCTATCACATACCATGTGGTGTCATGCTGGCCAGGTCAGATGGGGCCCTGGGCAACCTGGCCTAGTGTTTGATCTAGCAGTTGGCAACCCTGCTTGCAGCAAGGAGTTGGAACTAGATAATCAATGAGGTCCCCTCCAACCCAAACCACCCTATGATTCTATGCGGAGCACTAATACCAAGGAGCTGGCCAGGATGTGCATGCACACATTTGTTTTGTACACTTTTACCATCATCATTATTTTACCTTTTTTTCCCCAATTTTCTCCCCATCCCCCTGGGATGTGAGCCATCAGCTGAGTGGCGCTGAGCTGCTGCCACAGCCCACCAGCATCTCAGCCATGAGGGAAAAGGCGGTGGGAAATCCAACTCAGTAGGCTACAACCGAACTAAATTAAGGCAGTTTGGAAACAATTTTCACAGTGTGACTGGACTCCAGTCAAGATGAGACACAGCATTTACTTTGCCTCAACACTGTGTTTTCGCTGCTTGACCAAATTACTTATTCTCTCACCTAAGTGAATATCATTTCCTTCTCTACTTTGAAGCCAACACTGGGCAGACCAAAGAACAGCTGGTGGGACAACACTACCCAAAGCTGAAGTCTGTACCTTTTCCCTCAGCCTAGATTTATTTCAGCCTAAGGGGATGAGTCCCAGCAAACAGACAGCTTTGTGAAGGCCATCTCATTTCAAAACACTAAATTAACAGTATCCATATACACACATCCATATATAGATATGTAGAGGTATATACTTATATAGATATCAGAGAAAAGTGGCAATAAACTGCAGGAAATGCTTAGTAGGAGTAAATAAATCCATTTGGACAAAAGCTTAAGAACCACCTCATTCTTAATTACCTGAAGACTCAGACCCAGAAAATCATATCATCATCAGAAACAAGGGCAAGGAGCCAGAACTGGTGGAGGCTATAAAGAATTAATTGCAGGCAAGCCTGCCCTGATGCACGACTGACTGCAAATGCAAGACATTGATTTTTAAATACAAGAGAAACTGTGACAGGATATTAAGTCTCTCAGCACAGTAAAACAAAAAATTCCTTAGGTTCCAATTCTAGCAGCAAATGTTTGCAGAGAAGAAATTATTTTACTGCTTTGCTGAACAGCTTGTCTTTCACAAATACGTTGAAAACAAAGAATTCATCTTGTGAGGCTACAGAAAAAGCCATAGACAAGAACTGCTGTCACATTCAGCATTTCTTGAACCAAATAGAAAACCATTAAAAGAAAAAAGATATTTGTGTGCATACTATAGATGTGTAGATAAATGCAAAAGTACATTTACTAAAATGAGCTCTAAATCAATACAAGAGATTTCAAATTTTCATAACCCACAATTCCTTAGCTAGGAAAACTGTAATGGAGATACATTCAAGAGAGGATGGGAATGAAATGTATTTATTAGCAGCCAACAGGAATATGAGAGAGGAGAGGTAGATGATGAACATGATACAGTCCTACATAAAAAGTAGCTACAAAAGAGAGAGAGGGAAAAGTCTCTTCTCAACAAATATAAGTAGCTAGCTTGAACTATGGGAGAGAATACTCATGTTGGACACAAAGAACTGGAGAAAGAAAAGTTACTGTGATGTGTATTTATTAGTTTAAAAAGCATTCCTCCTTGCTTTCTTGTATTTTGTTTTAAATTTGCTCTATGATCATCCCTGACAGGAAATCAATTTGCTGGAACACTCCTTCCCCTTTAGACTAGAAAAAGCATTCTATGCTCAATCTTTTTATTATTAACATTATCATGCATAGCTTTGAAATTACTAATAGAGTATTTACTAATAGAGTATTAGGAGTGAGGAGCATTTCCCATTTTAAAAAATGAAAGCCAGGCAGGTGCAGGTAAGACATACAGTTGTAAATATACACATTACATTCTTAAACACCAGAAGATATTCAGCCAGTCAAGTTGGATTATACAACCAAACATGAAAAACTTCCTACATTGCCAATCTACTGCACATGAATGCACATCATTTTATAGCAAATACTGTTTTCTAATTTAGAATGCAGACATAGCACAACTTTCAAACATACTTTCAATGTTGTTAGGCCTATCTTAGAATTTTCTGGAGCATTGAACAACTGCTCCAACAGCTAAAAGGTTCAGAAAAATACACTGCAGCAATGCCAGCAGCTGGAATGAGTGCAAGTCCAAACACCAGCATATGTTTCAGTAGCAGCTTTCCGCAGCTCCCGCTCCCACACACTGACCGTCACCAAGCCTGGAGGTTTGAGCCTCCTTCTCTTGCGGCGGCAAATGAGCCATAGGCTTAGGGTCTGCATGGTCTGCTCCGAGTTGCTGAGCTCCAATAGCCTCCACTCCAGCACCTTCTGTTGTGCAGATTCTCTCCAAAAGCCCATCCACATCACGTATTGAGTTCTTGTTAAAAATCAATAGTGCCAAGGTCTTGCAATCATGAGGACAAAAAGTGTAACTTTTCATAACAGAACTCAACAGATTACTGGTATAGGAGGAACCCAGCCCGAATTCAAGAACTGCTTTCCTGAGCTCTTTTATAATTTGAAAGCTTATACCCTACCATCTCAGGTACCTATTAGGTTCATAAATTATAGGGCAGACGAGAGCCGAATGCAGTCTCTGGACCATGTCAAAATCCCCCTCCCGCTCTGCTTCTTTATGGATCACACACCAAACATCACGTGGATCTGGAGGGTGCAAGTCTGGTTCCTTCCTCAGGCTCACTATCCTGAGGTCTAAAGGGTCGTTGTCCTTGTAATTGCGGTCGTTTACAGCAGCTTCCACCACAGTAGGAGCAGTGGGCTCCATTGGGACAGTGGATTCCGCATATTCTCCTAGCAATTCAAATACCAGTCTGCAGGGACCCAAGAGGTCTTTAGCCATAGAGTAGCACATAGGTGCATCCCACAGCCTCGCTCCCACTTTGTCCCATGTCTCTGTGTCACAGTTTGTAATCCCATCTACTCCCACATTACGAGAGACCCACACCAGAAGTCGCGTTAAATTGAAGCTTTCCACTTTAGTGTGGTGCTTCTGCAAAATCGTTTCCATTATTTTGCAAGCCACCTCCTGCACCTTTGTTATACTTGTTCCCATTGTTCCCCGTTGCTCACCTCTGTCCTGCAGAAGTGCTTGTGGCTGTGCAGCCTGGTCCTGCTTCCTTTCAGCAGTTTTCAGGTCCAACTTCCTTTCAGTGGCCCTTGGGTTGTGCTTCCTCTCAGCAGCCCTGATTTCTGCTTCCTTTCAGCAACTGTTGGGTCCCACTTCCTTTCAGCAGCCTTCATTCTTTGCCACCGGTCAGCTTGATAGCTATTATCTCCAGAGGCTGACTCTGATACAGGGTCCCTGTTTGGGTGCCATTTGTGGCAGCAAAGTCACGGACTCCGTTGCTGGTGCAGAACAAAGACCTTTATTGTATGTGCTTACAGCCTGTTATACCCATGCAACAACCCCTTGGTCACATGTACCAACCAGGCGCCTCATGCATGTTTACATCTGGCACAAGTAGCTACCAAGTTCGTTTACTCATTTGCAAGGTAATGACTTTTTGTCCCGCATTTATTTACTTAATAAGAGCACATTTATGGCAGATTGCAAGGCTAAGGATAGTTAGCCAATAATATTTGGTATCTAATCACTGTATAAGACAGAAGTATAAAGCAGGTGCTTTCCAATTGGAAATCATGTAGTAGCTTGTAGTGTGTTTATAACACCATACACTGACCATGCCCTTAACATATTCATGCCCCCTATTACCACATAGGTAAGTTTCCATAATATGACAGATCCAAAGGTTTTATTCCAAAAATAGCGTGTGGGGGGATAAAACACCATGAAAGAGCAGCTCTCAGCCACAAACCGAGGAACACTGTAGTCAAATCAGACTGCACAAAGACTGGCCCCTTCCTCTGCAAACATGTGAGGGAATTCAACAGTAATTTCATCAATCTAAATTCATCAACAGAAGTCTCGCATGCAGAGTGCAGGACCTCAGCCAGCTGCTGAGGAAGCAGCCCAATCTTCAGCCTATATTTGGTGCTGAACAACCAGGCAAACTGTGAAACAATACGTTCACAGGAAGTAAAAAATATAGGCATCCTTTAAATTGTCATTAAAATCAAAAGGCATAAAATGAAATCAATTACAAGCTCTAAGATGTGAGAGTAAATTGGATTTTGTAACAGAAAAGACGAATGCAGTCTGAAAGACACATCAAACAAGCTGCCTAATAAGAAACTAGCAGGCTCTAATCTTCCAAAGCTTAGATGAAAAACTGGGGTTCTTAGACCTAGATTTAATGAGAAACTGTAGCAGAAACATGCAAATGCACAATATTGTAGTAGTATGAACAGGTGGCAGCATCTGTGGTTCAGTGGAGCTTAGAATGAAGTTTCCCGACTCACACCAATGGCACAGAGCAGCAGCACAGCACAAAACAGAAGAGGGGGTTAAATCGCAGCAAGGTGACCTCAGGAAGCACTATTCCACCATGGTGGTTTCAATGGTGGACAGCTGAACTCCATCACACCACTCTTTCACCTCCCACCCTCGAAAAGTCAGGAGGGAGAAAACATACCAGAAATAAAAGGCTATCTATGCTGAGCTATCAGAAACAAGCCTTAACATTGTCTCAATTTAAATGGATGGAATGACAAAGCTATAATAGGAGGGGTGGCTAAATTGCATAACATTTAGGACAACTGCTTCCCAACAAGCAGTCTGCCTGTCTGTTCAGGGAACCTCAACAGCTGGAACAGCACTTTAAGATCCATCAGTTCCTCTCCTTACTGATGATTTAGTCTCTTATTTAAGATTTAAAAACCTCACAGCACATCAGAAGTGGGAAACTTGTCCAGGCTGTTTCTGACACCTCTGTGTACACACACTCTCCCCTCCCACCACTCAAAAACAAGAAAGGGTTTCTGAAGAACAAATTTTACCTCACTTTTGGAAGTTAAACTAAGCACTGTTGATGGCATCGATTAGAAGGTCAATAAGAGTCAAACTGTTAATAGGGTTTAAACCTCAAATGGTTGAAAAGCAAAAACGTCAAGGAAGTAAAGAGATCAAAGCATGGTGGGTCAAAAGATGAAAGGACGGAAGGTCCAGAGGACAAAACATTACTGAGTAAAGAAGTCAAACAGTCAAAAAGTCACAGGGACAGAAAATCAAAGGGGTCAATGTATTGACTAAGAGGTATGCAGTTGCCTCTGATCAGGTTTAGGATAACCCAAGAAAGGCATTTGTCACAAGCCGGTAACAAAAAAGAATAACTTACCTCCATTCCAAAGATAAAAACTCACTAGAAAACTCCCACAGGGAAACAGTCTCCAATTAGAGATATTTCCCTCTTTGCTGCCAGCCCTTAAATGAGACTAGGGAGGAGTGGACCCAGGCTTTTTTTGCACCTGTTACAAGTTACTTGCACCTATGCTCCCAGGTTGTCTAACCTCTTCACCAGGTGATCAATCACTGGTTCAGGCTGTGACCTAACAGTTCCCATAGAGTCAAAAATCAAAGAACAAGGGGTAAAAAGGTCAAAGGAGAATAGGGTCAAGAGGACAAAAGGAGAAAAAAGTTGAGTCAAAAGATCAAAAAGTCAGGGTTCAAAGGAGTTAAAGGCCAAAGGGATAGAAGGGTCAAAAGGTCAGGGCATCAGAAGGTGGAAAAGTTAAAAGGTCAAAAGGTCACCAAGTCAGAAAATGAGAAGGTCAAGGGGTAAAAATTTAAGAGGTCCAAAGGTCAAGGTGTCAAGAGGTCAAATGGTCAAAAGGTCAATTTATTATTTAATCACAGCCTTAGTTTCATGAGATTATTGACTAGTTTGAAGGTAGAACTATGCTGAAATGCTTTGTAATATAGCAGTCATTAATTAAGTGCATAATTTCCTTATCTAAATTCCTATAAGTATTTCTGAAGTTGCTTGCAAAGTTTTCCTGCTGAAATACTCCGACAGCTACACTTCTCTTTCCTGATTATCTCCCAGATATTTGGGAGAATTTTTAAATATCTGTATTTCTTGGCTTTTTTTTTTTTTTTTTTTTTTTTTAAGTATCCTTCAGAAGAGAAAGTTAATTCTGAGGCTAAGCACAATGCATAGTTCTGTTGCCAGCTTGCTGACGTGCTCATACAACCAGTTCTGCTGAGGCTGACACAAACTGAGAGTAAAGTCCCCGGCTAACAGAGACATATTGCTTATTAGCTCATTTCTGCATGTATAATGCAGACTGATGTATAACTTTCACTGGTGAGAGCAGAAGAATTTAAAAATCATTTAAAAAAAGAAATACTTTTTAAAATGGAGTAAAGATCTATGAGAGTTTTTCCAAAAGTAATGCCTTCTGTTTCATTATGTTGGCCCATGATGTCAGAGGAGGATGTTGGTGGGATGGCAGTAGAGGCTGAATCTTCCCATCAGTATTCCATTACACGATGGTGCCACGTGACAGATGGCAGCAGAGGGGCAGTCTGACACAATGGTGTCTGATATGGGAGTGCATATGGAGCAAAGGTGTGACACTGAATTCTGACACGCAGAAAAATGGCTCCCATTGACATTTGTGTCTGCTTGCCAAATGTTTATAGAAACCCAACAGTGCATGTGAGCCCAGTGAGGCGATAGGTAGTGCATTTCAGCAGTGGTGATAGCAGTCACTTCCACCAGTGCAGATTTGTTGAAGCATGGCATGCAGACACTTGTTTGCTGCTGGTGAAAATGTGCAGCTAATAGTGATGACTCTGTTGAAAAATAGTGCTTTGTAGCTGAGAATTTGCTCTACCGAACAGTGTTATTGTGCTCTTTGTATCTGTTGTAGTTTCCAGGGAAATAAATAGGAGGCGTTAGTTTCAGAGGTACCCACGTATAATACAAGCAGCAAGTACCCTGCATTTTAGGATGACAGCCATGACCTCTAAGTCAAGAGAGCTGCTTTAAGTAAACAACTGGTTTAGGCAGGCACTTTGCAGAAAACCAGGGCAACTGCAAACCTTTCTGCACATGAGCAGGAGAGTTGGGCTACCCAAGGAGAAGAATGTTTTCACACTCTGCTGAAAGCTTCAGCTGCAAGAAATGTTTTTACCCAAAAGCCTGGGTTTTGTCATATCACTTTTTTTTTTTCTGTGAAAAATATTTTCTCAAGAAAATGTTCTGCTTTTTCCGTTTCATGCCACGCAACCGAATCATTAAGGATCTTCACACTCAGGGATTATTTTAGTCTCTCACCATATGAAATGTTTCTAGTTTAAAGCAAAGTGGGCTGATAGAAAGAAGGGAGGAGAACATAAATCCAGGCATGAAATAATTAATTGACATCTCAGCTAACAATGGATAATTAAAATTATCACATGGGTAGGTTTTATGTAATTAAGAAGAAATGTGAACACATGTCTTCAAAGCTAATACAAAAACCAAACAAGTGCCTTTGCAAACCCAATGTTCTTGCTTTTCTCTTAGCGCTTAAAACTTTCCACACCAACACAAAAATCTTCCAACAGTGACACAGGCTGAACATACATCAAAGTCTGCTTTACAAAAAAGAGCAATTAAAAACTGTAGTCCTCATTCCAGTCTCTCTTGTTGTGTCTACAAGAAAGCAGTTCTCCATTTCTGAAGAGGAATCTCACTTACCTGCCTGTTTCTTTGCCTACTAGTGCAATGGGGATTCTGAAAGCTGTTTCTTTTCCATTTTTTGTTTTT
This sequence comes from Pavo muticus, assembly GCA_016647715.1. Lineage (NCBI taxonomy): Eukaryota > Metazoa > Chordata > Aves > Galliformes > Phasianidae > Pavo > Pavo muticus. The sequence continues at coordinate 34,914 of JACDJE010000081.1, forward strand.
AATATAAGAGATGTGCAGTGGACAAACTCTCTTAAAAGACAGGGAATTCGATAACAGTGAGAGACAATTTTGTACAGAGAGCAATCATACCCTCAGAAAAACAAGTTCCTTATCTTCTATGAAAATAGGAATGATTTCCCAAGGTACGATGTACTAGTCCATCAGTGTCAGTAATGCCATGAAAAAAAAAATAGAGATGATTCATTTATGTACTAAACAAAACGTATGTAATTCATGGAATAAATGAGAAACATTTAAGTGATTCTCTTTTCTTCAGCTGCACGACAGAGTCCAGAGAAGCAAAATGGGATCAGATGTGAAAAGTTTGGGTGTAACCCATTGTGTTGCCCATAGCTGACAGCCTCACCCAACCCTGTGCCTACCTTCAGGCTCTACAGAGACCCAGGTGCGTACAATTCTGCTCAGCAGCAAGTTTTGGATTCTTTATCATTTTGCCCAGCAGAAAATATTTGTTTGGTTGTTTGCTTACCAGAAGAAGATAAAGTTTCTTCCTCTGATTTAATCTTTGGTAGTTGCTGTCTGGTGAAAAATGAATTGATCTTTTACTACTCACAGGTGCACAGATCAGGTGTACCCATATGGGTCAATGCTCTACCTGGTAGTTGATTTTATACACATGAGCTGAACCAACCATCAAACCATAAAAACAGAATTGAATGTCTGACCCTAGCAGGTCTCTGTAGTCAAGAAGATATTTTAAATGACTGATGATAAAATATTTTGCTGTTTTTAGAACAGGTTTCTTTTAGGCAATAACACACTTCAGACCTTTGTCTACCATTACTATAGAGGCCCAGAAGAATTGTCATGTGATATTTAATATAATATTAGCAGTTTTGTTCAGAATACTTTATTTCAGTTGCTCCATTCCATCTTTATTTTAGTGCTCGTAGAGTCACCTCATATAAACACTTGACTTTTACCAACAAATTTGCTGTGATGACGAAAGCATTCCTGTTGCTTCTCTCTCTTTGTTTCTTTGCAGCTCATCAAATATCTTCTCATACTTTCTCTTGGGGTTTTGAAGAAATGCTAGGGAGTATTCCCATCCAGGGTTGTACATCTGTTACGGTTTTCTTTTAAAATGATACTGCTCTTCCACACAGAAGGAGGAGACATATCCTTTCTATGTGTTCTGCAAGTACTGGAAGGGGCTGCCTGTGCTGGGGAAGGAAACAATTGGACTGCAGGCAGGGACAAAAACAAGCTATATTCCTTATTTTGGGTGCAAAAGCAAGTGCAAGACTTAGAAAAAGGAGGAAGTGAAAGGGAGGAAAAATGTAACAGTCTTCACATTGGCACTACTGCCACATTCTTTGTGACAGTGCTTCCACACTGGGGTAACTGCTGCGCATCGGTGACTTGTTATAAGTGTTCCATTGTTAAACAGAAAGTGCTGTAAGTGTTTTCTGATTTGACCTTGTTCTAATGAATGATGTTGTTGGAAAATAATACATTCATATCTAGTGATTGCGTTTAGAACAGCTACCTTAAAGGATGTCATCACTTGCTTCAGTACACCTAGTATCAATGGCTAGTGGTGTTACCTCTAAAAAAGGCACTCAGTAATAGCCTCTGGTAGAATAAAACTTCAGGCTTTATTGACTCAGTCTTCACTTTGAAGAGCACAGATTGTATTGGCATTTTCCAGCTCATGTCAAAGAAGATCTACTCATTTTTATGAAGGTGCTCAAAATTCTTTACTCACACACTGGAGCTCCCTCCATTAACAAGAAGAGTTTTACATATGGGATCTATTACAAGGCATGATTTTTTTCTGAGAGACATTGCCTTTGAATGGGAAAACTGCCTTCATTTAACTGTGCAATGCAGACATGCTGAGCATGTTGCCCTGCCAAAATCAAATCTTAGCGTTTCATTACAGGACTATCTTTCTAAAACAGTGTATGTTTTGGTGTTGTTGACTCATTAGTACATACTTAGTACTGGGTCCATGTCCAAAGCAAATATCTGACAGCCAGTTCTGCTGTGTAACTGTGAGGTGAAAGTTAAATCCAGGTACAAATTATGGGCATTGCTCTTTTAGAAGCTCAGTACCGCATTCAACAGCAGCAGGAGGGCTCTACTGAAGTAATTTTGAGATGAAATGTTTTTCACATTTATCTGAAACCTTACTGGCTGTAGATTCCTGTTCTTAAAATGAGCACAGACATTGCCAAGTTATGATAAATAGTCCTACCAGCTAGAGAGAAAAGCACGCTGGTTTGGAACAGTCTGTATTTTTATGTCTAAAAACTCACATCCAGAAAAGATCCCAGGGAGTTACAAGCCTAGAAATACTGGTGGATGGAAAGTTCAACATGAGCCAGCAATGTGCTCTCACAGCTGGCATTAGTTCATACCATGTCCCTCCAAGGACTAATAATGACAACGTTTGACATCAGTTATTTTCAGGTGCCGGTCACTTCCAGGTACTTCAGAATGTCTCACAGGAGTATAAAGCCAAGATATTAACTCTTTTCCATTGAACACTTATTCTACGTTATTCTGTTAACAATGTAAGGTTTAACTACCCTTTGTGAGAGGCTTTACTGAGGAAATTCCTACCAAGACAACCTGCCTTTCTGAAAGGAGGATGCTGGATCCCAAAACACAGAGGAGTCAATAACGCTCTGGAAACTCTCTTGCAACCTTACTCTTCTGCATTTGCTTTTCACAGATATGCTTCTAATGAGTCTTCAGAAAGTTGTTCATTACAAAAGAAAGTGCTCCATGTCATATCTAAAACGCTGAGGTCACTTGGGAAGTCTTGTGTCTTTCCACTCATCTGTCGCAACATTTTTTTGTTTGATATGCTCTGATGAAAGGCTGCATTCTCCACTGTCATTTAAAAAGCCATTTACCACCTTCTGAATCATGAACGAGAGGCAAGGGAAGTCCTTAGGACTCTCTTTTGCAGACATGCAGATAGGAACAGGTTCCTGGGCTTCTTTAGATCCATTTCCATGTTCTTGGAACACACATTCCTGTTCTGTGCATGTCCTGTTGACTGTACAGGGACATGTAGTACTTCGTGTCAACTCCAGCTGAGCACTTTACACACAGCAATTGCTGCAGTTGATTCAGGCTAAGGGTCCCTCTGACAGCAGTTGGTGACAAGTGCAATATGGAAGGGTATAAGAGTCGGGACAAGCAGTAACGGCCTTAAGTTATGCCAGGGGAGGTTCAGGGTGGATATTAGAAAACATTTCTTCTCAGAAGGAGTGGTGAGGCAGTGGCACAGGCTGTCCGAGGAAGTGGTGGAGTCACTGTCCCTGAAGGTGTTCAAGAAACATGGAGATGTGGCACTGAGGGATGTGGTCAGTGGGCATGGTGGGGATGGGCTGGCAGTTGTACATTATGATTTAGTGGTCTTTTCCAACCTTAATGATTCTGTGTCTCTGTGTACAGCAATATTTCCACCAAGACACCAGCTCTGTGACTCTTGAGCATTTCTGTGTTTAAATGCCTTGGTGTGCTAATGGGCCCTGGCAGACTTCCCTTCCCTAAATGAGTTGATTTCCTCTGGAAGCCATTTAAATGATTGGCCTCCAGCAGCTGGTGGCAATGAGTTCTGCAACCAAATTAAAAATAACATGAAGTAAACCATTAATTCCATTTTAAACCCACTACCCAGTAATTTTACGGCGTGCCTCATCACACTGCTGTAGGAGGCCTAACAAATAAACATTCCCCTATTCACTGCCATTAATCTCATTTTATGCTGGCCTTCTCCTGAGGCTGAGGAGCAGTGTCCTTGTTTGTCTCTCCTTGGAAGCTCTTCCTTACCATGGAGCATTCGGTTGCTCTTATCTGTACAGCTTTTATTTTTATTATGCTACTGCTAGTGTGCCAAATGACAGCAGAACTTGGGAAATCATGTGTTAGGAAGCAGCCTTTCACTTTAACAAGACATTCCAAACTGATCTTTTTGCACAGAGATTACCAATATTGTACATAAACTCACAAATAATCAGTTAGTGTCATACAAAGAATTATTTTCTCACAGTCTGAGGCCTGTTAAATAATACTCTTCCTACTTAATGTATGTAGAGATACAGATAATAAGAGATACATTCCTATGCCATGGTGTACAAATGCACATTAATGAGGGCTGGAGAGAAAGAGAGGGAGAGAGAGAGAGATTTTCAGCAACTAGCATGAAAAAGATAAAGGGGATGCCGAAATTACTGGAAGGAAAGAAAGCAGAGAATTGAAGATGAGAAGAAATTAGGGTAATGTGTGGATATAAGAGCCCAAGAGCAAAAGGATGTCCATGATGTGAGCGTCCAAGAACACCATAAAGAGATAATACCTTTCTTAAAATCAGTTCTTAGACATAGGGATTGGATTTGGGGTGGTGCTGTGTGGAGCCAGGAACTGGACTCAGTGATCCTTGTGGGCTCCTCCTTCCAGCTAGAGATAACCTGTGTTTCTATGATTCTGTGTTGACAGGGAGCACACGGGGCAGCTTGCGGCCCTTCCGCACCATTCCATAGTTGGTTTGCAGGAATGTAAATGGTTACTCAGTGCCAGATTATTTTTCTCTCTAACACTAGGGGCTTTTTATTTCTGTCCTGACAAGCTGCTTGTAAAATGTACTGCTGCATGGTTGTATTTATAGCAGATTGCCTGAGCTATGAATGGCGAAACGTTTCATAAAAGACAGGCCAATAACATGCAAATGGAAGAGTTGTTTTCTTACTGCTAAAAAGAAAGGTTGGTTTTGCTTATCAGCACAAAGGAAATTGATGCTGCCACTTATAGATGCATCCATCTTATTTCAAATCTCTGGGAACGGTAAAGAGAGAAAAGCCGGAGATTAAAAGACAGAGTCCAGTGATCAAAATGAAAAATACAGTAGTCTCTGATGCATAATAATGATGGGGCTGCTTGGGGTATTTTGAATCCTGTGAGCTTCACGTTTTCTCCATCACAAAAGAAAGACTCTCCGCCATTTTTTGTATTAAAAAGCTGCTGTGTTTCTGTGCTACGTGGTGAGTATGAGAGATGGAGACGGGAACAAAAACTGACGCTTACTCTGCTTTCAGCTGAACATGCTGGGTTCCACTGAAGGCAATAGCAATGGCTGATTATTTTTTAATAAATTGTTATATTCATTATTTTTTGTTCACATTTACTGTTCACACCTGGAATTGCATATAATTCTTCTGTAGACAATGACATAGTCACCATTGCAGAGACTTCATGAAGGAGTGAAGACTACAGAGACTGTCACACTCCTCCTAGCCCTCATGCTGCAATTTGCAGTAGTGCTTGGGCTTTAGATGGGTCCTCTGGATAAGCAGTGAGGGACAGCCCTCCTGAGATTTCTTCAGAAAAAAGAGACAAGCAAGGTGCAGTGACATTGTCCTCACTTCATGGCCTCTGCCACCTCACAGTCAGGATTGTGCAGAGCAGCTCTGGTCTGACAGCTCACTTGGAATCAGATGCTGATGCCTACTTGATGCCCAATTAAACTGGAACAAATGCGTCTCCATTAAGCAGAAGTACTCACTGCACTCTCCTCTGTTAGGGGGTAAATTCAGACTACCATTTTCCCCACTAAAGCAAGCTTGACTGTACATCTAAACACAGACCATTTGTGATTATAATTCTTTGGCAAGCTATCACAGAAGCTGCAGAGCTTAAAAACTGCACTAGATGAGGTCCACAAGGCATGGAATACACTGCATTTTTGTTAACCATTAGTGTTTATAAAGCATTTTTGGAAGGAGAGAAGTGCCAAATATGACCATTACTATCAACAATCTTTTCTTTCTTCACGTTCTTGTTAATAATGCTTACAGATTTGTTTTGGGGCCTAAGTGAAGCACTTGTTTGGTTTTCATGTCATAGAATCATAGAATCATAGATCGGCTTGGGTTGGAAGAGAGCTCAAAGATCATCTAGCTCCAACCCCCCTGCTGTGGGCAGGGTTGCCAACCACTAGGTCAGGCTGCCCAGGAACCCATCAAGTTTGGCCTTGAGCATCTCCAGGGATGGAGCACCCACAACTCTGGGCAGCAGTGCCAGTGCCTCACTGCTCTACAAATGAAGAATTTCTTCCTAACATCTAACCTAAATCTCCCCTCTTTCACTTTAAATCCATTCCCCCTTGTCCTATCAGTATCTACCTGCATAAAGTTTTGTTAGTGAAACATTAAGTACAGCTAAACAATCTTGCTCGTACTTTCAGGACTGGTTTGTCTTCATGTGGGCTTTGTTTTCTCTTGAACATGATGTGGAAGACCTCCTCTTTATGCATCCAATGAAGGGCTTCATGACCTCCCTCCAGACCAGGCTGCCCAGGGCCCCATCCAGCCTGGCCTTGAATGCCTCTAGGGAGGGGGCATTTACAGCCTCTCTGGGCAACCTCTTCCAGTGTCTCACCACCCTTCTCTTTGTTAAATTGTTAAACGTCCTTCTCTTTCTTAAATTCAATTTGGAAATTGAGATAAATATACCGGTAAGCCACTGAAGAGAGAGAGTTAAGAAAAACAAGAAAGGAGGAAGTGGAAAATAAGAAGGAAAGAGAGTAGTTAGCAAATCAAGCTTGCTGTCTCACCCAGTGTATGTGAATCTCATAATTCAACAGCCTGGCTCAGAACACTGCAGGGCACAGCACTGTAATATTGCCTGTCAAGGAGATCTGAATGTAGAATGCTTTTGGCTGCCCTGAGCTTTGAGGGTAAAATTGCTTTTCTGAGTTTTAAATTTTGCTTACAGGAAGGATTTGAGCCTATTTATTACATTCCTCACCAGCTACCTCGTTCTGAATGCTGTAAAAATAGCAGCGCTTGGTGTTCTGGTAACTAAAATGCACAGGGATTTATTTTTAAAGCTACTTCCGCAGGCAGTTAAGGAGCTGTCAGAGTCATAAATATGAAACAGAATCAAAGTGCATGGCATTCCTATGTCAAACTTTACCATTTGCCTATTGATACAGGAACTTCACCCTCTTTTTCTCTCACCTCAGCAGTCGTTGCTATCAGCAATGCTGGACCAGCAGCTGCCGCAAGAGGTTGCAGCAGCGCTTCTCACAACACACAGCTGAGAGATGCACCAAAAGGAGTGGGATGATGTAAATGTGTGACTTGGAGGAGTTGGGGTGCGCAGCGTACATGCACTTCTGGAGTAAGACTCTTTTTGGAGCAGTTTCATGACTCTGTGCTGACCTAGGTAGACCTAGGTTAGACACAAGGAGTAGAAAGTAAAACACAGCTCTCCTAGAAGGCTAAACAACGGGAGTACATTTTATCTGCACTTATTTTGAGAATTCCTATGGGAATAAAGCCTGAGTTTTCTCTAAACCTCAGAGAGTTATCAAGCTGCCCTATGCCCAGTCAGCAGTGGCACAGAAACAAATGCACAGGATTTAAGACCCCTTTATATCTGGCACGTAAGACAGCAAAATAAAAACAAAAGCACTACTCTTTCCCTGCTTAGTGAAAGCTTTATGGTGCAAGTAGCATTTCTAATCCTTTATGTTCCTTCCCTCTATGATGCATCTAATGAATAATCTGCATATCTCATCCACAACTCACTTGGCAGCAAAGTAGTGTCTTTTAACAGTCACCTAACGGTTTTAAGCAGTATATTACACCCTTCATTCTCATCCTAGTTTTGAACTTAACACTTTTCCTCCACTTCCATACCTTTTCCTGCCCCAAATACCTTCTTGCTCCTATGACTGCTCATCAGCCAGTGGTCCGCCTCTGCAAAGCACTGCTGCTGGCAGCCCTGCTCCCTGCTCCAGCTTTTGCTGCTGTGTCAGGACATGCCATCTCCAGAAATGCTGGCTGTGGGCGAAGAAATACAGCCTAAACATGCTGAATTAAAAAAAAAAAGTCAAACTAATTCTCCATATTCTGCTGCTTTTGTTTTAGTTTTCCTCTTGGAAACTCTTTTTTTTTTTTGGTAAATCATGTAGAAAACACTGATCTTCCTTGAATTCTTCTTTTAAATGAAATGAGTGCAAATTTTACATAGTCATAGCTTTTTGAGTAATGCCTATTTCATTGTAACAACAGTTCGATATTGAAGAAAGACATTGTCTTGTCAATGCAGTAGCTTGATGCAGCAAAAATCCTGTTTTAGTTTTTAGGAAATGGCACTGTAGTAAAACAAGTAGCTTGCTTCTGGTTTTGAATCCATGAAATAATTCTTGCCCTCTGACTGCTTGTGGAACTGCTTCTAATTTTATGTAGAGTACAGCAGTAGTGCTAGGAGAAGGGTAAAAACAGATATTCAAGTCTTCTTGGAGAACTGACAGCTTTCTCTTTCAAAGAAAGCTGCAAAAAATTGGACTATGCTTATATTTTCATGGCCAGTTGAAGAGATTTTCATGAAGACCACTTTTTAGTCAGTCACTCGACAAAGTGTCCCAAGGGCAAGAAGGAACTATTATTGCCTGAGGCTGACACATAGCTGGTCTTAATAATGTACAGCACATTAACTGGGAATAAATGGTTTATATGACCCATTTCCCATCAGCCTGAAGAGCATCATGCCAAAAGGCATCAGCCCATTGAACTAAAGAATGGAAACAAAATCCTTCCCCCAGAAAATTAATAAAGAGAAATAGACGTGGGAAAGTCCTAAATTCATTGAAATAGAAGCAGAAATTGTAAAAAGCTATACCAAAAGCAACTACAATTTGCGAATGCAGAGCAGTTTCAGGCTGTGGCGTCTCATTACATTCATAGATGAAGTCAGGTATCTGCTGGGAGCTGGATGCAGATGGTCACCGGGGTCAGACTGGATGGAATGTTGCAGATGACCCTCACTGTCAGTGCAGGCACGGCTTTATTTCAATTAAATATTACAGTTTTAATGTCTTTGATTATTATTATTTTAATTTTTATTTCTTCTCCAATTGGAAGAGAAGTCTCTCGCTGAAAACAATTGAAATTACAACTTTCACACAGACCCTTTTCTCAAGGGCATGCTCAGAAGATATTCAGCTGGAGCGGAAGAAAAAGAAAGAAAGGAAAAAAAGTATTAGAAATTCACTATAAGACAAATAAGCAATGGAAAACAAAGCAGTCACATCTTTCATTCTATAGATAGAGGGAAAAGTTTTGAAGAACTTTTCCATTCTTCATTTCAGCAACAAGATTAATATCCAGCTTCTGTGGCAGCACTTTCTCCACTGAGGTACACTGCTATTGCTTTGCTGAGGGATAGGAAGAAGGGAAGTAGAGAAAAGTGATGAGTCTGAAATAAATCCAAGTTTAATTTCCAAGTTATTATTTGACAAAAACATTATAGGATGGAGAAGGCACTACCAGCAAATTTCTCTTCTGTATCACTGCTCCAGGAATTTCCCTGAGGCACAAAAAGCCACAGTACTCCATGAATATGGCATATCCAAAGAGGAGGAAAGAAGAGTTCCTACCAGAGTCTGTGTTGCAGAGGTTCCCCCAGGCTGTCTTCCTGTGTCCCCAGCCCCAAGCCAACCTACTGCAGCCATCCTGCACAAGGCAGCACTGCAAGGTGCTACAGGCTCAGGCCCAGAGGATACATAGCTACCCTGGCTCAAAATGATGTGTGCAGGGAGCCATTAAGTGGGGCTGATCTCCTGGCACCGGTCTGGAGACAGATTCCCCAGAGCTTCTCTGCACTGCTGCACTATGCACACCACCACCTCATTTTTGCACTGTGTTGAGAAAACTGGGCCTAAGCGGGGATTTACAAAGCCCAGCAGGTTGAGTTCCTAAGAAAACCAGCAAGAGCTGTCTTACACCCCTCTGTTTTACATTGCTTCTTGTACTTACAAGAATAAGAGGTTGGAAAAAGCACTTGATCCCTATTTTTAAATTTCAGAGAGTTTCCTGTGAACAGCTCTCCTTTCTTTTGTTGCAGTGCTCTGCAAGAAAAACACAAAAGAGGGCACTAATGCAGTCCCCAAGCGTTCATAGTGAAGATCCCTTCTCCACCATTCACACAAACCCCTTGACAGAGCAATCAGGCACTCAGCTTAACAGCAGCAACATGGAGTCCGTGTTCTTGCCGAACCCTGTGTTAAACATCTTGTCACATGGTGAAAATATTCAGCTGCCTTCCCAAGAGCTTGTCTGTTCATTTGTCTGCCATCCCTCCTATTCCCCAGTTACCTTTCAGTCTGTGAGCTGGCACACAGCACGCTCCACTGAGATACAGATGGTCCAAGTATAGGAAGTTCCTACAATCTTCTGCTGTCGACCAGACAATAAACAGAAGTCTCTCTTTATAAAATATCCTATCACCTCCCTCTAGACAAGTACTGAAGAGTAGCAAAATGGATCCCATTGAAAACATGAAAAAATAATTCGGATGGACATTTGTCTGCCCATAGATGTTGTTTCTTTAACAATTTTCCATTTCAGTTCTGAATTTCTGCAGCTCATCATGTATCCCGAGACCAGTTTGCCAATCTGTTTCCTCAGGTTGTCTGTTGGCTTTCTCTCTCATTTTTTCAGCATCTTTTTTTTCTCCAATTTCAGTTTGAGTATCCAACAAATCATAAGTTTGCTGTCTAGCATTAAAAAGACAATATTTTAGGACTTGGAGCAACAGACACTCAGTCCTGTGTTAAGTATTAAATTGAGTGAACATTGTCCAAATCAGATGAGCTAAGTAAGGACAAAAGAAAGCCCTGATCCTGCTTACTGTTACATAATTTCACTGATTTTGGTGGAGTAGCTTTTAATTAATTAAGTAATAAGAAACCTTTTAAGGCTCCTGACAAAAAATCTCACTTGATTTCTCATAAATAATGTCTCCAGAGCTCATTCATAGTAATAAAAATATATAGCGCAATGATTAAAACTGCTGTAATTTATATGCCTGAAAAAGAACTCAATTTAAACACATATGTGGAGTATCATGTGGGACCAAAGGTATGGGGATGACAGTTGGCAAGAATCCACTACTCCTCCAGTAGCAGACAGTCCTAAAAGCTGCAGGGGAAGACCCAAGAGCTCTGCCAGGGTGAGGAACCATCTGGCACCACGGAGCATGGGCCCGTGGTCAAGGCTTGCTCCTCTTGAAAGAGGCAGCACTTTTCTAGTAACATTTCAGTCATACTTGTGTCTTGGACTCCACAGCCATGACAGGCAGCCCTATGGGATCACTGTTATAGCAGCTGCCCTGTGTGATTAGGTCCCATTTTTAAAAAATTTTATGTGGAAAAATAGGGGTAAGCTCATAAAGAACAAAGAATTGAGTGTGCTGTGTGAGCTTGACCTTTGGCCAAGCAAGACATGGTTGGCTGCTTGAAATATCCTTGGCTGACCTCCTAGCTCTTCAGAGTACCTTACATGATGGCCCAAACAGGTGCGATTCCCAGCTATGACTTTGTATGTCATGACCAACTGAAATTCAGGAGCTGAGATTGCCACATATTAGCAAAGAACACTAAAATTAAATGAAAAGATTTATCTGTTCTTCTCTTTTGGGAGTAACGTTTTTCCTTGATCAAACAGCAGTAATATTATTTTCCACAGATTTGGAAAGAAGTTGTCAAGGCAAGGTTCAGGAGAGCAAATAGCTTCTGTGTCCACGATGATTCAGAGCTCACCACAGTTATTTTTAAAATAGAGGCTCACTTTTCTATTTCATATCAGAAGGCTGAAGGGGGAGGATATTACAGATTCCAGACAACCAGACCCATGCCCGCTTCTATGCCCTATCAGCCTCATACTGTACTACTACTGATAGTGAGCACCAGCTGCTCAATACCATATGCTAGCGTACTGTGCATCTTAGAATAACAAGCCTCTTGCAATGTAATGGGATGCATCTGAAGGAGCATTTCTCAGTTTTTCACCTACTCTGATACTTTTCACCTACTCTGAGATCCTTGTTCACAAGTATCTCACAGCACTCAAAAGCAAAAAAAAAAAAAAAAGGAAAAAAGCATTTAAAAACATTTGAGCCAAAGGTGTCATTTCTGATGACAGGAATGAATTAGCCAGTTTTCTGGATGGCAAAAAGCAGGACACCAATGTCTGGTAGAACTTTTGGGGCTAATTCTCCTCTAGTAATTTTTAGTTCATAGGGGAAACTGGCACATGTTGACCAGTAGCTTTCATGCTTTTCATACACCCAAGTTAAGAGTACCTTTTCAGTCTGGGCTGGAACAAGGAAAGAACAAAGGAGTATCTCAGTGCAAGAACTCAGACAAGTAAAGCACTCCTGTGTTACTGATGGCAGGTGAGAGCAATGAGATGGTTGTTTCTGAACACAAGAAAAAGGCTCAGAGGCATAAAGGTGCTACCCATAGAAAGCTAGTTCTCATGTTTTCAGTAAACACCATTTTCTACTAATTTTAATCATTCACTATTTCCTTCTCAATTATTTAAACCAAGGCAACGCTTAAAGCTGCATAAAATGCTCCATCAGAGTGTACTTCATGCTGCAAGCACAGTAAATGCACTTAAGTTTATCTGAAAGCTTATGTCTGGAAGACTGCTAAAAGCAGCAATAAATTCTCACTAAATACATATATATATATATATATATGTATATATATATATATATAACTATAGAGTATTGCTGGTGAGCCACATTCTGAGCTGCTGAACTTCAGGTCTTTTAGCTGCACAAGCTTCTTTCCACACTTAAACTGGAGGACATCCTGAGCACACTGTCACATTCAGTGACCTAAGATAAGCTATTTCTCTTCCCCTTGCACCATCAGTCACTGCTTTATTTGATACAAGCAAGATGGTTTAAATTTTACCTGCCTTCAACTCACCTGACTCAGAGTCTTTGTTAGTAAGGGTCGGATGAGTGTGTTCTGCATTGTGCTTCAATATCCAACAAGCTATTGGCTTCTTGTTTTATAAGGATGCCAAAATGAACCTTTTTCCACTCCACTAATAGTTACCATCATTACAAGGACATGGTCTCTATTTATCTTCTGTGTATCTGCTCTCATAAGCTCTCTCTTTCTGCAGAAGAATTGATGCCTTGAGGCACTGAAGGACAGCTATAAGCTTTCTTCCCAAACAGGTATAGAAATGAATGAAAACATTTCATGGCCAAAGCAGAAATGAGAAGTTAGTTAAATCCTGTAATAACTGAGAACTGATATGTTTCTATTCAAAAGGTCTGCAGCACAGGAGTCTGCTCCAGCAGCACCAAAAGCTTTTGAGTACAAAAATGCTCCTCCTGTTGTTAGGAGTTGTTGCAGAGGGGTCCTGAGATGCTTGGGCTCAATATGTGCACCCACACACCCTGCTGTGAATGACACACAGACGGATCATCCAGTCCAGCAGGGCATGTGTGCTTAACCAAGGCACTGGGAAGCAGAAGTGCAGCTCAAAGCTGGATGGTCCCCAGAAGTTGCATCAACTCTGCAGTGAAAGCAATCTGTTCCCCTCTGAGAAACAGATGACGTGCTAGTGCATTCTGTTGATACAAGCAGGCAACATTTGTTATGAAGGACCTATGGCACCACGTACCCCCTTTCTCTTCTACTGATGTCTTTTCTAATTCCCTGGTTTCCTTTGAGAGTAAAGGGGAAACAACAACTGTCAATCATAATGATTGGTGAGTTTTATGTCTGAGATGTTTTCATGGATCCAGGATATTTGCTTCCTTTTGGGCTGCTAAGAGAAAAATCCTTTAACAATTAATGTAAAAGTTGAGGATAGACTGAGTTTCCATTATAACAGTATTGTTCTTAATAATATCAGCAGTGCTGAAGGCCATAATCCACTAGTATCAAGGAATTTAATATCAGAGTGATAGGTTACAGCTATTACACTTCTGCTGGCATTGCAGAGGATTCAAGTCTCAGAGAAGTGGTGGAACAGATGGAAGAGGGACTGAAGCACCACAGAGCTGTTCATCTCAGCATTTTTAGCAAAGCGTAGCTTTGCTTCTCCATTGAGGGAAACAAGTTTGTGGATGACTACTAACAGGAACCCAGGAGATCTGGACCCAGGTTCATGTTGCCAGATAGGAAGCATACCAGCAAACATTAAACCCATTTTCTGTGACTTCATATTCTAGCAGTAGCAATCCAAAAGTTTCAGCAAATTCAAAAAGCATCCAACTTTTTCCAAGCAGAACTTAATCATTTAATTACTAGTCATCTCATCAAGATGATATTGACTGAAGAGGATGGGAAAAGAGCACAAAAAGGAACTCTTGGCAGCGAAAATAAATGGTCGATATGACTAAGTACAAAAATGCCTGTCCTAAAAATGGCAATATAATTGCTCAGCAAACTGATAGTGCATTTGACCATTATTTCTGCATCTCTGGACTTCTCAGTGGGTGTTTCATTGAGCTAGGTCCAGCCCCACGGACTGAACTTAACAACTTCCCTTTTGAGCACATCTGCACTTAGTTTTCAAACTTCCAAGTTTAAAGGTGTCAGATCTAGGCTGTTTTAGAAAGGCAGATCATTACTCCAGCTGAAAATATTCAGGTGAAATTTTAAGGTTACTCCAGATGTGTAGCATATCTGGTGTAAGTAAGAATAGAATCAAGACTGCAAAAATTTAGGATGAGTTGATGTTTAGAATTTTGACTGGAGTATCCCCCAGTGCAAAAGCATGGCACTTAACAAACAGCTCTCCAATATCCATTATTCCCCTTCATGTTATTTCTTGCGCTTCTTAATCAAGCAGGAAAAAAACCCAGTGGGTCTGAAGTACAAACCATTTCTTTAGATGTACAAAGAACCGTCTGTCTTGAAATGAACATTCAAGATGATTGCTGTGTTTTAAAAGATCCCTGGGTTGCAGGTTTAATACAAAGCATTTCTCAGCAGAATTTATTATGTCGGCTTTCCAAATAACAGCCAAACCATGAGTATAGATCTTTTGAATGTGCTCAGTGTAAAAGATCAATTAAAGAACAGACAGCTTCATGCTCACAATCTGTCTTTTAGTAAACATTTCTTTTCTTTCTCCTCAGCTGGAAAATTCCTGCTGGGTTCTGAATAGCAGAGACCTTGAGGGACCTTCGCATTTGTAAAATAGAACAGACGTATTTCTTTTTTTTGCTCTGGTTTTCCACTCTTCTAGCAAAACTGTGCTGAGCCTCTCTCCCTAAATCCATTCTGCAGCCAAACTACAACAGCTGACTTTCAAAAATGAACATTTATTGCAGTGAATATGGAGTACACCTGTGGAGACCTGACCAGTCTTTCTGCAGAGTGTCAGTGATTTCAGGCAATTACACTGTGTCAGAAAGGATCTGGCCTACAGCACAGTCCTTGCCACCCAACTTTTGTGATCCTGTTAGGATTAAACTAGAGGAGGAAGTGCAAGAGGTGGCTTTCCTGCAAATCAGGGTATAGTAGCTAGGATTAGAAAATGTATTCCACAGTGTCTGCCATTTTTGGAAGAACACTTTTCTACATGAGTTCATGGTTGCAAGTGCTTATCCATTTAAGCTTGTCATCTAGCTGATTGGCAGGAAACATGCTTTTTGAATCATTTTCCTATTTCTGGGATTTGCTTTCTAAAATTCTTTTAGCAACAGTTTAGAGGACATAACATTCTGTCATTTAATGATGATGTAGAACAAGTTAAGTAGTCAGTCTTGGACAGCAAACTGTATTTGATATGTAGTATATTTCTATAAAGTACGGCCATGCAGCATGAAAGAGCATTGAGATATCCTGCTAAGCACAGAATTGTAAAATAGAATAGAAGCTAATGAACATGTGGTGAATTCATCCTGGATAAGAACATTTCCACTTTTATTTGCAGTACTGATAATAGGACACATGTTTCAGTAGTGTTTAGGATGACTGAGGTCTGTGTTTTAGCTACCTTGAAACATATGATAATGCTTAGGACCATCTTACTCATTAAAATCAGTTTTCTGCTATCACTTTATATGATGTATTTCAAAGCCTACCTTACAGGCAGTCCAGGTTTTTGCTTTCATTCTTCCTACTGGAAGAATATTCAAAAAGTTGATTGCTTTAATAATTAGGAATTTTTTCAAATATCCATTCTTAGTGCATTTGTGGGTAATATACCACTCATTTGCTCTTGGGTCAACAATATCTTATCTTTTCAGCAGAATTTTCCATTCTTTGAGCTCTGTTCCTCTGACTCACATATTGAAAGCAGGCATCAAGAATTCAGCCTCATCTACTTACGTATGATGTAGCTTAGAAGTAGCACCAGGATTAGGCAATCCTGGGATTCACAATTCCCATAGCTGTCAAATAACAAATTCCTGAGATGCACCTGGACTAGAAGAATCAGAGCATCCTTTCCAACTGAACTATCTAGATCTAGACCAGCTATAAACAGTCAGTGTGTGTGAGACCCCGGCATCCACACTGGCAGCTCCTAACTGTTCAATACTACTGATAAAATTCAGACAACTGTCTCCTTGGTCATTTCCATTTTCCTACCCTTCTATTTATAGACTTGGTTTGCTCAGCGGAAGCCCATAACATAAGTTTCCACACACTGCCATTAAGGTGATGTTAAGTTAACATCTTTTGCTGGGAAAATGTCTTTCTTTCTTTTCTATTTGCATTCTCAAATGTGGTTGGATCATTTTTATTTGTACATGAAGAAGGAACCAAGCCAAGAAAATTTCAGCTAGAAAAGTGAATGGTCCTCCTTTTCTACTAGCTGGAGATGGTGTGTGTCCCTGGCTTACTGCATATGAAGTCTCTAAGCCAAAAAAAAAACAAAGACAGTGCACTGGAATCACATAAAATTAATAATCTGTGATTTCCTAGATGAAACTGTTCTGTTACTTTCCCCAAGCCAACCCAGAACAAAGCAGCTATTTGATTTCTGCATTATGCATTGCCTGTCATTTTTCAGCAGGAAAAAATCAGACTACTAAAAATGCTTATTGCTTTAAGAGCAATAATTAAATGTGCGCTTGCCTTACAGAACAGTTTTCCTGAAGATGCCAGGGAAAAGAAATTCCATGTTGTTGTGTATAAAATAGTCTTTAAAGAAGTGCATGGGGAGTTAGCTTTATTGACATCAATGGTTTTCATGCAGCTAAATCCCTACTCGCTACTTAAAAAATTTGCAAGATATGAAATTTAGGATCTTGATCATAAAACACAAATTAAATCAACACAGTCTGCTCAAGAGAGGAGGAATACATTTCATTTCATTGGAATATAATAAGCCACATTGGCAGGAATGAATCCTGCTTGCCACAGCACACATCTTTTTCATAACACAGTTTTCTACCCTTGTATCATGAACAGCATGCCAGAGTCTCCCCAGTACAGTGATTCTCAGGGCAATAGGACACTCTTCATGTCCCTCCTGGGTGGTGGGAATCTTTCCATAATCCCAGACCTGACTGTCACTGCAATTTCCAATGCAACAACCACAATGCATTAAAATAAATATTCCATTCTGGAATACTTCTTGACCTAAGGAAGAAACAGGAGAAAGGCTGGGAGGGAAAATAAGGCAAGTGGAAGAAAGATAACTGGAGCCAGATGACGTGATATATCCACACAGAGTTGGAGGGGGGGAAAAAAGGACATGGCCACTAGACCAAGGGTTAGTAGCTGGTGGTACTGTGCCTATAGAGGCTGTGTGGGCTGAATTCTAATGACATGGAGGCACCTCAAAACAGGAACCTGCAGATGGGAGTTCAAGAGAAGCCAGCAGACCCTGCCTGGCAGAGAGGTGCAACGCTTCGCTGCTCAGAAGCAGCTTTCTTCCATGGGGGACGGCTCTCATATCTCCAAAATGCTCTGTGTTAGTGCACTGAACCTCTGATTTAGAAAAGAACAGTCTAGTTTGTCAAGCAGGTTTTCCAGCCTCTGCTTTAGACTGTGCTAATTTAACTAGAAGTTAACCAACCAGAAGGGCCAGCATAGAGATTGTGCAGCTAGAAGAAAAGCTAGCGCTAAAAGAAAAAAGAAGATGACTGAAAGGCTGACAGAGTCTTCAGAAACTTTTTTAACACAGCATGTTTTCCTTTCTGTCCTCTCTCCCTGTCTCCTACCATTCAGATCTACAGAGGTGGTCATGGGCATGCTGGGCCACCAGTGTTACTGTTTTTGAGTCCGAACTTGAAGTGACCAGCGTTAGGCATCTTTTCTCATTATTCTTTTATCTTCACCTCATTCCTTGCCTAAGGTCTTTAATACCTGAAGTAAATAACACAGCTATATTTCAATGCTGTATGTTCTCCACTGCACATTTTTTTTTTGTTGTTCTTTTTTTGGGAGAGGGACAAGGGGGATGGTTTCCACTAATGCATTTTCACCAGATAAGTGCTTGTTATAGGCTAAATCATACTCCAGTACTCTAAGACAATGGCTCGTCTTATATAAGAAGCTGTACGATTTACCCCTTCCACTGCTATGACTGCTCATTTGCAAAATAACTGCAAAATGCTGCCAAACAGCTCCACTGAATTTTCCACTAATGCCCAGGTGAACAGTGGTAGTAGCCAACTCTAAACACAGGACATCTGGAGAGGCTGAAGTCTACTTCTAAGTTAAGGAAGACCCCCACAGATAAGACTGAATGTGATCCTGGCTGCAGTTTTGTCTGTTTTCCCTGAGGTATTTTTGCTTGCTCAGTGGCTCAGTAGTTCTCTCGTGTTACACATACAAAGCATTTCTACGCAGAAGAAGAAAATACTGCATGACAAACTAGATTTTTTTCAATACATTCCCCAGTTTGCTCACCAAGTTCCAAAGCAGGTGTAAAAGGGCAGCCTATTGACTGTCACATTCTTTCTTTACCTTCTGCTTCTTAAAAGCTAGTATTTGTTGAAGAAATGATATATTGCGTTCCTCTTACATTCCTCCTCCCCAGCAAACCTGCCATAATTTCTCTTCAGACAAATGTTTCAGAAAAAGAAATAACCAAACAGCAAAACAATATGCCCCCTTTTCGCAACATTTTTTTCTCTCTCACAGTGAATAATCATGGTTTCACCAGACAGTGTCTGTGCAAGGCTTGGCAAGGTCAGTGCAAGAGTCAACAATCTCTGTGCTACACACAAGGTGAGCAGATGAGTGGCTGACCCCTATTTGCTGCTTCGGAGACCTGGCTGCTGGATATCAAAGCTTTCTCACACGGCCTGAGGCTGGGCTACTCATCTGCTGCATACCAAAAGGTGAACAGGAGCTGAGAAACCTCTCAGGAAATAACCCAAACTTCCCCTTCCTATCAATGTCTGAGAAAAGCGAGAGTGACAGGGATGAAAACAACACCTTCTTAAAAGTCAGCCACTCCGGGGAGTGAGATAAACCTGCAATGCCTCACTGATGAGTTGTACACAGTGGTACTTCCCGTGACCTTTCATCTGAGGAACTCACTCACATTTTCAACACAGCTATAACAGAGAACAAACAGATGATCAACCAAGTGTAGGTTCTTCTTTTCCTTTCATTTCAAGCAAAACTGCTCCCATGTATTGTGTATACATGGACATACAGGCAAATCTCAGTTGGGCTGGGTCCACAGTCTGCAAAACTCAACAACTCACTACATCCAGGGTTCAGACACAATTGTGATAAATGCTAATGCCTCCTGAACCCATCAGTGTCGTGCAGTGCTGATACCTGCATGTGAACTACAGCATAGACATGTTTTGTATGTGCATGCATCCTAAATAACAAATTTAATTGTATGAAGTTGCTTAGTCACAAGTGGCACTTGCTTATTAAAGCTCAGCAGGATGAATGAACTCAAAAGGCTATCACCTAGCATGAGACACGAGACAGAAATCCAGTGTGGAGGTGACATGTTAACCCGTTTGTTGTTAACCAAAAGGAGTCATCAGCATAGATGACCAACAGATCATCAGATCTCTACCTGCAACCCCTCACTATTTACATCATCAAAACTCTACCTGCATCTTCTCATCCTAGAAAGCAAATCCAGCAAGCCAGAGGGGTTACCAATGTTTTCTTGCCTTGTTAGTCCTATCCTGCACTTCTGTAAAGGCTCAGCCTAATGCACTGAGCATCGGCTCAGCAGATTGCATGTCAGTGCTACCGGCTGGAGCAACTGGGGAGGGAGCCAGACACAGGAGCTGTATAATACATACAGTGAATCCTCAGATGGCATGAAAAAGGTGTTTGCTTGCCATTTCATGACTTGATAAATACCTCAGTCTGTCATTGGCTTTTATGACAACAGGAAAAAGTAGGCTTTTGTGCCTCAAAATGTAGTCTGTCTAGAAGCTCCATTTCCAGATGCACAGGACTGTTCACTCCTCTGGGGACAGCGTATCTCCCACACAGCATGACCGGAGTTACCTTCATCATCTTTATCATGTTTAAAGCACTCACCTTCTATCTCACTTGCAGGGTGAGACTGAAGTGTGAGGAGGAAGCATTTCCATGGATTGTTTTCCCAGTGGTGGTGTGGGGTTGCCAGCTCCAGGCAGACCCTCTTTCTCCCCCTCCACCATGCTTTTCTGCAGTGCTTCTGTGAAACTACTGTGGACTGAATCCCAGTAGAAAGTAGCCCTTCAAAAATAGCAATTTTTTAACTGAATCATTTTCCAAATCACACTCTAAAATTACTTCCTTTCCTGGCAAGCTCCAGGCAGTTCACAGGCAAGCGTGGATTTGGAGGCTGCAGGTTTCACAAGAGCTGCATTGATCCCATTCTGCAGGCTCTTGCAAAATATTGGTAACAAATCTGCATCCATCTGTCCACGCATCTCTCCATCCACCCCTCCCCTCTGTGGTAGTAGGAACCTCAAGCCACTTTCACTCAAGCCTGGGAAGACTGGGAAGCCAGCTGTTGTAATCTTCTTACATTTCAGCACAGCTTTTTATTTTGTTTCTCTCAATATCCTTCTGAACAAAATGTCCAATATACAGCTAGACAAAAGTGTAATGCAATGGATGAACAATTGAATCAGCTCAAAGAGTTATAGTAAATGAGGTTATTTCAGGCTGGTCACCCGTCACTAGTAGGGTTCCCTGGCACTCCACTTTAGTGCCAGTTTTCTCTGTTTATAAATGATCTGGAGCTATTGACTCCTTTGAGGGTGGAGAGGTCTTGCAGAGAGATCTTGGCAAATCAGAGGGCTGGACAGTCACCAACTGCATGAAGTTTAACAAGAGCAGTGCCGGGTTCTGCACCTGGGATGGAGCAGCCCTGGATATATGTACAGACTGGAGGAGCAGCTGAAGCCCCTGGGATTGCTCAGCCCAGAGCAGAGGAGCTGAGGGGAGACCTCATGGCGGCTGCAGCTCCTCACAGGGAGCGGAGGGCAGCGCTGAGCTCTGCTCTGTGTGACAGCGACAGGGCCCGAGGGACTGGCATGGAGCTGTGTCAGGGGAGGGTCCGGGGGTGAGGGAATGGCTCTGCCCCAGAAGGCGGTGGGCACGGCCCCAGTGCTGGAGCTTAAGGAGTGTCTGGACATCCCTCTCAGCCATACTGCTTGGGTGGTGCTGTGTGGAGCCCGGGCTTGGGGTCAGCAATCTTTGCGGTTCCTTTCCAACTTGGGATATTCTGAGAAGCTGTGACTGACTGTGGGGACCACACGTTCAAAAGAAGTCTGCACACAGTAACTCTTACCTCTTTCACCTTGATAGAAAGGGAGGTTTTTTCCAAAGAGCTTCTCCTTTTTCCTCGAAGTTACTGCCAAGAGGAATGGCAGGCTGCATCACACCTTCACTGCCTAATTGGCCGTTCAGACCTTTCAGAAATTCAGCCCTTAGCTTGGAGAGCTGAAGGATGTCAATCTGTTCTGAAAAGCTTGGCCTGGGTTGCACTGAACAAGATGAGCTCCAAAAAAAAATGCCAAGGAAGTGACTGATTACCTACTATTCTACATGAATTCTACAGCAGGTTGTGTATTCAGAAATTATCCTTCATAAGCTTTCAGAGACATTATAGTTGTTTCTCATGGAATTTTAGAATGCTGTATTTCCATTGTTAAATGCATTAAAAATCCTCTGAATGCCTAGACACTAGCAGACTTCCCTATGCAAAGCAATAATAGAAAACTAATTAGCAAAACAAATAGGAAGATTACCCACCAGAGTGGAAGGTTTGGCCGCAAAATGTGAGGTTTCATGCTGCCAAAGGCTGAGATGAAAATAACTCATTTGAATCCAAAACAAACTGCACAAGATGCTGGGTGCCTTCAGCTTCCATTGGCTTTGTTGGCAAGTAAGAGTACATCAGCATTCTCAGGATGTTCATAGCAGCAGATAGGATCACGCCTTTTGAAATTGGCTAGCAAGCTAAAACTCACATGTAGTTGACTCCTATTTCTTGCTGTGACTTGATTTTGAGTTTGGGACTAAAGGAGAGGGTTCTCAAAGGATTCCTGAGTTTATCTTATCAATTTCTTCAGCTCTGCTCTGACAACAGTGCTCCAGATGGGATAACAAGGTTTTACACAGCACAGAGTCACCTGATAAATGCTTCAGCCTCAAGTCTCAGGACGGACTGTATGCTATAGCTAGCCCACTGGCTGCAGTAGCTAAGCTAACACGTATCTTCAAGACAAGCTATCAGCCTGCCTGTTTTCTCCCCAGAAGTTCACCCCAACACGGTTAAGAGACAAGAGAGTATATATGGTCATTCTGGTTACTGCTCTGGTGTTTTATTTCAAAAGCCATCAAAACACTTCGTGAGCAAGAACTGGAGTTGGGAATGTCTAAGGTTCCATGTAAACAGTTTTTTGCCTTTGCATTTTGCATGTCTTTCATTATCTCAATCTGTTCTTGTTCTAAGCATCAGGAAGAAAAAGTGAAGAAGAGTGCCATGGTATTTCATGTAGTTTGGTAAGCATCCAGTTAACCAAAAGCTGAAAAGTGATTTCATTGACACGTGTCACAAATCACAAACTCAAGAATATTGGACTGTATAAAGAGCAAAGGAAAAGTATCTGCACAGTATTCACAGCTACAGTAACATTTACAGATACATAATTTGTCTTTGGTCACCATCAGTTTAGAAAATCTGTCTGACTGCATCAAATCAGCCGTACACTTTTGGTCAGAAACTGTACTGCACATTTATTCATGAAGCTGGAGACATCTCCAAGTAACTACTTGAGACTATTCCATGACTATTCCATGAGCGGGGTTGGTCTCTTCTCACTGGTGACAGGTGACAGGAGAGGGGAAATGGCCTCAAGTTGCGCCAGGGTAAGTTTAGGTTGGATATTAGGAAACACTTCTTTACAGAAAGGGTTGTTAAGCACTGGAATGGGCTCCCCAGGGGGGTGGTTGAGTCACCATCCCTAGATATGTTTAAAATCTGCTTGGATGTGGTGCTCAGGGACATGATTTAGTGGAGGGTTGTTAGACTTGGGTAGTACGGTTAGGTCGTGGTTGGACTCGATGATCTTTAAGGTCTTTTCCAACCTGAGTGATTCTATGATTCTATGTCAATTTAGTGGTTAAAATCTTCTAAATTACCCACTTGTTTTTTTTCTTCTCAGCACATATTTGTCACAACATCAGTGGGGGCATATAGGAGTGAAGCTTGAAACCAAGCATCCATCCATCTGTGGAGGTCTTAGTACCACTGAGGTCAAAAGCAGTGGACTTGCTAACGTGGGTGTAAGTCATACAGTCAAAGCATGGATGGGAATCTAATGATTTCGCCCACACAAGAGGAGAACTCTTCCCTTGAAAGGATCAACAGTAGCTGGGCTGTTTTAAAATACCATAATAAATGGTATTCTCTACTAGTTGGACATGATATTCAGTGTTACAACCTGTTTCCAGACAGTGGTTTAATTAAACATTTAATGAATGCATCTCATTTCTTTGCACGAGCTCCACTCTAAACAACCAAGCTAATAATGTAAACATCACCGTTTGGTTATTAAAATGAGAGTCTTTGTGAACACTGGCCCCCTGACAAACAAAATGGCTGATACCATGCAGAGGAAGCCGGGTCCCAGTGAACCCACAGCGCAGTGACCCAGTTTTAACATGAAAACAGATTTATGGCTGACCATCAGCATTTTAAAAATTACGAGGCAAACAGTTTTAAACAGTGATTTTTTGGCCACGTCTGGTTATTTTATTCAGTTAATTAAGCAATTCATTTAAACAAACGATTGCCTTTAGGAGTTCTCCCTAATTAGAGATTCAGCACCAGCTTCAAGACATTTCCTCCAACTCTGGTACCCGTATCAAATCACCAGAAACTGGGACCTTCCTTTAAGCCAAAGTCACGTGAGGGCTTGCATCCAGAGTTCTGAGTTTGTCCAGCAGTTAGCTGCTTACAAAAGGACTGTGCATTTCATAAAGAGCTTTAATGAAAAAATATTTATACGGACAATTCTTTTTTATCCCCCCATAGCTAAAAAAAAAAAAGCATTTTTGCAAAACAGTGACAAGTCACAAGAGCTAATTAGAAACCTTAAGAGAAATACGTTGTCAAAACATTCTGAAAATCTGACAAAGCTCTAATTCTTAGAGGCTGCGATTCAGTGACACCCAGAATATCGCCTTTTCAGTGCTGGAATAGCCAAGCCGTGTTCTTTATTGCTTAAGCTCATTTATTTCGTAAGAAACTTCTTTCTTCTCTCTAAGCTTCTTCCATTTCTTGAATGGAAATTTACAAGTGCATTTCTTACCTATTATGTGATTCCAATCAGCATCCCACCGTGGCATCCTTCCATAGGCAGCACATCACCCCAAAGGAGATGTATGGTCCATATCTGACCTATTACATCACACTTGTTTTGATGGGGTTTTGATTAGATCTGCTACACTTTCTTGCTTCTTCTCACTTCTTTTTAACTTGAGATCTGCAATGACTTGCACAGCTACTGAGTTTGTGGTTTACTGGCTTAACTGTTTTAATTTTATTTGGTTTTAGCATTTATAGTGGTACACCACTGACACTTTGAAACAGGAGCCCCATTTTATTAAGGGCTGCACGTGATATTAGTCCTTTTGAGACTGAAAATCTTCTCCAGTACTTCTGCTTGGACACACTCTTTCCACCTCTACAAACAAAATGCTTTAACACAGAAGCAAGACTGCCAAAGAAGTTAAGATTAAACCCATCAGTGGCTATCGAAACATGACAGTCAAGTACGCTGTAAACTAAGTTGTTCCATTTGGAACAGGCTGCCCAGGGAGGCGGTGGAGGCACGGTCCCTGGAGCTGTTTGAGAAACATGGAGATGTGGCGCTGAGGGTCTATTTGCACTCACAAGCCCAGACCTTCCCCACAGATGTCATCCCCCTGCAGTCCCGCTGGCAAGGCTGCCACCACTCCCATCCTCTTTGCAACACTTTACTGGTGTGAGTTACAAGAAAAGAAATCCAACTACCGTTGAATAGAGTCTCTCGGGAAGGGGCTGCGGGTCTTCCTGCAGCGAAAGGACAGGGGAGGGTGCAGGGCGCGTCCTGGAGAAACAACCCACAGCTTCGGGAAAAGCGACCTTAGCGCCGCAGGCTGTAACTAAGCTAGAGTTCGGCGCTGGCAACGTGACTGGTCGCGGCGCTAGGTCTAACTTTGTGCAGCCCAGAAACTGGAATCACAGCAGCACCTCGAAACGCCTCCGATTCATTCGGTCCCGCTGCGCAGAGCGGCTGCCCCGAAGCCTCCTCTTATGGTACGGGGCACGGGGACGAGCCAAAGCCGCCCGCCCGCACGCGGGGCCGCGCGCCCCTCACCGCCGCGAGCCCTTCGGCGTGCCGCGGCGCTCGGGGC